>CM040246.1:152407918-152867061 GCA_022545495.1 Chrysanthemum lavandulifolium
ACGAGGGGAACAAGGTAATGCTAAAGAATTAGTTCATACATTCAAAAGTAGTCGCAAGAAGGTAATCGCAATGCAGAAAACTAGGTAAACTGCAACCTTAACAGCTTTCCATTGTACAGCCACTTTAAACAAACAAGGACCCTGTTTTCAAAGTAGACTACCACAAATCGATTCTCCAGCACATGCAAACACCCTCTAATTTAAACAAATGATGACCTTACTTTCAGGCAGACATGTTGTAAAAATATCAAGAGTACAAAAGAAAACTCAACTCAAGTAAAGGTTGTACTTTTATTGCTTTACTCATTTAAACACAAAGCAATTCAAATGCCCCAAAACCAGGTTATACATTGCCTGGAATCAAAGACAACAAGGAACGAAAACATTAAAGATAGTTACACGAGTTACAGATATTGTGCTTATTTTCCCACCATAAGCATAACGTAATATCTTCAACAATCATCATTACTTCCACTCAAGCATGTCCAGCAGCCACAGCACCTCTTCCTCAGAGTTAGCAGCATCACAAAAGTCCATCTCGATCCCAAACACATCAAAGATACCTTCATCACCATGTTGCATGAAGAGCAATGATATCCAACCCCGTATACCGGACACAAAAGGGTATGCAGGGGAAAACACGAGGTAATCAAACGCAAGTGCTCTATAAGCAGAACGGTCTATGTAGTCAAACATTGACTTATTAATTATACAAGCAACTTTATTGGTATCCTTTCGTACAAGGACAGAAACACTAACAGTTTGTGTATAAGGAACTGCAAACCTTGGTTCAACAGGTAAGGTCATTTTATAATCTGGACTTTCTAAATGATGTTTCAAAACGGTACATACATCAGAAGGTGGAGTCCAGTTGCCCTTTCGAAGGGCGGGTCCCTGCACTACTTGTGAAAACAGTAAGTCATCATCTCCCCATACGTCAATGTAGAACTCGAGGTCATTCAAGGAGATCCTTGGGGGAAGAAGAGTCTTCCGGTTTTCACGTTTGTAAAAAGTCTTAAATAGTTTGTGGTATGTCACAGGAGGGGATGGATTTTTACATGTTGACGGCCATCTTTTGGCACACAAAAGTTTCCAAAAGTAATCGTCTTGAGCTATTTGTTGCCACTGCTTACTTACTGCCATACAAGCAGCTAAGTCTGTGCCATCAAGTAGCGGAAATACAGCCTTTAATATTTCGTCAGACGCCATATCACCAGAATAGATAAAACAACCAAGTCACTAATTGCTTAAAGCATTTGATAACTCTTGAAGGCGATAGTGGTTGGCTTAAGTCTCACCTGCAAAAGATCAAATGTTTAATTTCAAGAAACAAATATCATCCCGAGTCTCGACAATGTTACGCACATGACTTGGACACATATCTTCTTCAGGAAACACAGTGAGTTTAAAACACGAATTTCACAAACTAAAACTAAACGAAGCCACAATAAAGGGAATCGAAAACCAAACATAAACAGGGAGCCCTCTGAGATTTCATAGCATTATTGGGATCCTTCTGCATGTTCCAAACTTCCAATAAAAGGGGAAAGTAATAGACTTAAAGGAATTAGATTAACACGACCAAGTCACGTGCTCAACTATTTTGTTCCATATCATGATACGACTCAATTAAAGAAAAAGATAATCAGTTGATTAGGTCAAAACTAATTTAATTCTCCCGCAGTTCATATAAGAAACTTATCAATGGGTGTTCACTACATCATCGAAAGTTCTTGATAAATGACAATAGAAGGCAAATGCAGGAACACTAAACTCAGAACTTCTCTCATTCTCCCAACCTAAACTCGCTAAAATCAATATTAGTTGTGTAACTGTTCACAAATAGGAGCATTATTCAATACTCAAAAGCAAAATATATCTAACTGAAAGCTATAAACTTGGCAGATTTTCATTATTAAAAAAAAAAAAAAAAAAAAAAAACACACACACTTATTTTTCATACATTTAAAAAACAAAAGCCTCATTTCTAAATATTTGAAGCAACCATTAACAGCCGAATTAAACTTGACAAGATATCTAACAAATCAATTTAAAAAGTTAACAACATGAATTTGAGACAATCAACTACACATAAGAGGAAAATTTCATAACTATAATAATGCTTCAAACATAAAAGATAACAAAAACCAATATAAAATCATGATCCGACAATAAACACCAAAATATTCGAATAGATTGTAATTAATTCTGATCAAATTGAGTAAAGTAAATTAAAATGAGTAAAGTAAATTACCGATCAATTTTGAATGGAACCTTAATTGCAACGTAATAAAAATCACTTTCATAGCAATAAAATGGAAAAAAAATATGTATTAACCTTTGATTTGTTAAAAAGTCAAAAGCCCTAAAATATGACAACAACATATACACTTTATTATTTGCAATTTTGCATGTATATCCCCCTGGATACAACAAGTTGTAATTTTAAACCTCAAGGTAACAAAACATTCAATTTTGCATTTTTGTCTTTCAAATTTACTGTTCAATTTTATAATAAATTATCGATACTAGACGAGTACCCGTGCATAGCAACAAGATTTTATAGCGACATATGGTTTATTGATAACTAAAAAGTTTATAATTTATAAACGAAAAATAATAAAAGTTTGAAGATTTGGGGATTAAACATAATGTTTTGAAACCCGGTTCGATCCGGTCGAAAAATGGGTCGATTTAAACCGGGTCAACTTGTCGAGTTGGGTCAAAAACGGATCAAATTAAACTGGGTCAACCCGCCGGGTTTGAAGGGCCCCGGGTCAACCCGGTTTTCTATTTGTATTAATAGTTTCCTTTTGAAATATATGTTTTCAACGTATCTTTTTTTAGTTTCAACTTTTCACTTTTCAGTTTTTCCTTCGAGTACCCTGTGACGATTAATCAGAGAAATAGATCTCGATGAGGCCTGATTCACCGGTTCAGATCGCCTTCAACGGTCCTCTCCGGTTCGTTTTGGATGGCTTTATTGGTTAATCGAACCGATGGCGACACCGGTTCCGCTTGAACCCGCCGGTCTCGTCCGGTTTTCAAAACTACATGTACCATCAACTTGTAAGGTTGTATAAAGCTTTGCATGTTTTATTCATTTGTATAATGTGTATAATAACATGTACTTTTCATTTTAAGGTGTTTTAAAAGTAACATTAATTAGTGTGTTTAAATATTTTATATGAATTATGTTGTAATGGTGTTTTATTGTTTAAATGAAGCAAGATCATCTCAAGTTGTAACTTGAGTCAAGAGTCAAGAGTCAAGTTGTGTGATTACGAAACCACCGGATTTGATCCAACTACCAAATCTAAACAACTTCTTTTTTAGATTAGAACTATTCGCTCAAGCCCATTTGGCACGTCATTTTTCGCGTGCTTGAATATTATTCAGATTAGTGACATTTAATGTTGGAATTGTGTTTAATTTGGTTGTACAATATGCTTAATAATTTGTATTTATTATGTTAGGGTGTTTTAATAATCGTATTAATTGTATTTATTGATCCGTTAATTAATTGACTATATTAAATAGCATTAATGTGGTGTTTTGTTTTTTTTTAAATGTGCATTAAAGTGGTGTACGCTATTCTTCTTGTCTTGTACGTCTGAAAATTATGTGCATTAAAGTGTTGTACATTATGCTTCTTTTATTAATTATATGAATTACTAATTATAGTAACATGTGTAGGCTTACATTTTTAAGACTTCCTTTTATAGGAAGTCCTAAATACATTATAATGTAGTATATATATAGATTTTGTAGATATGCTTTTAATTAGTTGTATAATATGAATAAATCATTGTACTTTCAAGTAATAGAGTGTTTTAATAAGAGTATTAATTAAAATATACATTTCTCTCACCTATGACCATTTTCAACTTTCAACATTCCACTTTAATCATACACCCTTTATATGTAGTATATATATCTTGTTTTATTGTAAATATCTATGTTATATAATAAAATAAGTTTTTGCACAAAACCTCTTAAGCACGAGAATTAAAAAAAATCATTAATGGTGTGACTAAAATTCCATAATCAGAGTCAAATGTACAACACATGCAATGCACTATTTTATCATTAGAGTTTCTACTCAAAAAAATTTGAAAAAAAAATCAAATAAGGTTTCAACTTTGACATAATAAAACGCGTTCAAAAGAGGAGCGTCATCATTTAATGGTGTTACGGTTTATTAGTGGTATCTTTGATTCACATTCAAATCTTCTGATTGAATCGCTCATAGCAGTTTCAAGAACCTTTTCAAAAGTTAAAAGAAACGCGTGCAAGATGACTTCTCATTGAAGGATCCTATTGAGTTATTTTTGTAAAGAGATTATTATCATTGATGGCTTTTCAATCGGTTTTAAGTTGGTTGTTAGCTGTCGACTAGGGTTTCATCTATTTTGGGTATAGATCTCAACATACCAACCCATGAGATAATATATAAGTCTCTTAATTTTTCAATAAAAGTTAATGTTCAAAATATAATTTTCTTAACTCAAATTATATTTTGAATATTTTTTTACGTAATTTTTGTAAATTTTCTAGATATAATTTTGTAAAAATTTATGTCAAAAAATATTTAAATAATTTATGTAAAAAATTTAACAAATATTAAAAAAAAAAAAAAAAAAAAAAAAAAAAATCTTGTCAAAAATATTAAAAAATAATGTAAAAATTCATCAAAATTTATAATTTTGGTAAAATTTCATCAAAATTCTATAAAAAATATTCAATTAAAAAAATAAAATAATAACTATTTTGAATATTTTTTTATTAAAAAATGAATATTAATATTAACAGTTAAACAAATAATAATAAAAAAATTATGTACCTAATTCGTGATACCCCAAAAACCACACTAGCCATACTATTAAACTTATGAGGGTATTTATGTCATTTCAGCCATCTAAACATCCATTTGATGGGCAAACTAACATAATTAGTGGTCAAGGGACCAAACCTATAATGGGTCGAAACTATACATAGAGAATCCGAAAAAAAAGTTTAGAAACTAAATCCGTAAAACTCGACAACCCACAAGGACCATTTATGTAATTAACTCAAAACATTATGTTGATAAGTACATTTAAAACTTTATAAGTACATAAAAAATAACTATTGTAGCTAAAGAATTAAATAATAAATTCGCAGCGCTCGCGGCATGAATAGACCTTGTTTACCACATAATGCGTACGCATATATCATCCTTAGGAAATGAGAATATGTAAAGCCCCGTATAGCAAACATTAATTTGAACTATAGAAGTCGGGATACACAAACCGTATATCATAAAATGCTCACGTAATCACATAAAATCATTTTGAAACTCAGGATATGTATCTTTATCTTGTATCCACTCCATAAAATTGCTGAGATTTTTGTGTGAGCATCCACCTTCTTCGACACTACTTGCAACTTTTTCTCTTAATTCCAAGGCCTTAGATTTGAATGTCTTGTCACCGAGCAACTGCTCTACCTTAATTTTTATTTCATCTCGTGTGATGATACCAACTTCATCTTTCTTAAACCCAATTCCAATTTTCCATATTTCACAAATGTAAGTCTCATTATAAAATTGATCAGCAAAATATGGCCAACATAGAAACGGGAGTCCGTTTGTCACACCTTCTAGAGTAGAGTTCCAACCACAATGACTCATAAAGCAAGCGAGTGAAGAATGAGCTAAGACCTTCTGTTGAGGTGCCCAACTCACTATTGTTCCACGAGATCCTACTCTTTCCATATATTCGTTCGTGAAAGTAGTGGTAGTCTCTTTGATCATACCTGGCCGCACAACCCATAAGAATGGTCGGTTGCTAAGTTCAAGGCCAAGTGCCAGTTCTTTAAATTGAGTTTCGTCGAGTATAGTGTAACTCCCAAATGCTACATAAATGACTGAACATGTTGGTTGTTGATCAAGCCATGTTAAGCACGTGGAGTCTTCTTGCCAAAAATGGCCTACTTGGTTAGCGAGTCTGTTGCTTGCCAATAGAGGGCCTATTGGCAACAACTGTGGGTACAAACTAAATGCTGCAGGCTCAAGCTCAGTAGCGGAGTTGCATATAAACCATTTTGTTAATCTAGAAGCTTCAACAAGTTCTGTTGTAAATTTAAAAAGGATTTCTGTGGTACCTAGGTCCCCAACACACGCCCATGCGAGGTATTTAGGTTTTATAGGAGGCATAGATTTTGACAACTGAATCATCTCATTATTCCGAGGCGTGCCTACAATAACAAGTTAATAGATTATAAATAAGCTAGGTTCTTAGAGCTTCATGAATGTAAAAAGTAGTCATGCATATCTTACCATTGTCGTTTATAATTCCATCATCTATCAACTTTTGAGAGGACATTATGGTAGCAAGTGTAGCAGCTGAAGCAGACCAAAAGGATGCTACTCTAATTCCCATCTTCTTTGCGACTCGTATAGCCCATCCCATGCTTCCATCGACAATAACACATGTGACTTTGTTCTTGTCTTCTTTGTTAATAGTCATTATAAGTTCTTCCAACTTGCTAGGCATAGTTTGTAATATTGATTTGATTAACTTGGCATGGTCATTTCTGTTCTCCCTTGGTTCTAAACCATCAGGAATTGAAACCATGTGCATTAGTTCCTCATAACCGTCTTTATGTAACCAATTTTTTATAACGACTTCGTGATTGACCTCGGTGTTTATGAATGTAGTTTTGACACCTTGCTTGACTAGGCGTTGAGAAAGCTCCATTGCCGGAATTACATGGCCTTGTGCGGGTCCGGGCATGAGTAGAATGTGTAGTTTTGACATGATTTCTCAATGAAGTGTAGTGGGGGGATGTTAGTGGTTTGTGTAGTTGATTGTAGCTCACTTTTATAAACAATACTATTTGCTTAGACCGAATGCAATGGTCCCCGACTCACTCATCTTCCACCTCAGTGTCAGATCATTATTCAATACATCACGACTTTCTTTACTTTTCACTCGCAACATATGGTCACCACTCTCCTCATCTTTCAAACATACCTTACAAAATACCAACACACACACATACTCACAAATCAAATAAATAATAAAAAGAGTAAAATACGTAAATCATCCTTGTGGTTTGGCCAAAATTGCATGTTTAAAGATATTGTTCAAGCTTATTTCTATTATTAGAGGACCAAGTTGTCATTATCTCGATACTCATTCTCAAGTGTTTTCAAGTCTTTGCTAGAGTTGACAAGATTTATAGTCAAGGGCTAGAGTGCAACTTTGGAGGTTATATAATCTCTTTATCCGAGTTAGGTATTCATTCGCCTTTCTCACAATAAAAGTTGTTTTACTCTCTCTATATACGCTTCATATTAGTCTGTTATTGTTGATATCAATCTTGATATCTCGTTAGGGTTTTGTATCAAGATCAATCTCTTTATTTGATCTTGTAGTTTGTGTTTGAGAGTTCTTGTAGTGAGGTTGATTGGTGTCTTCCTGAAGAGATCAATCCTTTCTTGTGTATTTGTTTGGTAAGCATCCGATTGGGGACTTATCTACTTGACGTTGTTATAATAAAATTACACCACGGGTGGTTGGTTGGGTGTATGTGTTGATTGTTGTGTGCTCTTGATTGTTTTACATGGTATCGAGCGCACGGCCTCGATCCGTGGTTTTGAGATTCTAGGGTTTCTAGGGTTTCAAAGGTTGATTTGGGGATTTTGCAATCGGAGGTTTATTTGGTTAATTGAGGTCTTTTCTTAACGGCCGTGGTTGATTTGATCTGTTTGGGATTAGATCCGTGATTTTGTGGGTAATTTGATTAGGGTTTCTTGAAACCCTAATTTGGTTATTTGGGGTTTTTATCCTCGGTGGTTTCTTGATATTTTGGGCCTGTTTGGTTACAATCTCACTAGACTAAGTGAATCTAGTGAGTTTGTACTTCATTCCGCTGGTATTTCTCTGTAAGTATATTTCTTATCTTTAAGATAACATTTACTTAGTCAAGAAGGTGTAAACAGAGTGGTTAACACCTTGACCTGCCACCGTGAGTGGTACGGAAACCTGCTCTGGCCACTCTCAGTCTTCTTGGCTGGTATTTGGTTACTCTTGGGTGTGAGTTTAGGTTATTGTGTCTAGGTCGAAGGAGGATAGGTTTTGGGTTTGAGAAGTTGTGATTGAGGTCATTGTGGTTATCTTGGTTTGTTAGTTGATCTTGTTTGGTTATTATTTGTTCTTTTATCTGTTGGTTTAATTGTTTATCTCTGTCTCATTATGGCTATTGGTGAACCTAGTGGTAATAATGAAATCTTAATTAGTAATTTGGATGTTGGTAATCCTCTTCATATTCAAACTAATGACAATAGTGGTACTGCTCTTATTCCATTTAAACTTGTTGGAACTGAAAATTATAGAATATGGTCCGGTGCTATGAAATTAGCTTTACAAGCTAGGAATAAGTTCGGATTTGTTGATGGTTCTTGTGCTAAAGAAACTTATTCTACAAGTAATGTGCTTGCTGCTCAATGAGATAGATGCAATGCTATTGTTTTAACATGGTTAATGAATTCAGATCTCAAGATGTTTATATGGGTCTTGTTTATTCGATAATGTCGCATGTGTCCGGAAAGAATTACAAGAAACATATGATAAAGTTGATGGTTCCGTGGTTTATAGTCTTTACGTAAAATTAATTGTGTTAAACAAGGTGGTACTTCATTGTCGATTACTATCATAGACTTAACTCCTGTGGAGAGAATTTGATGCTTTAACTAAGATGCCTATATGTGTTTGTGAAGTTAAGTGTTCTTGTGTCGCTAGTAAAGAGTTGGTGTTGCATAACCAACTTTTGAGATTAATGCGCTTATGGGTTTGGATGATTGTTATCAACCCGTTAGAACTTCTTTGTTGACTAGGATCCTCTCCCGAGGTTAAAGATGCTTATATAACTGCTTTCTAGAGAGGAGTCTCATAGGGTGTTCCCGAGTCTTCTAGTGTTACCGAATCTAAACCGAATGCTTCTTCTTTTGTCATAAGTCTTTTAATAACAATAGAAGAGGATTTAATAATAATACTAATAATAACACTAGAGTACTCCTAATAATAATAACACTATTAATAGAGGTCCTAATCCTAATCTAAATTGCAAAACTGTGGTAAAATTGGACATACTATTGAAAGGTGTTATGAAATAATTGGTTTTCCTCCGGTTTTTCTAAACCAAATGGTTCTTTAAGCAAAATGGTTTTAAACAAACATTTAATGCTAATGTTGAGGCTAAACCAATTGACAAATCTTCTTCTACTAGCAATTCTTCCGGTTTTACTTCGAATGTATGAAGAAGCTTTTGTCTTTGATTAATGATTCTTCATCGAAGCATACATGCCAACATGGCGGTGTAGGGCTTCATTCTATAATCATAATGTTTGGTTTAATATGAACTTCTAAGTATTATTTTGCTAATTCTAGTCTTACTATTAAAAGTTTGACATTGGGATGGATCATTGATTCGGTGCTAATCAAGATCTTACTCGTTTCTCATCAAGGAATGTTTAACATTGTCGATATATCTAGTTTACATATTATCGTTGGTCATCCTAATGGCACTCTTGCTACTATCAGTCATGTTGGGAATCTTAAGCTCACTAATAATGTGGTTTTATATGATGTTCTTGTTGTGCCTGGTTATTGTGTTAGTCTTTTATCTGTTAATAAACTGATAAGAGATAGTAAAATGTTTGTTGGTTTTGATGAGGATAAATGTTATATTCAGGATTTGAAAAGGGAGAATGTCTTGGGGACTGGTAGCCAATCTGATGGTCTGTATCTGTTTGATATGCATCCTGTTGATTCTGTGAGTAATTGTAGCCTGATTATGTCTCATAATGTGTCTAAGTTTGTGTGGCATAATAGATTGGGTCACCCTGCTGATCCAGTTTTGAATGTTCTTCAAACTGATCTTGGTTTCTCCAAGAATACTTCTGTGCCTGTTTGTGAAATCTGTCATAGGGCTAAACAAACAAGGGAGCCTTTTCCTTTGTCTGACCATAAGTCAGAGATTTTAGGTGAACTTGTTCATCTTGACTTATGGGGTCCATACAGAGTCACTAGCAGAGAAGGTTATAGATATTTCTTGACTGTTGTTGATGATTTCTCTAGGGTCAGATGGGTATATTTAGTTAAAACCAAAGATGAAGTTTTGATGTTTTGTGACTTTCATAAACATGTTTTCCAATCGCTTAATTCAAAAATTAAAACCGTAAGGTCCGATAATGGAACCGAATTTGTGAATAAAAAATGCATCATGTTTTTCCGAACTTGGTATAATACATCAAACTTCTTGTGCTCATACACCTCAAAGAAATGGGATTGTTGAAGGAAACATAGACACTTGCTTAATGTGGCAAGGAGTCTTATGTTTCGTGGGGAATTCCTTTGAAATTCGGTCTGATTGTATTTTGATCATGCTCATTTGATTAACAGTCGCCATCTTCTGCTTTTAAAAGGTAAATGTCCTTTTGAGATGATTCACAAAAGAAAACCTAATCTTTCCCACTTGAGGTCTTTTGGTTGTCTTTGTTTTGCAACTATTTTGAATAATCATGATAAAATGAGTTTTAGATCCGAAAATGTATTCTAATTGGTTTTTCATCGTTAAAAGGCTTATAAACTTTTAAGTCTAGATTCTAGAAATGTGTTTTTCATAGAGATGTAAGGTTTTATGAAAATGTTTTTCCTCCGAAAATGAAAACCTATGATTCTCGCAGATATACAATGTGTAAAGGAAGCGGATCATTTGAATTTTTTGATAATCTTGAGTCTCAAAGTCCCTATGATGATGGGAGAGATACACCATTGAGGATGGTAGTGAGACACCTTTCATCATTGCAGATAATACACAAGGTATTAACACGATGTCGCACAAATGCAACATGAAGGGTGGCAATCAGAACCAACTATGGTGACCAAAACGGTCCGAGGGCAATATTAGACAAAATCTAAATGAGTCATCTCAATCTAGTTATGAAAATATTGATGTGCGCCCGATACTCAATCTCCTATGTTAAGAAGGTCTAGTAGAGAGTCTAAGCAACCTATCGTGTTTAATGATTATGTGTTAAGTTCTAAGTTGAGATATGGTATTGAAAAATATGTGGATTACAAAAGATTGAATATGCATAGTAGATGTTTTGCTTCTTCTTTAAATAAACTGCTGAGCCTACTTGTTTTAATGATGCTATTAAAGATCCTAATTGGGTTGATGCTATGAATAATGAAGTTGAAGCTTTAAATAGAAATAATACATGGACTGAGTGTAATTTGCCTTTAGGTAGAAAACCTATTGGTTCAAAGTGGATTTGGAAAATCAAATATAAATCTACAGAGAAGTGGATAGGTATAAAGCTAGACTTGTTGCTAAAGGTTATAATCAAAGAGAAGGTTTTGATTATGATGAAACCTTTAGTCCCGTGGTTAAAATGGTTACCGTGAGAAGTCTTATTAGTATTGTCATCAAAATGTCTTGGCCTTTGTATCAATTAGATGTTAATAATGCTTTCTTGTATGGTGATCCGTTGAAGATGTTTATATGACTTTGCACAAGGGTATAACAAGAATGATAAAACTAGAGTATGCAAACTTAATAAATCTTTGTATGGTTTAAACAGCACCAAGGCAAGGGAATGCTGCTTACAAATGCCTTGGTTGAACATGGTTTTGTTCAAAGCAAGTTTGATTATTCATTATACATTAAACAAAAGGAGTCTATTTTTGTTGCTCTTCTTGTTTATGTAGATGATATTGTGATAACTGGGAATAATGAGGATGAGATCAAGAGTTTTAAAAGGTTTTTAAACTCAAAATTTCTAATTAAAGATCTTGGTGAACTTAAATACTTTCTTGGAATTGAAGTATTAAGAAATGATAAAGGTATTTGTATGTCTCAAAGGAAGTATTGTTTAGAGTTATTATATGAATATGGTTTGTTAGTCGCTAAACCGCTTGATACTCCTCTTCCCGAGAATACCGTGTTGAATCATATTGAAACAAATAAAGACAAGGGTCTTAAGAATGTTAATGCTTATCGAAACTAGTTGGAAAACCGATTTATCTTACTAACACTAGGCTCGATATTAGCTATGTCAGTACATTGTTTGAGCCAACATATGCATTATCCTTTGCAATCTCATCTTAAAGTCGCTTTAAGGGTTTTAAAATACTTAAAAGGGTCACCGGGTCCGTTTACGCTTAATAAAGAGTCTAGTCTTAAGTCGAGTGCTTACTCGATGCGATCGGGCTAAATGTCCTAAAACAAGGAAATCACATCGGATTTTGTGTTTTCTTGGGTGATTCTTTAATTTCTTGAGAAGTAAAAGCGTGCAACATTGTCTAAAAGTTCTCACCAAGCGAGAATATAGAAGTCTTGCATCCGTGGCTTGTGAAGTCATATGGTTGGGTAATCTTTGCATAGTTTGGATCTAAGTGATTTGTTTCCGTGAATGTGTATCGTGATAGTAGTGCCGCAATTCAAATTGTCGCTAACCCCGCTTTCCATGAGAAAACAAAGCATTTTGAAATTGATGTGCACTTTGTTAGAGAAAAGGTGGTCACCGGTATTATAGTCACTAAGAAGATTCATACTGATGAGCAGATCACGATATTTTTACAAAATGTCTTGGTCAAGCTCAACATAAGGTGCTTTGCAAAAATCTTGGTTTGTTTGATATGTTTGCGTATTAATAACTCGGTTCGTATGAGTGATGGACAAGTCAAGGGAGTTCGAAATCACTGAGGAGGGTGTTGAAGATATTGTTCAAGCTTATTTCTATTATTAGAGGACTGAAGTTGTCATTATCTGATACTCATTCTCAAGTGTTTACAAGTCTTTGCTAGAGTTGACAAGATTTATAGTCAAGGGGCTAGAGTGCAACTTTGGAGGTTATATAATCTCTTTATCTGAGTTAGGGTATTCATTCAGTCTTTCTCACAATAAAAGTTGGTTTTACTCTCTCTCACTATACGTTTCATATTAGTCTGGTTATTGTTGATATCAATCTTGATATCTGTTAGGGTTTTGTATCAAGATCAATCTCTTTATTTGATCTTGTAGTTTGTGTGTTGAGAGTTCTTGTAGTGAGATTGATTGGTGTCTTCCTAGAAGAGATCAATCCTTTCTTGTGTATTTGTTTGGTAAGCATCCGATTGGGGACTTATCTACTTGACGTTGTTATAATAAAATTACACCACGGGGTGGTTGGTTGGGTGTATGTGTTGATTGTTGTGTGCTCTTGATTGTTTTTACACATATGGGCTGGAAACATCAAGAGAATGGAGGAATTTTTCTGGATATGAAGCATCGAGGAATGAAGCCTAATGCGGTTACTTATTGTTCTCTTGTGAGCAGTTATGGTAAAGCTGGACAAATGCAGAAGATATACGATTATGAGGCAGAGAGATAATTCAAGTGACTCTTGATACAACATTCTTTAACAGTGTTGTTAGTGCTTATGGCCAGGCTGGTGATATAAAAAGAATAGGTGAAATGTTGTCGGCAATGAAGGATAGAAATTGTGAATCAGACGGCATTACTTTTGCTACCATGATACATGCCTACAAAGCCATGTGAATGGTGGAAGCTGCTTAAAGTTTAGAAAACGAGGTAACTATGACTGATCATTATAATCCAGGTACTATTCCATTACTTCTAGCTCTATGCCCCTATGTGTTGGTTAATTAATTGGGTGCCAAACATACAATATGCGAAACTGTGATTTTCTAAAAAATGTAATATGATAGGTGGTGGTGTATACAATGTGTTTTTAGTTTCTTATCATAGTAAAATGATTAGTTAAATTATATTTACTCTTTGGTTGCACCAAAATGAACATCAATGTGATCTTGTGAGTATAGCAAAAGAAGTAATGTTATTGGGTTAATCATACAAAAGAATTAAAGCTTCCAGATGTTGTATCTGCAAGAAACTTATCCCTTTGAAACTTTTTTGAAACCAATATTTTCTACTACACATGGCCGCACCTGCTTAATGCAGTTTCCATAATTAGAATATCGCTGTTATCCTAAAGAAAATATTGTTGGCTCCTACATATATACTTCTATGATCTATTTCCCTGAATCAGGGAAATGTAAAAACAGGATTAATATGTTATGTCATATTGTTTTGATTAGGAACAAGGATTCTTGAGGGCGAGTATGGTCAATCTTAATGTGGGCGAGATTCCGATAAAGAAGGAAGACATGATGACTTCACTATCACTGCATCATGTTTGATTGAACTATGAGCTCTATGTCTTTTTGACTTGCGTTTGGGCATTATTGACCAGAACCCCTGAGGTCAAGATGCAGATTGGACTTGGTGGTGTATCTGGAATTAAGAAATACAGTAACATATATCTGGCCAACTATTTTCATGCCCTTTTAAGCCTTTCTGAACTGATCGTTTGAAGAGATGGTTATGGTGAGGTAAAGATCAACGCGCGTTAGAAACAGGATCACACGTTACATGAACATGAGAAGGTCAAGATTCAAGAACTACATGATTACATGTTTGGTTTGCAAATTTATGTATACATGTGATTGTAAAAAATGAATATTGTCTGAATTAATTACTCTCGATTCATTTTCTTGATCATTGCGTGTTTGGTTTCTAGATAAATATTCGAAAATGAAACTAAGTATGCTTCTGGTGTAAGTATGCTTCTGTGTGGAATATTACTACTACTTGTTCAAGCATGATTGTAAGTATGCTTATGGTGTAAGTATGCTTCTGTGTGGAAGATCTAAGTATGCCGTGTGAGTGGTGTTGGTGAGTGGTGGGGGTGGGTGGTGGTGGTGGTGGCAGGTGGTGGTGGTGGTTAGTCCCTTACAAAAGGCCGTTAGTATAAAGGACTAACTTAAACGATTGTTGGCTAAATGGACTAACGTTGTCACATAATGTCGTTAGGGACTAACGGTGCAAATGGACTTAACGTCTAATTAAATTGAAAACCGGTCTAAGGACCGGTCAACCCAAGTTGGACAACCACAGGGACCATTTGTGCAGTTAATTGCGTTTTAGGACCAAACATACAATTTTGGCCTAACCACAAAGACGATTTATGTAATTTACTTTAATAAAAAACTTGCACGGGTAGCGAGTGACGAAAACAGTCACCTTTCTGTCATTTTTTTTTTCTTCCACCTCACGCATGACAGTGGAGGTTGCAATAGAGTGGCGCGTGACATGGGGTACCCACCGGTGACTAAGGGTCCAGCCTTAAATGTCTAGGGATTCTTAACTCTTTGTGTTCCATTTCTAGTGTGTTATTAAATTTCCTTTACATGGTATGTTTGTCTTGTCTGGTTTAATATAATCCGACTTAATGGGATGTACTATTAATACCCCATGCACACATCACACTAATATTCTTTTGTCCTCATTTTTTAAGACAACACGCTTTGTGGGTTTATGTTCAGATTTCGACGCTTTTAAACGTCAATTTATTAAACTTTATATTTACCGCTCCGCATTTTCGCGTTTTATATTTATATAAACAAAATTATAAAAATAAAAAAAAAAAAAAAAATAGGGGGTACATCTAAAATTATAAAATCGTATGAATAACCCCACCCAACTTAATATGTACTCAGACACTATCACGTGTTCGCTATATCAAATATGGCATCTATTCACAGTCTTTTTACACGTCTATAAAAAGTGCGAACTTTTTTGTTAAGTTCTTCGCTTATTAATGTGTATAAATTTATAGTGTTTCATCACATTCTCACACATAAAAAAAATATTCATACTTAAAATATGTATAAAATTTTTCACACTATCAAGTTTAGAGATTAATTTGTCACACCCAAAAATTTCACATATCTTATATAAAAAATTGGGTGCGACAAATTGAACTTCACATTTTTAAGTGTGATCAAAGTTTATGTTTCTACACACCGGTAAGTGCAAACCTTTTTTAAACAATTATAAATATTAGGCGAGTACTCGTGCATAGCAACGAAAAATCCTAGTGGTAGAAAATTAACGATGTGTGATATTGTGGTAAGTGTTTCAATTCATGTCACATTCAAAATAGAACGTGAAAATATGAAAATGTATTATCAAACGGTTGTAACACGCGATAATCCAGCTCGATCAAGCATACATTCTTAACATGTATAAAAGAACATATAAAAACATTTAGGGAAACTAAAAATAAAACATTACATCAATTATGATATATAATAACTAACAATGCATGATACTCGTCACGTAAAACTTCTTGACACACGACATTTGAGGTGTAGACTCCTTTTTGACCGAACTCTTTGACTGGTCTCACTAATACTTTTCAAAATGTTTATGTCATTCACGGTTACAAGAACGAAGTAAACAATAATATAAGATGAAGCAAATAGGAACAAGAACGAAGCAAACATGAACAAACACGAAGCAAAGCAATTCTAATCTCAACATCATCATCAACATTTCTTTATTTTTTGATTTTCATTTCTTTCAACCGATTAGTAATTGTGGTTTAAATTTTCATTTGAGTTTCTTTACATAGGCAATAGAATACACTATATCAAACCATTCATATATATAGAGTGAATGCTAATTTGGTTTTTTCTTCCATATTTATATTAAGTCAATCATTGCATGGTAATGTGAATGCTAATTTGTTGTCAAAGTGTTTAACCTCGATGGTTGACTTAATAATGTGCTATATGCTAAATAGATTTATGCTAATTTTCATTGCCATGCATAGAACGAAGCAATATGAATCAAACCATTGCATCGTAAAATGAATGCTATATTGCTGTCAAAGTGTTTAACATCAATTGTTGACTTAATAATGTGCTATATGCTAATTAGATTTATGCCAATTTTCATAGAACAAAGTAATATGAATCAATATGAATTACATTAAATTAAATAGTTGTTGAAGATGCCATGCATATGAAAAATAAACAAGATAACACAAAAAAATTGACATGCAATAGCTGTTAAAGTTGTCATACAATTTCATTCAAAATAACACAAAAAAAAAAAGAACCAAGATTCAACAATTCTGTAATCCCAACATTTTTTTTACACATGCCTAAAAGATCACGGAGTTGGTTTTGTTCAGTTACATCATTTGAAACACTTATGGGCGATTCCATGATGGCCGGTGGTGGTGATGGTGATCTCACAAGAGGTGAACCTCCTGCTGGAGGAAGCAACCAACTCTCGACCGTGTTTGCATTTGACCGCTTTGGCAAGCTTTGTTAAGATTTGAACGACTTGATTCATGCTAGTATGCCCAATGCTTGTTCTTCAACACTAAACAACGGTACAATGCAAAATGATACATTAAACATGGGTATAACTCATGGGTTAGAGTGTTTGGGAGGTCTTTGATAGATCCACTTTCTCTGTAACCTTTTCTTTGTTACCGCCAATCATCTTTCTTATCATTGCACGATGTCTACACCATCTCCAAGTATATTGATATATACATACGTATTGAGATATCGAAATACCAATAGCGAAACAATATGTATGGCAACATAATAAGAAAAGATTAAGAAAGAACAACTCTTAGAACGCACCTTCGTTTGTATTAACTTTATGGCTCATATGTTCCATGGTAATTCATCAAATGCTATATCAATCTATAAAAGAAAAAAATAGAAAACAATTAGTCTTATGGAAAGAAAAGTATTAGACAAGAAAAACTATAAGTGTGGTTTGATTTTTCATTTGCATATCTTTATATAGGCAATGAAATACACTATATCAAATCATTCATATATTTAGAGTGAATGCTAATTTGATTTATAATATGTTAATTCGTGTGATTAGTAGAGCAATTGCCAATTAGTAGTTAATTTTAATAGAGCAATTGCCATATGTAGTACTAATTTAAAGTTGCCATGAAATTTTAATAGTTTTCTTCTTTCAATGTTTGAACGTATGGTCTTTCCTTGTTACAATGTTCGAACGTATACTAATTCAAAGTTTTTTCAATGTTTCCTTTAAAAATTTAAGTTTCCCTGAGTGAATTATTTGATTTGATAATGATTAAAAATGATACCCAAAGTTTCCAAATCTACATTGCAAAACGCCAGACACAATGACGTCCAAATTGGTTTTCCACATCCACTTTCAAAACGCCAGCCACTTTCAATGTTGACCAAAGTTTGAGTTTTTCACTTTCAATGTCGACCATTTTCTTTTTATAAGTAGTTAAGATAACAAATTCACTAATTTTTAAATTTTAATGTAACAAACTTTTACATATTATTTTATGAATAATGTGTAGAAAAGAGTGCAAAACAAATGACATTTTGTAGTTGTCAATTTTTTAATTTTATGCTCTTATTCCATGACAACATCACATGCTCTCGCATCTATGGTCCTAAAAGACAATTTTATGTTATTAGACATTTTTATGAGTGTAGAAGTATATACACTAGTTTTATCTTCTTTTATCAAGTTGTAAATATTAGAGGGTTAGATTTGTAACATTTTGTAATTCTGTTAGTAGCAGTTACTAGGCGGGCTTTCCTTTAAATACCTTGTAATCCTTCATTTCACAATAATGAAATATAGAGTTTTCTCTCAATTCTATTAATCTATATGGTATCAGAGCTAATAAAGCCCCTAACTTTGATCATCAATGGTGGAATATAGTTAGTTATCGTGTTGATCTAGCTTCAATTATTCTGTTTCTTCATCACGGTTCATTGATTCATCACCATTTCTTGTTCGTTAAAGTTAGGGTGTATTTCTGTTACAAAAACTGTTACAAAGCAATTATTGATCTTTAACAATGGTGGAAACTGCTATTGTTGATCCAAATATCCAAAACACATTCAACTCAATCAATGATCCTTTACACCTTTCTAGTTCGGGATGACCCCGCTTTGGTGTTAACTACCACACCATTCAATGGAGGAAACTTTCTTGGTTGGAGTCGCAATGTCAAGATGGCGTTGGGTGCAAAATTGAAACTAGGATTCATTGATGGTTCTTGTCCAAACCACTTGTTACTGATGTGAATGTGCACAGATGGATTCGTTGTGATTACATGGTTACTTGCTGGATCTTGAATTCCATGGTTACTGAGTTATCTGAGGCCTTTCTTTATGCTCAATCTGCTTGTGAATTATGGAAAGTAATTGCTGAAAGGTAAGGCCAGAGTAATGGTCCATTGGTTTATCAGTTAGAAAGGAAATTGAGTAAGATTAGTCAAGGTAATCTGAGTATTGCTACATTTTTTAATAAGTTGAAAAGATGTTGGGATGAGTTGCAAAATTTGACTGGATTGCATGTCTGTGATTGTGGTAAAATGGCTGAATGTACTTGTGCAGTTTTTGATAAGTTTCTTGAAAGGGATAATCATTTGAAATTAATACGCTTTTGATGAAACCGAATGATGATTATGAAAATGTCAAGTCAAATCTTGGCTATGGATCCACTTCCTAATGTGAACAAGGCCTATTACATTGTGCAATGATTGAGAAATGTAAACAAGTTACTAGTCATGTTTTTGATCCTACCGCATTCTTTGCAAACACCGGTAATAATAGGCGTAATAGTAATGTGAGAAGGGATTCAAGACAAGTTAGAACAGATACTAGAGGTGATCAAAGGAAGATGTATACTCATTGTGGTAAAGAGGAACATGTGTTTGATCGTTGTTTTGAAAGGATTGGGTATCCTAATTGGTACAAAGGAAAGAAGGTCAAGAAAGGTGCTAAAATTGTCGCTCATGTTAGTGCAGATCGGAGGAGATGGTCATTGGAGATACACCATTTGACATGGGGCATGAGAATGAGATAGGGTCCGTCAGTAATGTGGATCACAAGCTTGTTGCAATTGTGTGCAAAGTGAGATGATTAGAATGTTTAAGGAAAACTCTTATGGAAGACACTATGAGGAATTATGCTTGTACCTCCGCTCATACAGTATAATGTCCTCGCGCACAATTTTTTTTGCCTTATATTGTCATCCATAAATGAATATTACTCTTGATTGGATCAATCGACACCGGAGCTTCGACCACATGACTCTAATTTTAGCCTTTTCATAACGGTCAAACATCTAACCACACCTATTATGGTTCATTTACCGATGGTAGATCACTTAAGGTGACTATTGTTGGGAAGTGGCTTTAACTCCCTCATTAATCCTCACCGATGTCTTCTATGCGCTCAATTTCAATTAAACTTGCTAACAATTGGTAAGTTAATTCAAACCAAAAACTTGATCGCTCAATTCTTCCAACTACATTCATGTTTCGTGACCTTACAACTAAGGAAATTGTTGCAATGGAAAAGGATCAAGGTGTTTATACATCCGCAAGCCGCTCGATCCAACCTCTTTCTCTCGCTAGTCTCACTAAGTTCTATGAGTCATATAAACACTTAGTCCCTTCCATTACTTTGAATAAAGTCAAGTTATAGCAATGTTGTTAGTGCTAAATCCTCTCGTAGATATTAACACTTTTCATGCTAGACTAGGACACACTGTATCCAAGTTAGTACACATTCCTGATTGTAAACCTTTTGATTCTTCTGGATTTCATTGTGAAATTTGTATGTTGTCTAAGCATCATATACTTCCTTTCTCAACTGGTCATTCTATTGAAATTGTTCCTTTTGCCTTGATACATGTGGATTTATGGGGTCCATATAAGCATCCAGCTCTGAATGGGGCTACTTATTTCTTTACCATTGTGGATGACAAGAGTGGGGCCATATGGACCTATTTGGTTCATAATAAGGATCAGATATCAAAATTATTGGCTACATTTTTTACTTATGTTGTTACTCATTTTAAAGAGACACCCAAGTGTATCAGATCAGACAATGGCACTAAGATAGTTAACAAAAGTTGTTCAACTCTTTTTGATGACGTATAGTATGTATAACAGGCCTACTAGGCCCAATACATACTATATACACACTGGGCTCAGGCCCAATGATTACAAACCCTGGGCCTACAGTAAGCCCAATGATAAAATTGGCTATGGTCGAGACCTTAAGACGCACCTAAGACACATAATGGGCTGAACCTTCAACCGTTAGACCTCATATGTCCACGTCCGCGATTAACATGGGACCCTTGTCCGCCAAGGGTCCGGCCCGTGACTAACTACTACATGCGAGAATCTAGAGAACCCTAGCGGTAAACCTCGCCTATAAAAGGGGCTCTAATCCCCATACAATGTACAACTTTCTCTCTCATAGTTACACACACATAATTTTGTTCCCCTCTCAAGAATGCGTGCTTACTCTCACGCCGGAGTCTAATCGCGGGGTCCGTCAACACGGTAAGACTAACAGTTTACCTTTCTTGTGCAGGGATCTCATTCAAACTACTTGGATTAGTACAAGATCAACCCGTTAGAAGCTTGTTGGCCCAGTCCGATAAGTTGTATTCGCATCCGTTACCACCCGTCACACAAATCATACTAACACTTTTCAAATCAAAGGGCATTATTCATCAAAGATCCGTAGCTTATACACCTCAACAAAATGGTGTAGTGGAAAGGAAGCATAGGCATTTGCTTGAAACCGCTAGAGCTATTATATCCCATGCTAACTTGCCAATAAGATTTTGGGGTTAATGTATTTTGGCTGCAACTTATCTGATTAACAAGATGCCTATGAAGAAGTTGGGATGGAAATCACCATTTGAAGATTTGTTTGGTAAAACACCTAATTTTGATCACATAAGGGTGATTGATGTTTATGTTATGCTACCGTGCTTAAACTACACAAGGACAAGTTTGAGAACAGAGGCATTAAGTGTATCTTAATAGGTTATCCTTCCAATCGGGGATATAAATTGTATAATTTGGAGACCAAAGAAATTTTCATGAGCAGAGATGTTAATTTTGAAGAAAAGTATTTCCTTTTAAGGAGTCAAATGTTCTGTATCAATATCTCAAGAACTTCCTTTTCCGTGTTTGGTGATGATGCATCTCAAGAAGATCCATTGCTCACATCACAATCAATCCCAATCAATACCCCGAGCCGTAACCACATGTGCACTCAGAATGACCATCTACTTCTCAAAATACCAATGTACCACCTTCTTCTCAAAATACCAGTTCTTTGCCCTCCAGAAAGTCTTCAAGAGCTTCCTCAAGGCCTGCTTGGTTAAAGGATTTTGTGACTCCTAAGTCTGCACATACTTCAGTAGCCTTTTGTTCTACGCAACTACAATATCCTTTATTTGGCAAAGATGATTTCAAAGATATTCCACCTACTTTTATAGCCTTTCTAGCCAACGTCTTTGCTCGCATTGAACCAACTAGTTACAAGCAAGCTGCAAATGAGAAAGGATGGGTGGATGCTATGGACTTGGAAATTGCAGCTTTAGAAAAGAATGGCACTTAGGAGCTTACTACATTGCCTAAAGGTCACAAAGCTATCACTTCCAAATGGGTGTTTAAAACTAAGTATCATCCAGATGGAACTGTGGAAAGGTTTAAAACTAGATTGGTAATTAGAGGCTTTAATCAAAGAGAAGGTGAAGACTATAAGCATACTTTTTCTCCAAAGGAAAAATTAGCAATCGTTAGAGTATTGATAGCTTTGGCAACCGCAAAAGAGTGGGATTTACATCAATTAGACATAAATAATGCTTTTCTTCATGGTTACATTGATGAAGAAATTTACATGGTTCCACCAGAAGGTTATAAGAAGGATGGTCCAAATCAGGTATGCAAACTTAAAAATTCCCTCTATGGCCTCAAACAAGCTTCTAGGCAATGGAGCTATGAGTTGACTAAGTTTTTAGTCAGTTTGGGATATGTGCAGTCTAAACATGATTACTCATTGTTTGTCAAAAATAAGAATGGACAATTTACTGCAGCTTTGGTTTATGTTGATGATATGTTGATCACTGGTAACTGTCCTGATGAAATCAAGTTTCTTAAGCATTCTCTTGATAAACTTTTCACTATTAAGGATCTTGGTCTAGCAAAATATTTCTTGGGAATTGAATTATGCAGAACTCATGCTGGCACTTATCTGAATCAAAGAAAGTATATACTGGATCTTCTTACTGATGTTGGTCTAACAGCTGCTAAACCAAAGGAATTTCCTCTTCCCACTCAACTCAAATTATCACTCAACAAGGGTACACCTGTAAAGGATCCATGGTCATACAGAAGGTTGGTTGGAAGACTCTTGTACTTAACCATGACTAGACCAGATATTTCATATGCTGTCCAATACATGAGTGAGTTTGTTTCGCTCCCAAAGATGTACATATGCAGTCGCTTTACATCTCCTAAAATACTTAAAAGGACAAGGTTCAAAGGATTGTTCTATCCTGCTTAACCACACCTCAAATTAACCGGTTTTTCAGATGTCGATTGGGCTTCATGTATCATGACAAGAAGGTCACTTCATCAAGCATGCATTTTCATGGGACACTCTAGTATCTTGGAAAACAAAGAAACAAGCTATCGCTTTCCGGATCATCCATCAAGCCGAGTATAGAAGTGGCCGCAACCACATGTGAACTTTTGTGGTTAAGTTACTTATCGAAGACCTACACATACCGCTCACTATCCTATTACTCTCTTTGTGACAACAAGTGAGCTCAACAAATAGTCGCCAAATCCATGTTATCATGACAAGACCAAACATTTGGATATTGACCGCCATTTCACAAGGGATAAGGTTCAAGATGGTTCTTGCAAACCATACATTCCTACTTGCTCTCAGTTAGCAGATGTTATGACAAAGGCTTTGGGCAAAGTTCAACACATTTTCCTTATCAATAAGTTGGGTCTTTCGATCCTCCAACTTGAGGGGATGTAGAAGTATATACACTAGTCTTATCTTCTTTGTCAAGTTGTAATTATTAAAGGGTTAGATTTGTAACATTTTGTAATTCGTTAGTAGCGCTTACTAGACGGGCTTTCCTTTAAATACCTTGTAATCCTTCATTTCACAATAATGAAATATAGAGTTTTCTCTCAATTATATTATTCTATAATGAGCCTATGCTTTAGGTATACGGATACCTTACACAACAGACCGGGCCTTGATTGTCCTAAAAGGTAATTATACATTTCACGAGGTTAACATGATCGTCGCACAAGTACGATATACTCTATAGAAGTTGTATATATAGAAAATCAAACAATGACCTTCGCTTTACACATTATATAGATTACTAGTAGAGTACCTTCACTAAGTTGCGTGGTAAGAATGAGAAGAGGGTAAGTGGTAGAACGAGGATTTTGCGGCATATACGCCAATTTACGCATGTCAAAGTTTGCTAGCCACTACATGCAATATATGGCATTTCAAGATGTTACAATAATAATCAATAAATCAACTAGCTCATATTCATGAAGAAAAGAAACTTCCGGTTAAGGATTTACCCTGTGAGATATCACATTGTTCGAGGAACCCTAGATGTTGTCGGAGTAAAGGATCGTCAACAAGGGCGTTCTAGTGCGTTGTAGATTCTTATCCAAGACTTGTATCATTTGATGATGCCATGTGAATCGCTAGAAACATGTGAAGTGTATGGCTAACCCAATAACGAAAGTTTCGTAGGGGACTAGAGCAGCTACCATGAGACAAAAGATCTTCTTTCTAAAGAGATTCGATTCGAACTATTATATGTCCAAGGTTCAATATTGAAAAATTTCGAGGTTTTCCCGACTTTGTCCGTGTCAACAAACAATTCAAATACCTCGACTTCTTAGAACAGTCCGAGTCAAATAGCAATGATTTGAAGCACTTCTTTTACACTATTTCGAAACTTTCATCCAAGAATAATATCTAAGTATTTGAAAAATGCTTTAAATTATCCATAATGTCCATGAACAGCTGTTCTGGAGTAGCCAAATAAGGCTTAGCCGATCGATACCACAGAGTCAACTTGAAGAATTAGAACTTGACCCAATTTTAAATGCGGTCCTTTGTGGCTATACATACCTTTTCACAAAGAAACCGCCAAGACTAACGATTGTAGATGCCCCCAAAAAAAAAAAAAAAAAAAAAAAAAAAAACTCACTCTATACTCTATAGTGTATATAAATAATGTTAGCACTCTATCTTCTTAATTCCTTTCATATATGATTAACAAGGATTTGATGCCTGCATGTCATGAACATTGTGTCGAAGCTTAAAATTTTATGTTAGTGTAGAAAGTTTAGATACAATTGCAGCCTAAATACATACATAACTTCAAAGTTTAGATTTATCATTTTATTACAAAAGATTAAGAAATTAGTCTACTCTAACACAAAATAGATACACATATGCGGAAAAGGTTTCTAAAATATGATCTTACACTTGATCGATAAAAGCGTTTACAGAAATAACACTTAAAAAAGAGGGAACTATCAATTGTCGGGTCTTGTAACTCGACTAGTAAATATCGATCAAATCATTTCATTGTTGTTACCTGGCACCCAGCCTCCGCAACTAGTTTAAAGAATCCAAGTGATATATGATGCATTGCAGCCTTTTTAGATTATGATTAGAGCTGTAAACGAACTGAACGTCCAGTGAACATTTCATGAACTGTTCGGTAAAAAGTATGTTTATATTCGTTTATTTATTAAATGAACGAACATGAATCATATTTTGCGTTCGTTTAGTTAAATGAACGAATATGAACAAAAGTCTTGTCCGTTCATTTATGTTTGTGAACATTCGATTATGTGTTTGTTAATGTTCATTTATTTAGTTATGTTTGTATATCATATCTTTTAGTTGTATAATTTTAAAACTGATTTGTTTAAACAAAACAACACTTATAAAACAAAACATCTAGTAGCTTTAAAAAAGTGAAACTCAAATTTGTTGGGCACTCAATAGGAAACGTGATTATGAGAACGACATTGGCAGGTGCATATTAATTGCCAACTTTTTTTGTATGTTTTCCCTTGATTACTCAATAAGGGTACTGGCAACGCTTCATCGGCATGCATCGGCATGGATGATGCCGATCGGTGTGTGTGCTGCCTCCAAATCGGCATCAATCGGCTTGGGCATTCGGTGTGTACATTCGGTATATATTAACGAATTGGCATCAAAGAAAAGTGAATGTTGGGCTTTAAATTTTGTAGCTGTTGGACATTAGGCATGAAAAATTAGTTGAGGTATGACTTAGGCATGGTTGCCACTAAAAATCTATTGTTAGGTATGAGATGAGATGGAAAGATATTATTGGTGGGTGATTAGGCATGAAAAATTAGTTTAGCATGGTTGCCACCACCCCAAGAAAGTATATGGGCAGGTCGAATAGGGTCAGTTCAGAATGGGTCAATCTTAATATCAGTCAAATGGGCCTGGTCGACCAACAAACGTGTACCTGTTCTTTATTCTTGCATTAATTATGTGAAATGCATTAAAAATATTGTTACTTATCTAAACTCTTATTTAATTTCTAAGTGTGTTTAAAGGTTTTCTTTTATTTAATTTCTAAGTGTGTTTAGAGGTTTTCTTTTATTTAATTTCTAAGTGTGTAGCAGTCTTGCCTTTCCTGTCAAAACTCTTTCTCAAAAATGTTGAAAGTAAACCCATATATAAGTTATTGGAGACGGGCTGCTTTGTGCTATGTGTTGCTTTTTCTATAAACCAGTTGAAGTGATCGTAGTTGCTTTGACCCATAAGTACTTTCATTTTTTTCTTCTAACTTAACAGTTTGTTAGTTTTTTATCGAGTAGTTGGTCGAGAGGCATATGATCGACTTATATAGAGCCAAAGATATGTATACGGTGAAAATGAGGATGCATGGTAGTGAAGTATCGGGATCAATATCTTGGTCTTCCTTATCAATATTCAGTTGAGAAAGACAATAGTGACAAGTTATATGCTAAGTTGAAGTGAAAAGATAAAGCTACGCATTTTGTTGTGGAAAGTTATTGTGATGTTCAGTCAGGTCCCGGCCCGAAATCGCCTTGGCAGAGCTTTCTTAGTTTAATCATACTTGTAAGAGGAATATTGAAGATGGGTGTGACACTTTCATGTACGATTTGGTCAAAGTTTGACTTTCATGTTTAATTTGCATAAGTTAAAGTTAAGAGATAAAAATATACCTTCTGTTTTTTAGTGATTATTTGTGTATACTTTATGGCAAAACTATGGAAAATTGTTATAGCTATGATCATTTAGAAGTCAGGTAAGTGGTTTGATAGTAGATGGAAATGCGTAATGTAAGTGAGTTGCAGAAAACAAACCTCAAGTGAGATGTATGATTGATAAAGTTTCAAGTACATTGTTGTCGAAGTTTCATTTTCGTTCAAAAAAAGTTCCATTGTTGTCGAAGCCATGCCATTTGATCGTGGTTACCTTTCTCCATGTTGAATGAATCAATGTTTTCAATGTTTTTGTTAGTTGTCTTATTTTTTATATGCCTTCATTTTTTATGTTTCTTTGACAGTATAAACTTGCAATAGGGTGCTTTCATTTGGATTTTTTTTAATCACAAATAAAATATTTGTAAATATGCACATAACGTACTGTGTATTATTAGAATGCTTATCATATTAACTACTTTTGCTCATCAATTACAAATAATAAACAAGATATCACATGTCCGCTTTAACGCCGCTCATTTTGCACGCTTAACGATTTTTTAGTTTTTGCACATTGTGCACACGTCTCCGCTTTACACGAAACCGCTTCAGCACGCTTATATCTATAAGGCATACGATATAAGGCAAACATTGCAAATAATAAGGTCCAAAACAGAATATATCTAATTATGTTCTTAAAAGAATAGCAATATTCAATATTTGTCATCCACTGCCATGGCAAGCGAATGTTGTGCATAAGAATTTTGCTTATAACATTAAAATGTTTAATAATACAGGTAGAGTAAAGATAATTTCATATCAAATATTTTTTACATATTAAAGGATCAAATTTTCTCCATTTTCTCCATATTTATTTGATATAATACTTTTGGATAAGATTAATCCCAACAATTTAAAAACCCCATTTTTTATGTTCTTTTTTTTTTGTCAATATTAATTTCTTTCAAACTATTAATCGTCAATTTTCTCCAAGGATAAGATTAATCCCAACAATTTAAAAACCCCACTTTTTTTTTTTTTTTTTTTTTTTTTTTTTTTTAAAAAAATCGTTAAACAAAAAAATAAAATATATCGCATGATGAACATTTAATTATCTTTCTATATAGGCACTTTGATATACTTTCAAATTTTTGTTTTTTTTTTTTTTTTTTTTTTTATGTTTTTCACATTTTTCTTACCTTTTTTTTTTCGTTTTTTATGTTATTGAAATTTGCATGAAAAAAATCATATATGATTAAATACTAATTTGAAAATCACATGTGATCAGGGCGGAGCCATATGGAAGGTAGTGGGGGGCGTTGCCCCAACCAAGCGCTTACAGATACCAAACGTATATAAGGAAAAAAATGATATTGGTAAAAAATAGGACTAGTGCCCTCAAGCAAATAGTGAGAGTGCCCTCTACACTCTCAAGGTTTTCAAAAGGCAGAGCTGTTTAATGCGGAAATTGTTTTTCCGGTTGTATTGCTCATCGGAACAAAGGAGGCGAAAAGGTTAAACAGGAAGAGAGAAGGTGAAGAGATAAGAATCGGGTTGTGGGCCCAATTATATCACGTGATATTAAGTTAGCGAGTGATATTACACCATTTTTTGATTCATTCACATTATTTACGCATTACAAGATTGCACAAGATAACACCGTAATGCATAAACGTGATGAATGAATTAAAAACGCGTGAAATATCAATTCCCAAGTTAAAAGTGTATCCTTTGCTTCATAATTATTTACAAAGTATGGCAACCACTCAATATTGTTGTATCTCTCATCCAACACTGTAGTTTACTATTTTGTGAAATAGTTTTACTTCGGAACCTTAAGTACTCCATGCTTTTATTTCTAGTTGACTTTTTGGCGACATATCATATTCCAGTTTTTCAAAAGCGGAAATTCCTAAAATAGGCCGAAAGTTTATGCATGGTTCATTACTTGGTCATTCTTTTGGACATTTTCACATTTTGGTCATGCTCAACTGCTCGACTCCACTACTTTTGTGACATGTGTCCCTTGCAAGTACAAAAGTTAGGTGAAATATTTTATTATTTTACTATAAAATTACAAATATACCCTCCAATATTATGTTATTATCTCTTTATTAATTACTCCACCTAACCCACTCACCCTACCCAACTCTACCCATCACCACCACCACTGCTCAACCACTCGTCCACCACTATTCAACTACTAGACCTCAAAATACTCCAAACATATCACAAATTGTATTAACAACTATTCACGAAGCATTTTACATATCAAACTCAAACTTAAATATTACAAAATCAAAAAGTAACCAAACATAATTAATATGAAAAATGCCAACAGAAACTTAAATATCGCAAAATCAAAAAGTCAAATATTATAAAAGAATGCAAACATTCGAACATTACAAAATCAAAGATATAGTCAACTGCTGTGTTTGTGGAAAACCGAAAATGCTTCGAAGGTTACAGCTTGTGATAAAAGAATACACTACAAATCTATAAGCCATCCGCAACTTCTTCCAAAATCATTTGTCTCATTGTTTTCACCTTTTTCTTACCATAACAAATGACCACTTCACAAATATTTAAAAAAATCGTTGCCTTCGACTTAGATCCAGAAAATATCTTACTTAGCACATCTTCTTTTTCAAAGAAACAGCATCCATCTTCATGATTATCGCCTTTACGCCTTTTCCTGACTCGACGCAATGGTTTTTTCTCGACAAAACGCCGGCGCAGAAGATACTATATCGGATCTTTGACATATCCGGTCGGAAATGGAGCGGTGTGGTGGATCTATAATGATGAAAAGACCAGATCCAGAATAAGGGTGTGCGTACGGCCGAAGAAGAATTTGGTGGTGGGTTTGATAGTTTTTTGGTCGCCGGAGGAAAGGTTTTTTGGTCGTCGGAGATAGAGTGGGTATGACGGTGGAGAGTCGTTGGAGATGTAGAGGGTATGCTAACAAAAAAACTGATAGTGAAATGGATAGGTGGTAGGAGGAAATATGAGGGGTGGTGGGGATAAGGTAAAATGTGTGGTAAATAATGTATAAGGGTATATTTGTAATGTTATAATAAAATAAAAAGTATTTTCACCTAACTATTGTACTTGTAAGAGACACATGTCATAATTTAGCGGAGTCGAAGAACCGAAAGCAATGAAACGACTAATTAAATGGGAAAAGAACAAAAAGTGACCATATAATGGACCATGCATGACTTTTTGGCTTATTTTGGGATTTTCCTCTTTTCAAAATGGTCACATTAAATGGCAAGCACTTTAATATTCCATGCTTTTATTTCTTGATAAAATGGTCACATTAAATGGCAAGCACTTTAATATAATTTGTATGATATTCATTATGTTTAGTTTTTCGTTTGATTATAGTTTATAATTGCATTGAAATAGAGCATTTTTGTTGCCTTTATTCAAACTCAAGTATCGGACCTGACTTGTTTAAAGCTACACGAAAAATCTTCTTATTGCTCGATGCCCCCCGTGATTGCATTTCCTGGCTCCGCCACTGCATGTGATATTAGTATTAAATCACATATGATATGTATATCATGTATATCATATGTGATTTAACACTAGTATCATATGTGATATTACATATCATATGTGATTTAACACTAATCTCATATATGATATTCAAATTAGTGTTTAATCATATGTGATTTTTTCATGCAAATTTCAGTTTTGAAAAAAAAAGACAAAAAAAAGGTGAAAAAACGTTTTTTTTTTCTTTTTTCGAAAGTATATCAAAGTGTCCGTCTATAAGAAGATAATTAAATGGCCGTCGCGAAGGTGTAATTATTTTCGCTTAACGATGAACGATTTAAGAGATAATTAAATTATAAAAATAGATGAAATATTAAAATGTTTTTAATCTCAGCTATTGATTTCTTTTTTGATGAAAGGTAATGATGAATCCCTTGGTATGTGAGAAAATTTTGGTATGAAAATAACTTTCATCATATAGGTAATACTAGTTATAATATTCGCGCACGCACGAGTTTTTTTATATTGTTTTTTTAAGAATCGATTAGTAATTTATTTATTTTTATATAGATTTGTAAATTCTTGATATATAAACCTTATAATAAATTTAATTCTATTAATTAGGTGCAGGGTTTTTTTTTCCCGTCTGTCGATGTAGGGAAATAGGTGGGAAACAGCCTTTTAATCATAAATTTACACATAGGTTGGAAGGTGTATGTATGTGCAAGTGATTTTTTTTATTTCTTAACATTAGACACAAATATTTTTAAAATCACTCCCGCTTTTTACTAAGTTTTTTTTTATACTTTTGATACTTAAACTTTTATGTTTATTTTTCTTTCTTGACTATATATAAGAACATTTTTTTAACTATTACCAAATCCGGAATATTTGAGTTTTTTAGTAAATATTTTAAAGTAAAAAAATTAATAAATAAATAAAATATTACTAAATAAGGGAAGGTTGAGTTTTTTTTTAAATGTAAAAGTCTCCACTTGGGGTTTTGTTTTATTATATAAAAAATTACTCATGAGATAATGATATTGAATATTAAGAATCTTTTATATAATAAAGAGTAAATTACACCGTTCGTCCCTGTGGTTTTGACGAAATCACATCACAAGTCCCTCAATATTCAATATTACATGATGAATCCTTATAATAAAGTTTAGAACACAATTGTCCTTATCTCTAACACCATTTGTCCGCTGGTTACCGAATCACATCGCAAGTCCTCGACTTTTAGTGATAGGGATGAATAGTGTTCTAAAACTTCATTATAAGGATTTATTATGCAAAAATGAAAGTAGAAGGACTTGTGATGTGATTTCGACCAAACCACAGGGACGAATAATGTAACTTACTCTATAATAAAAGAAAACCTCTAGTGAAAACTTTTGTATTTCATAAAAAAAGAATATTTTCTTATTAGGTAAAAATTGGATTAATGTTATTTTTTAAAAAAATATTTAAAGAAGAAAAAAAAAAGGCTAAATTCTTCCTTAATTGGTCAAAGTTTATAGAAAATCGTTTTTTTTTTAGATAATTAGGTTACAAAAATATATGTGTCAAAATTAGAAAAACTGAAGCTTAAATAAAACGGGGGTGATCTACAAAACTTAAGGGTCAAAACAAAAAAATTAGAAAAAAACAGAACCGTATCCACCCACCCGCCGATCAATTCCAATCCAATTTTTCTTAAACTAAAAAACGTACAAACTCTTCTCCCAAAACCTTAAATCAAACTTAACTCAAACTTAACTTAAATAAGCAACCTGAAACAACTTATTTTGAAGACGTAATATCAAAAGACAGGTTTAATAAGCAATCTCATACTGCCCCCATATTTATTTTTATAACATGTTGAGGCTGAAATTCTCATTGAGCAACATAAGTAGTTATATGAGCTAACAAGAATGTGGCCATGTGCGTGCACCGAGACCACTGCATCCGAAGGATGACCACTTTGAACATAACAACATCAATGGACTATCAACAAGTAAAACACAACTAACCCGTTGTGTTGCAAGTTCAAGCTAAAGCTGCACAATTCAGATATAGAATAAACTGGAAACGGAAAATGCCGCATTAGTATTTCTTTGTGAGCTAAATCCTTGCGTAGGTGCAAGTATGCGAGTCGCATATGCCACGGGAAAAAAAATTATCAGCTTCAAGGGTTTCATAGGGGACTAATACGGCAAAACACAATATTTCCTAAGAGAGATCATTGAGATAACTTTGTATATAGTACAGTCTGTAAAAATTAGATAATTTCATAGTAATGTAATAGTGCAACAATATACCCCTTCGCTTTACTGAAAAATACATGGATGTGAAGAAAGTTTTAGGCAACACTTTCTTTGGTCCCATACTTTATAGTTCATTAGCTTAATATAATGAGTCTTGATTCAAGTCTTAAAATTGATAATATACGGTATATACCATGCTGGAAGAATGTTAATGAGACAAAGTGATCATTAACTGATGGATGTATTAATCCCAATGTTTACTTTTGTAACATGATTTACAATTAAAGAGTGTTTGGGTAAAGTTATTAGTTGTGTTTAATACTTAAAGGGGGTGTTTGGGTCTCACTGATTTTAGTTAGAAGTCTTATTAGCTTAGTTGTGAGATTTAGAGTTTTTCTAAGAATACATAATAACGCTCCAGCTTACCAAAAGGTGCAACACCTATTCAAAACTAGGAAACAGTAAGTACATGGGAGACATAATTTCTAACTTTCTTCACATCGTCTTGATATCATCGGTTTTATGATGTAACCCATGTATAGATGACCACCCAGGAGGTGGTGGCATTTACATTTTGTGATAAATAATTCCATTGTTTTGTTCTTGATATCCGGAAAGTTGTTATATTTACAACCTGTGTTTACTAGAGGTAAAAACCAGAAAAATATAATACGGCTAAAATTATTATGAGTCACGTATATTAAACTAGATTTGATTTAATCTAAAACTACCTTTGCATGTTGCTTTGCGTTTAAACTATACAATTCATAAATAATTGTGACGGTTTTGGTAATAGTCGTATCTATGAATAATTGAAACTACCATTCTCTAATTTTCATATCATAATACCATTATGCGTTAACTTACCTTTCTTGTTTATGTAGGTAAGATGGCAAAACAAGCTCAAATATTATTTCTTGAAGAATGACTTATGCTAACAGTGGTGAGTCAAAATAAAATCGATACATTTTGAGTGTTTTCAAAGTGAGTTATTAAAACACTAAGCAACATTATTAGTTCTAAATATGAACTTCCAGTTAGGTGTTTGGCGTGAACGAGAAAGCTTTGATCCCTATGGATATAGGACCGTCCCATCAAAATGGAAAGGCGGATGTGAGAACGACACTTTAGTACCTTGCAACAAGTATATCATATAGATTTCTTTTTCTTTTTTTTTTCTTTAAATTTCTAGCAATAATATACACGTGGTGTTTATTTGAACAACTTTAAAATCAACTTATTACACCTCAAAGTTAAAAACACTCTTCTTACAAACTCTTGAAACCTGTTTTTATGCTTTAAAAAACATAAATAGCAGGTTTAAATAAGCAACTTCAAACAGCTCTTATATGATTATGCTTACATTTATGGTGCTATTTATGGAATATATATCCTTCAAACCATCACGTTCATGGAAGCCATACATTATCAATTGTTGTTCCAAGAGTGAGTGTATATGGAGTTGGATTCAGAACAGCTAAAGGATGCTTGTCTATAGTCCGAGTGGCTGCTTACTAAATAAAGTCTGTTGGATAGATTTGTAGGAGGAGAATGTGATGAATCTGATATCATGAAAAACTTTGAAAAGACATAACAAGTAAGATGATATTAATATATGCATCTAAATATGATATTTGCGAGTCCAATAATACAATAGTATTTGTTTGAAACTAGTGTATTACTGAAACATGGGTCACTAAAGAATGAAACAAGTGTTTATTTTGCTACTTACAAGTGAGCCTTACATCACTTTAAGTTGTTTAACATATTTATATTATATAAAGGAAGACCAAGCACCCTGGCTAATGATTCCCAAGAAGAGACAATTAACGATATCGATATTATGGCAAGTGTTTCGCTTAACATTTAAAATAGAATCTGAAAGATCAAATGAATTGCAAACTAGAACATCCGATAATTCAACTCTACAAAATTTTAATACTGGTTTGACATTCACGAACGATATAAGAGAGATATGACATGACAATTTTTTTGTAAACAATGAATACTTTTCAAAATTACCATGCAAAGTAATAAAAATCAAGTTTGACATTCACGAATTACAGTTTTCTTTGCAAACCATGAATACTTTCCAAAGTTAGCATGCAAATCACATTTTCCACTTTTCCCATTCCACTTTTTTCTTGACTTGTTGACCATTTTTGTATTTTATATAGTATAGATATAGTATCTGATACTTCATTTAGTAGAGTTCGTAGTCACTTACTCCAAGCATTTTTAACATGTGATATGTTATGTCATTTTAACTTTGAGAAACAAGATGAGTAAATGATCATATGAACCGTCATCAAAACAGTAAGGTATAAATTGAACGCCTAGAAGATAATCTTTTATATAATAAAGCATTACATCATTTTTGTCCGATTATTAATTCATTTTTATTGAAAAGGGAAATTGCATAAAACGTATCATATTCGCCACTTTTTTATCAGATGTAATAACTATTTTTTTTATCATCATGACACCAACTTTTTAGATCGCGCTATCGCGCTGTACGCCGACCGCTTAACCTATTGGAGCCGGTCAAGTTAACGATCGTTAATTTTTTATTGCATCGTTAGTCCTTTTCGATCGCTTTTAACGATCGCTATTATATTATTGCACCGCTAATCCTTTTCGCCGCTTTTTTACACGCCGTCCGCTTTACGCTTTTGTTCGCTTACACGCTTTTGTTCGCTTTTGCACGGCTTTGCCGGGCTTACACGCCGCTCGCTTTTGCCCGCTTTTACACTTTTTGTTCGCTTTTACACTTTTTGTTCCTTTTGCACCGCCGTCCGCTTTACACATTTTCGCTCGCTTTTGCACATTTTGTTTGTTTCACACGCTTTTGCACGCTTACACGCTTTTGTTCGCTTTCACACGCCGTCTCGCTCCTTACACGCTTTTTATTGCATCGTTAGTCCTTTCGCCTGCTTTTAACGATCGCTATTATATTATTGCACCGTTAATCCTTTTCGCCGCTTTTACATCGCCGTCCGCTTTCACATCGCTTTGTTCGCTTACACGCTTTTGTTCATTTTGCTCGCTTTTGCACGACCTGCCGTCTGCTTTACACGCCGCTCGTTTTTGCCCGCTTACACGCTTTGTTCGTTGTTACACTTTTTGTTCCTTTTGCACGATTGCTCGCTTTACACGCCGCTCGCTTGCACGCTTACACGCTTTGTTCGCTTTCACGCCATCATCGCTTTACACGCTTTGTTCGTTTATACACGCCGCTAGTTTTACATGCCATTCGCTTTTGCACAGTTTTCGTCCGCTTTACACGTAAAACGGTCTAAACCGCAAAACTAAAAACGCTAAAAACGAACGAAAACGTAAAACCGCAAAATGAACGAAACGTAAAACGGACGAAAACGCAAAAGCGAAATGTGCAAAATTGAACGAAACGTAAAACGGATTTAAATCAGGCAAAATGGACGAAAACGTAAAACGGACGAACTGCAAAACTAAAAACGCGTAAAAACGTAAAACGAACGAAACGTAAAACGGACGAAAAGTGCAAAAGCGACGAAAACGCGCAAAATGAACGAAAACGTAAAACGACGAAACTGGTAAAACGGACGAAAACGTAAAATGGACGAAACGTAAAATGGATGAAACCGCAAAACTATAAAACATGTAAAATGGACGAAACGCAAAACGAACGAAACATGTAAAACGGACGAAACCGCAAAACGAACAAAACGTAAAACGAACAAAACGTAAAACCATTAAAAACGATTTAAAAGGACTAACGGTGCAATAATATAATAACGGTCGTTAAAACAAACGAAAGGACTAACGGTGCAATAAAAAATTAATTTGTCGTTAACTTGACCGCTCCAACAAAGTTAAGGTGTCACCCAGACACGCATAAGACGATCTAAAAAGGTTGGTGTCACAACGATAAAAAATAGTCACATATACAACGACAAAACTGCAAGATGACGATTTTACGCAATTTTCCTTGAAAAATAATTGAGCCAATAGAGAGCTCGATTTCCACATAAGAAAATCGCTGTGACGCGATTGGTTAATAAAAGTCAAAATTAAATTGATTTTACCAAACTTTAATAAATTTGGTTTATAAAAATACATAAAAATATAGGTGTCAAATTTAGAAAACAAAACTTAAAAAAGAGGAGGTAATTAATAAAACTTTAGTGGTTGAATTTTAAAATTATATGAGTTAATCGTAATATTATAAGACTCCATGTTTTTTAATAAATTTGTATTATAAACAAATACCCCCTTATACTTTATATTCTTTATACTTTATATCTTAAAAAATACAATGTATATGTTGTTTTAAAATAAAAACATATAAATTTGCATAAGATTACAAGTATCGTTTTTTTTTACTATATACGTTCAATAATTACTCATTTATTTCTTTTAAAAGTTTAACCTATGTCGACACGTAGTTTACATTTTAAATACGGCTAATTATCGAAAACGGAATATAATTATCAAATTGTAAGCACGGGTTACTTTAATATAAAATAAATGTTGAATCACTCCTAAACCAGATTACAAGTGTTAGTGATTAATATGTAATAGTTAGCTTAATTAGGCCTTTATGTTTGTTATTGTTAAGGCACAGAGTAGCCCACGAGCCTCGCCCAAGCTCCATAAGAAGGAAGGATGCTAGTAGTGTTGCCCTAGCTCCTCGCCCTATAAATAATCCTTGTAAACCCTCACTGAGGGTTGGTTGTTCGATTCACTCATTTCACTCTACGATAACTCTTCCATATATCATACGTGCGTGTGCGTGTTTGTTCATCCGATCATCTCTTCTCTATTTCTTTTATTGATGCTTGTGTTACAGTATGGGAACCTAACAGTGGTATCAATCGCCAAATAGTTGGGTGAAAAGGTTTTGTTTTTGAAGTTTTGGTTTTACGCGTAGCTTAAGGTTTACAAACTTTTTCACGCATAAAAACTCATTTTTTACACTTTCCAATCCAAGATTCTTGTACTTTCAAGGTTTTTAGGTGTTAAAATTTCAGTTTTTGGCAAAAAGTTTCAAAGTTTACATGTAATTCATTGTTTTTTAAGCTTGGTTTTATACGCAGTGTTCGCCTCACGCGTAACGCGTGTATAAGTTTTCGATCATCAAGTTTCACAATTTTGTGTTACTTTGGTGATATTGAAGTCGCTTTCATCACAAAAATCGGTTTTAGAAACACTTTGGGCTAAAATCTCGCTTTGAAAATCCTACGCGAACAAAACCCTAAAGTTACGCTGTGAAGACATCCGTGGCTTGATCTTCGCTTTTTGGTTTACCTGTTTTTCTTGCTTGGATAAGCCCGAAACACTTCGACCTGGATATCGCTTACATCGTGATAGTGTAAAGGATTTTGGGCAAACACTAATTTTACGCATAAGCTCAAACTTATGCGTAGAACTCTTTACGCCTAAGATTTATCTTACGCCTAAGCCTTGTCTTTACGACAAGCTAATCCCACGATAAGTTTTCTACGCCTAACTTTCGCCACGCCTAATTTTAGTGTTTCTCAATTTACGCAGAAGCTAATCCCACGCCAGAACTATTGCTTTTACGCCGAAGTTTGGTGTTTTACGCTTACATTACTTTGCCTAAACTTGGTTTCTACGCCTAAGGACACTTCATCAACAACGTTTCATTCGACTACAAAGATCCATTTTACAACACAAGTTTTCAACATGTCTCAACCTCCATACTCTAACTACTTTCCTTACACGTATAATCAACAACAACAACAACAACTTAGTCCATAACATCAACAATTCAATCAATAACAACAAATTTATCAACAACAATTTAATCAACAACATTATCCACAACAAGGAGCAATTCAACCACAAATGGTTCAACCACCACCTAGTCTTCAAGTACAACCTTACACAAACGTTTACAATCAACATCCATCCATGAATACTATTGAAGGTTATATTGAAGGTCCATTTCGATGCCTATTGTCGTTATAATCCTGAGATCCTAATGGTATTCCACCACGAGATGATCTCACAAACATTGCAATCACATCGACCTTTTGGTGATGAACTTCTACATTTCAAGTCGATGAGCTATCCATGCAATATATCCTTTAGGATTACCCAATCCAATCCTTCAAGTGTTGATGCTCAAAAGACGGCAAAAGCAATGCGGAACATATTCATCTTCTCATGGAAGGCAATCAAGTCAATCAAGAGGATATGGAATCCAAAATTTACTTGGCCTATGAACACATCATGATTGAACCAGAGAGACATTAGAGTCTTATCATCATCGATTCTCGACATCATCAATGATTTGAAAACACAACATCATCATGCCAAGAATTGCAACAATACTAAGTTCCTAAGTAGTCTTGGTCCCGATTGGGAGAAGTATGTCATTTTCATCCGCTGCTAAGAATCTTCATCATGCTACATACGGATTGTTGTACGACTATTTGAAGCCTCACCAAAAAGAAGTTGACAAAGAAAGGGCTATCCGTGGTGTTGGAATCACTCCTAAACCTTATTCAAGTGTTAGTGATTCATATGTAATAGTTAGCTTAATTATGGCCTTTATGTTAGTAATTATGCTTAGGCTTATGTAGAAGGCCCATAAGCCTAGGCCCAAGTCCAATAAGGAAAGGAAGGGACTAGGAGTGTTGCCCTAGCTCCCTCTCCTATAAATAGTCTTGTAATACCCTCACTTGAGGGTTGGTTGTTCAATTTATCTTTCACATATACTCTACGCGTATCCTTTCTTTCATATTCGTGTGTGTGTGTTTGGTTGGTTGTTCATCCGCCTTCTCTTATCTCTTATCTCTACATATTGATGCTTGTGTTACATATATGGTGACCTAACAGTGGTATCATTCGCCAAATAGTTGGGTGAACACTTTTGTTTTTGAAGTTTTTGTTTTTGGTCTTACGCAGAAACGTGGTTCAACTTGGTCACGCTTAAAAATTGATTTTACACCTTTTAATCCAAGATTCTTGTCCTTTCAACGCTTTTAGGTGTTAAAATATTTGTTTTTGGCAAAAGTTTCAACCTTTACGCTGTGGATCATCGCTTTCTAGCTTGGTTTTTACGAAGGTATCATTCTACGATAACTGCTTTATAAGCTTTGAATCATCAAGTTTCACACTTTTGTGTTATTTTGGTGATATTGAAGATACTTCATCACAAAAACTGGTTTACAAACATCTTTGGGCAAAAATCATTTTAGGAGGAGTTCTACACGAACAAAACCCTAAAACTACGCCAGAATCGTCCCTTGGTTTGATCTTCGCCAGGGTTTACCCGTGTTTTCTTGCTTGATAAGCCCGAAAATACGTCGACTTTGGATATCTTTTGCACTATGATAGTGTAAAAGATCACTTGGGCAAAAAATATAAACCCTAAACTTACGCATAAGCTTAAGCTTACGCCAGAATTTTACGCATAAGATTCATCTTACGCCTAAGCCTTGTCTTACGATAAGTTAATCCCACGCCTAACTTCTTGCTTACGCATAACTTTAGTGTTTTCTCCTTACTTACGCCAGAAGCTAAACCCACGCAGAACTTTTATCATTACGCTGTAACTTTGGTGTTTTTACGCATAAGTGTTACTTGGCTTTATTTTGATTTCTACGCCTAAGGATACTTCATCAACACAGTTCATTCGACTACAAAGATCCATTTAACAACACAAGTTTTCAACATGTCACAACCCTCATACTCTAACTATTTTCCCTACACTTATCATCATCATCAACAACAACAACAACAACTAAGTCGACAACATCAACAATTTAATCATCAACAACAAATTTATCAACAACAATTTAATCAACAACATACTCCACAACTTGGAGCAATTCCACCACCACAAATGGTTCAACCACCACCTAGTCTTCAAGTACAACCTTACACAAACTTCTACAATCAACATCCATCCAGGAATACTATGAAGGAACCGACATGGTTTGGCAAGATGTGTGAAGCCTTAAGTAGCCAACAATCAATTCATGAAGTCGACTCACTTGATAGACCTCCAATGCTCACTCCCGAAATTATGATCAATGGGTGATAAGGTTCTTTAGGTTTTGTGATCCAAGAAGCCACATGGAAAGTTTTAAAGAAGGTCATTATGGAAGGTCCATTTCGATGCTCATCGTTATCACACCGCAGATCCGTATGCCAATCCACCAAGAGATGTTGCTCCAACATTGCAACTATCTCCGACCACCGGTGATGAACTTCTACACTTTGAAGCCGACTTAACTAGCAATGCAATACATCCTTTGGGACCACCCAATCCGATCCTTCAAGTGTTGATGCTCAAAAGACAAATGCTAAAGCAATGGGAACACATTCATCTTCTAATGGAAGGCACAACACTCAATCAGAAGACATGGAATCCAAAATCTACTTGGCTTATGAACACTTCATGATTGAACCCGAGAGACATTAGAGTCTTATCATCATCGCCGTACATCATTAATGATTTGGACAAACACAACATCATCATGCCCCGAATCGCCAACACTAAGTTCCTAAGTAGTCTTGGTCCTAATGGGAGAAGTATGTCATTTTTCTCCATCAAGCTAAGAACCTTCATCATGCTACATACGGATTGTTGTACGACTATTCAAGCCTCACCAAAAGAAGTTGACAAAGAAAGGACTATCCGTGGACTCCGACTTCACGCATAATTCCTCGATAATCAACAACTTGCTTTGTGGGCTCAAACTAATCTTCCTCCTCAAACAACAAGAACCAGCTCCTCAACCAACCGCAACCATCACACCATATGATCACCATAGCAACAACCTCAACAAACTCAATTGGTTCCATACAACAACAACAATGCTCAAGCACTTTACGTTGAAGTCGATGAGGACTCGCGCTTCGATGAATTGCAACAAGGATTTGTTATGATTGCTAAAGCCTTTGGTCGGTATACAAACAAATCCAACAATCGATTCGCTCCTCATCCAACACAAGGAATCAAGTCAGCTGTGAACAATGGACGGTTGAAGTTCGTAACCATGGTTATGGTCTTCGATGGGAGGTGGTCAAGGGTTTAATGCTATTGGAAGGAATAACCGTGGTGCTCCACAACAATGTAGAGCTCAAGTGGTTGAACAGGGAATGCTCGAAATGGGGTTAATGGTCTTCGCCGTTATAACCGCAATGAAAAGGGTCATCTGCTAATGCATGTCCTAAGCCGAGGACAAGAGGCGTGATTATTTCAAAGAGGCTTTGCTTTGGCTCTTAAGGATGAAGTCAGGAACTCTTAACAACAAGGAATGAGCTTTATGGCGATGCACTACGATGATGACATGGAAGACTTGCGTGCTAATGCAACAAAGATGTTGATGGCACAAATGCAAACTCTACACATGAGTGACACATGCCCAGTATGACATCGATGGCTTGTCTCGTGTACCGAACAAAATATACTCATCCTCGATCCGATATCTCCGCCAAGTTCTCCATCCGACCAGATCGAGTGTTCAACATGAGCAATCCACATCTCATTCCGATGATTATCAAATAGATCCCGCTGTTATATTTGACGATCAAGATGACCTTATGGTTAATATTGATAATCAAGTTGACTCGTGATTATATTTGAGGATCTAAATAATGATCATGTTGAGACTCACGCTGAACAAAATGAGCTCACTAATAGAGAAATTGAGCTCCCGACCTTAATTAAAGACCAACACTCTCGGTTGGAAATTTGCACGAAATTAAAAGAGAAAATGCACCGTTAATTAGGGATAATGAATGCTTAATTCGACAAATCAATTTTTTAAAACTCAAGAAAACCGTGAAAAGGTTTTGAAGTCGCTTTGCTAAATCTCATCAAACGAAAAATCATTAGAACGACATATACGTGATCTAGCCGCCTAAGAATGCTCGTTGTCTCAAATAGAACAACCAAACATGAACATAAAAACAACTTAACGCTTCTTACTTTGGAAACTCAAAACCAAGGTCGAAGTTGTTAACTTGTCAAAAACAGCTCGAAAGTACAAAAGCATTCAACGAAACGAATAGATGACTATCTTGAGGAAATTGTCCACTTACAAAACAAACTCAAAGAGTTTAAAATCGTTGTTTATAAACATGGTGAATCAATCACAATGATTCAAAAGTTTTCTTTCAAACCAAATCCAAATGGATATGGACCGAATCTTGCCGACATAAACCTAAGTTTTCACACGAGCATTCAAACCAAACTCAAGTTTACAAAGCGTAACATAGAATTGATGATTCAATTATGATCGTTGTTGAATATAATCGCATGGAGGAATTAGATGCGTATGACGAGAGTCGGTCAAAATGGAAAATGTCATTTATAACAAACCATTTAACTATTCGAAAGTCGTAACTTTTGTCACACAACAAGATACTTCTAACACACCTTTGGTTGTCACACCGCTCGGGTTAGCCCCAACACAATGGTGCACAATTTAATGGTCCTTACCTTCACTCAAGAAGTAAAACTAAAGTCGAAAGTTGTCGTGTTATCAAATATTTCACACTTTCTTATCTCGACATCAAACTTTTGAACGTATGATTGAATTTCATTCTAAATAAAAGTTGAACATTTTCACCGCAAATGGCATGAGAACAAAGAGACATTTTTCGTAAAAGAATTTTACCCCATGTCAAAATTTGAAAACTCTGCACTATATTAGAAAGGGATTTTCACAAGGAACTTGGTCTCATGAAACAGCTGAGAAAACAAACATCGATTTCAAATACTAAACGAAAAGAAATTGTTGCGAAAAGATGTTGATCGACTCTTGGAAAATGTTATCTCAGGCCGATATCAATAATCTTGTGTTATTACAACTGCTGTATATGCATCCGATCATATCTCTCGCCGATTCTCACGACATCGTTGAAATTGTTGAGAATACCGATAATGTGCTTCGATCGAGTCTTTAAAAGTTGAAAATGAACGATTGTCAAATGAACTTTCAAATGCAAAACGCCATCTTCTATGGTGTCAAAAGATATTCATATTCAACAACTTGCCTTTCAAACCAAAATCGCCAGCTATGCTCAAACAATGTTAATCCAAAACTTGAGCAATCGATGATCAAAACGTGTCTCATATGTCAAATCTCAAAATATGAACAAGAACTTACAAAAGTTAAAAGGAACATGGTGTCATATCCGATTTACTCAAATGCACTCGTGATGAAGCATCAAACGAACTTGATCATTATCTTGCACACACTATGTAAGTCATGCATTTTGTCGAAATCTTCGTTATGAAAATCAAGATTTGGTGCACACTATCATCAAGTTACGGAAATGTTAGGAAAGTATGAACAAGTTCAACCTAGCATCATTAAGAGAATTGCACCGTAACACTTAGTAAACGTGAACCTAGAATGCCTACCGACAAAACACAAGTTACTAATGTGGTTCCCCATCAAACAGAATAGTTGCCTCTTTTCCCAACGTCCGCACTTCACACCTAGAGCAATACAAGGAAGAATAGGAAGTTGCACCTAAGAAAAGACAAATAAAGAATGTCAAGTAGAAGAACACCATAGGATTTTGAATAAGACTCAAATTGCACCCACTTTAGATATTATGTCCGCAAATGTAATGGAAAAAGTGTTGTAACTAATGATGAACCTTAAGTACTTTTGATATTCATCGATGCTTTTGTGTTATTTGTCATAAAAGTATGCGCTCGATTGTCATGATAAGTGTGTTGCTAAGGCTATCTTGTCTCGCTTAAGGAATCCTAAGATTCGAATACATCTAGGCCCACTCATCGCTTCTAAGTCCGTGCTTGGTAAACCGCCCACTTTAGATTCTAAGAAACGAATCGATGTCCCCAGAGCTCCGCCTTACCTCCAGGAATGTAGTACCACCTAGTGCATTCACTAAGACTAAAGCTAAGACTAGTTGGAGATGGCGTAAATGGATACATAATACACTAGGATTTAAATGGATGCCTAAAATCATTGATGAGTGTATTTCAACTATAATCGCTTTAACCCTCTAACTCTTCGGGTTCCACATCTACTTATTCCATCCGTGTTGTCCGTGTAATGCAGTGATATGTGATCATCCTTTGATTGTTGATACGGATGTTCCCGACACATGACAGCAACCTTAAACTCGTTATCAAACTTTGTTGCAAAGTTCATTGGCACCGCCGATTCGGAATGATCACTTCGCAGCTATCATGGGCTACGGAGATTACATCAATGGCAACATCGAAATTAGCGGTGGTTTATTATGTGACAGCAACCTTAAATCATTATCAAACTTTGTTGCAAAGTTCATTGGCACCGCCGATTTGGAAGTTGCTTTTGGGAGAAAACTTGTTTCATTCGTGATCTACAAGGAAATGATCTTATGTCCGCCAACGCCATCCGCCTCTACACTATCTCCATGCAAGACATGATCGCTTCATCTCCCATCCGCCTTCTCTCAAAGGCTACATCTACAAAATCTTGGCTATGGCACCGCTGCCTTTCACATCTAAACATTCAAACCATAACCAACCTTGCTCGACACAAACTAGTTGAAGGTCTCCCGAGATTCCTAGACTCTAAAGATCACCTATGTTCACCAGTGAAAAGGGAAAAGCACTGTGCTCATTTTCCTTCAAATGTGGAACACAAAGACTCAAGATGTGCTTCATCTTCTTCACATGGATTTGTGGGCCCGATGCGCTGCAAACGATTAATGGCAAACGCTACATCTTAATAATTGTTGATGACTACTCACGATGGACTTGGGTTTATTTTCTTCAAGTAAAGATCAAGCTCCACAGATGATCATCACCTTTCACGAAAATTCAAATTCAAATCAAACACACGTATTGATTCAATGTATAAAGGAACCAATTTGTGAATCAAACTCTTCGAATATTATGAGAAAGTGGAATTGAGCATCAAACATCTATTGCCTGCACACCGTAACAAAACGGAGTTGTTGAAAGACGAAACCGACACGTTAGTGGAAGTCGCCGTAACGATGTTAATCAATGCTAAACTTCCAGACACTTGTGGGTCAAGTCGTTTAACCGCATGCTACACTCGTAATCGCCAATGATTAAAAACGCCACAACAAAACACCATTTGAACTTCTCCACAACCGAAAACCGAATCTTAAACACTTTCATGTATTTGGATCCCTTTGCTATCCGAATAATGATCGTGATAACTTTGGAAAGCTCATAGCCAAAGTCGACATTAGAGTCTTTATTGGATATTGTGAGAATTCTAAAGGTTACCGGATCCGAATCGCCGACAAAGCAAGTTATGGAAACGATTCATGCTCATTTTGATGAACTCACCGACATGGCTTCGAGTATAACAACTTGGAACCCGGTCACAACCGCTAAACTTCCTCAAACCCCATCATCGCTGAATCAAGCCCCTAGCTTACACGCCAACAAATGGAAAGACTATTTGCTCCTCGCTCGCTGATGATATTGATGAACGTGCTCTGTGTGTATCCGCTGCTTCCGCCGCTCAACCCGATAATACTCATACCGATACACTGCTACAACAACCATCGTTGACGGCACCACCGCTGACTCCATAACAACAGTTGAACAAACTGATTCCAACGATGCTGAACCAACTGATGATGTTCTGAACAATCATGTACCCCCACCTGCAGAGTTTGATCCAAATGCGTTCTTTAACCCGTTTTCCAATGAAACTGCTGCACCTGATGTCGCGGAATCATCAACAAACCATTTGAATCCTCAAAATTTGCACAATGTATACCAACATCAACCCTCTACACATCGATGGACAAAAGATCATCCTCTTGAGAATATTATTGGCAACCTGAATCAACCAACCGTTACTGCACAACGCCTTCACACGATGGTGAACATTGCATTTATGCCTCACCGTTCGCCAACTGAGCCTAAAACATTAAAGACGAATGACAAAAGACAATCGGATTGAATCCATGCAAGAAGAACTCAACCAATTCAAACATCTTGAAGTATGGAATCGTTGAAAGACCAACAGGGTCTACGCTATTGGTCTCAAATGGATTGGAAGAACAAATTGATGTCAAGGGAACGTAATCGTAAACAAGTCACGCCCCGTGGCTAAGGGTTATAGACAGAAGAGGGTATCGACTTTGAAGAATCATTTGCTCCGGCTGCTCGCCTTGAGGTCGCTCGATTTTTCTCGCTCGCAGCTCATATGAATATAACGGTCTTTCGATGGACGCCAAAACTGCTCGAATGGTCAACCGAAGAAACCATTTATGTCACCAATGTAAGGATTCGTTGATTCCGAGTTCCCGAACCATGTCTACAAACCGAACAAAGCTCTATATGGTCTCAAACAAGCCCCTCAGCGTAGAACGATAAGTTATCATCCTTCCTTATTGCCAATAAGTTTACCAAAGGTTCGGTCGACCCTACACTCTTTATACAATATCACGGGCTCACATCTTAATCGCTCAAATCTATGGATGACATCATTTTGGGTCAACACATTTAAAATACTCAAATGCTTTTGCAAAACTTATGACAAAACATTTTGAAATGTCCATGATGGGTGAACTCACATTCTTCCTGGAATGCAAGTTCATCAATCACCCCGTGGTATTTTCGAGTCACCCAATATGCCCTTGAACTGTTAAACAAATTTGGAATGCAAACTGTGACACCTATGCTACACCAATGGCTCATACCAAGAAGCTAGACGCCGATTTACATGGGAAATTGGTGGATCCTACCAAATACCGTAGTATCATTGGGTCTCTCATGTATCTAATAAATGCGTGTCCGACATTGTTTTTGTCAGATATCTTTGTCTCTGCTATCACGAGACCAATCAAACCCACCTCTCGAGGCTAAGAGAATCCTCCGATACATAAAGGGAACCATTAATTGGGATCCGTATCCGGGATTCTCGGTTTTGAACTAATAGCTTTTTCAGACGTCGACCACGCAGATGCTTAGACTCACTAAAAGTACTTCGTGAGCGCTATAACTTGGTGACAAACCGTGTCATGGCAATCGAAGCGTGATTGTACATCACTATCTTCAACCAAGCAAAATATGTAGCCATGTCGTGGTTGTGCTCAAGTCATTTGGATGAGAACACAACTCAAAGACTATGGTTACGATTTGATGTAATCCCGATGTATCGCGACAATCGGAGTGCTATTGCGATCTCGCAACCCGCTCAAAGATTCAAATCAAACCACATCGATCTTCGATATCATTTCATCAAGGACCACGTGGAACAGGTACCGTTGAATTATACTTATGGGTACAAAATACCAATTGGCGTGATCTACTCACCAAAGCCTTAGCTCTTGCTAGGTTTAATGAGTTGGTCCACCGGATTGGTATGCGGTGTTTGACTCAAGAGGAACCGGATGAACTCTTAAAACATTCTTAAAACCACCAAACACCAAAACCTCTTTTGTAAATATTTTTTCAAAACAAAATACAAAAATATAAAACCCGATAAAACAACAAAATATTCTTCTATCTATATTTCTTCAAACATGGCAAGTACTTTTCTTCCGTCAACACTCAAATCTTTCAAAATTCAAGATTTTTCCGATCAAGTGTCAGGGGAGAAAATAAATTTTCATCGCTTCAAAATAACCGTGTACTTGCATGTTATCTATTACCTGTTGTTTCTTTAAATACCGGTGGTAATATTTAGTTTTCCCACACCCTGACTAAAATTTATAAACTTTCATTATTTCTTAAGTCAAGGGAGGTCACAAAGTTATTTCCAAATATTCTTCGCTTGATAACCAAATGGAAGTTAAAGGCATTGGATGAAAATGGAAAAGGTGGAGGGCTAAACCCACAAAACCTTAAAGTTATTTTTCATAAAACTCTCCACCTAATTCATTTAATACATCACATTTATTATTTCACCAAACTCATCCTACGCCTAAAATTCAATCTCTCAATCCGGTCTCTTGATCCTCATTTTGTAAGTGTTTTCGTAATCTTTACGTATTTACAAACAAGGGTTTTGAATTTTATGCAAACCAACGGCTTAAACGTAGGTTATGATGATCTTTGTGTTCTACGCGTAAGCATAAGAACACAAGATCATCATGTGTGTGTTTTTTAATGATGTAATGGTGTTAAAATGTTCATAACCATGTACTAAAACCATTTTCGTCAATCTAATTCACCCAGATACACAAATTGTCTGTTTTTCAAAATTAGGGTTCATGAGTCGATTTGGGTGTTTTCAAATAAGAACGTTTTTGGTGATAAAGATTGTTGTATAAGGTTGTTTTCAAGTTAAATTGATCATATCTAAGCCCGTAAACTACCCGTAAACACTAATGATTCACAAACCGAAAACTAGGGTTTATGTTAATAAGAATTGGGTATTCTTGATTGGCCTTGAATTTGATGTTAAAACTTGATAGGACAACTTACTATGCCTCTAATACCTTCCGTAATCAATTTAGTGCAAATCCTATGGCTAGATTTCATACGCGTAAATCTTGAACTTTAGGGTTTTAGGCTACGTGTAACACATGTTCTACGCCTAACTGCTTGATATGTATTCATGCCATGATCCGTTATAGAATGAATGTTTGTGTTAATATTGATGCTATGATGATTTTATTTCGTGTTTTCAACACGTAAAAATCGTAATCAAGGTTGTTAGACATCACGATAAGGATCACCACACGTAGCATGTTATGCGTAAGAGAAATCTACGCGTAGCATTTACGACACGGTTCTACATAAGGGACTACGCGATCTTGTGAAGGATATGCGTAAACAAGGACCCCACGATAAGGTCTACTCTTACGAGTAAGCCTTACGTAAGGTTTATATATGCCACGCCGTAAGCTTCCACGACAAGGTCTTCTTTTCCCACGCGTAATATTTCTTACGCCAGAAGACAAGGTCCCACGATAAGCTTGCGCCTTTACGCGTATAACTCCTGCTTACGCATAAGCTACCATTTCACGCCTAAGCCTTGATTAAACCTTCATCATGAATTGTTACGCTGCAAACTTGTAAATAAATAAATCATAACGTCACGAAACCAATAATGTCACTAATAAGCTTAAACGCTTGATATGTTGTGAAAAATAAGTGATAACATAAACTTTAAAACTTAAAGTTAACTAACTCACGAAACTTATCACGACTTAATTAGACTATTGGACAAACAAGTGACTTTGGACTCAGAATAATCATTGACATATCACATTCAATAAGTAGACGATAAAACCATCTCGTTGACTAACATAATGTCTTTCGACACGCTGGTTTTGTTGGCTAAATATCTTCGATCACGACATGGACGCCAAATGAATGTGGATGCACCAAATGTTCTCACCGCTCTCGATATCTTCCCAATGGCTATCCGATGAAGATTGGAAAGAACAACCTTCGTGTTGACTTTGAAACTCTCACCGCCGTAGTCCTCTTGCTTGATTGTTTGTGGATATTCAAGAATCATCCTTATCGTAATATGCTCCAACTCGCCATCGCTCCAAGATATCTACATTCATAAGTTCTCGAATACAATGCAAAAGATCAAAGGACGTAATCTCGTGATCGTGACTCTCAACCACAAACAAGTCACCATCACACCCGCAGACTTACGGCTGTTCTTCTCATTCCGATCATCGAGCCAACCGAACTCAATGCCACACCAACTCAAGAGACTGCTCTACGCCTCGATCGATATTGGTTATGAAGCTACGGGAGTAATCACTAAGCATTCACATGTGGATCTTAAGAATATTCCTCAACCTTGGAGAACTCTCTACATCATCATCACCAAACCGCTCGGTCGCGACATTGGCTATGAGCATCCCAAGCTCATGGAACCGCAAATCTTTTGGGCTTTGGTCAACATGAAGCACATTGAAGTCGAAGCTCTAATATGGGACGACATGATGACATTCCTCAAGAAGCTTGGCTCAAAGATCCCTTATATCGATATACAAAACTATTGATTCAAAGAGCACTGGGCTTAATCTCGATATCCCCAAGAGACTCAATGACCCCAACAATCACGACATGTTGTATGAACCTACTATAACAATGATTAAGGAATCAACAACAAAGAAACAAGGTGATGTGTTACCGATCACCTTCTCTCGATGAAATCAAACAAATTTTACTCATACAAAAGGTATCTAGTAGCAATTGATGAAGGCAAAGTTGGTCTTCTCGATGACAAGTCTTCGGTACACCTTCTAGGAAAACCGTAAGAGGAAGTGCGAAGTGTCAGAACCATCGAAAGTCCAAGAAAGTTTCCTAAAAGAAAACCTCGACGTAAGAGGACAGCCTTCAAAGAAAGCTATCCCTATTCCCAAATCGAACCGCAACGAAAGCTAAAGGATGAAAGCTCGAGGAAACCGAATCGTAAGAAGTAACTTACTCAAATAGTCAAAGATGACACTCGACACCACAAAGCCTTCAAGTCCCAAAGGTGATAAAGGAAAGACTCTGTGGATTGAGCACGAAGAAGAAAGCTCGATGAAGAGCCTCGGATACGATTACAGTGAAGAAGTTCAAATTGCTAGACTCCAAAACGCTATGAAAGAGTTTGCAAAGGATCAAATGGGTGGCCCGGAGGGTCAAGAGGTGATGTTCAATCCACACCAATTCCCGATGCGGTTAATCAACCCGATAAGGGAACCGGTTCCACCACTCTGAGCAACAACAAAAGCAACAGGAGGATTCTATTGAGTATGACATTGAGGAACCGAAACCTAAAAGTCGAGAAGGAAAAAGTCGATAAAGAAGTCGCAATCAAGCTAAAGTTGATGAAGAGGCCGCACTCAAGCTAAAGCGTATGAAGATGCTAGGATTCAGTCAAGAATGGACCAAAACCGATAAAGATGACGGTAAACTACGATGATTATCTTCTCAACAGCTCAACTCATTCCAAGGAGAAAACTTCTCGACCTCCTAAGGACCCTCGAACCTCCTCATGACTCTTCATCATCGATTCATCCTCTCACTCTTCACCACCACCATCCAAAAGATCAACCAGATCCACATCCAAATCAAGAAGAAGCCAATCGCATCCCGGATCTCTCAAGCTAAGACACGAATCGTTAAAGCTATCAAGCGTGTCGAAAGAAAGACGCGTCTTTGCATAAGAAGTCGGATTTTCTTGCCGACTGTGCATGTGATCTCATGATGAGAATGACAAGATGCAAGTTGAAAGGGAATATGTCCGTAAGCTCATGAAAGATGATCTTCAAGGAAAATGAACGAAATGATCAAAGGTTACACTCACAAGTACCTTCTTGACATCGTTCCTGGAGTTACAAAGGAGATGTTTACCAAACAACTCTATCCGAATCTATTAAACTTGGCCAAGAAAACTATGAGATCAACACCAATGCATGTCAACATAACCCGCTTGATCCCATAATATTCTCGAGATGTCAATTGGTTTCCGTGCTCATAGCTCAAATGTCTAAATGATCTCGCAACATTTGCCTCTTACGAAGGTAAACTGTTTGAAGCATTGCCGAATACCAACTTAAATCAAGATGCGAGAAGAAGTCGAGAAGCCCAAGCGCCCAAGAGACGATGAAGATAAGAATAAAGATAAAGAGCCGAATGCCCAAGATGTCCGGTGAATCATCCTCCATGTAACCTCCACCCCAAAGGACTCCACCAACCACGATCTCCTCCTCGCTTCAACCGAAAACCTCGGATTCGAGTTACCACCCTGACTCGTAAAACTAGGATCACTTTGAGTATACGGTGGTGACAATGAGGAAGTCCTTGAGCCCCAACAACAACCCTTCTCTCCCAGCACAACAAAGGAACCAACATCCTCCTCTAAGCCTAAGAAGAAGAAGAAGACAACAACTAATGCTGATGTCGTTTCATGGCTAGACGACGATGACACTGAATACAAATGGTTTTCCACACTTGTTGCTGCTACACCCGCCTTAACTGAAGACCAAGATATAGTAGGAAGTAGTACATTGGAGCATGCAAAGGTATTGCAAGAGAAGTATCGAGTGAAGAAGATGACGAAATCAGAGTTGAAACGAATCAAGAATGAAGCTTTTCAAATACTCAAAGACAAATTCGTAAAGGGCTATTGAAGTTGAATATCACCTTGAAAACATAGCACGAGCCATGTCTAACAACATTGATTGGCTCAACCTCAAGCAAACATCGACTACACCAAAAGACAACGCCCATACTACACGATTGACCAAACCTTTACCTACCATTGGTCGCTGGATCAACCTCGATTCTATTTCGATACTTCTTCAACAACGACCGGAATTTCTTCTACATGGTAGCGATGTGTCAAAGAAATATGCTACATCACTTACACTTCCGCTCTCGGCACCATATACTCTAACCGATAGCCATCGAGGAAAAGGCTACCCACATGTTCAACAACAGAGTGGAAGAGTATGACATCGATGCAATGTACGGGATTCACCATTGGCCGGAACGCCGACTTAATCTACTACGTGTCGCCAGTTCGGTCTCAACATGAAGTGTATAGTACACAAGGATCGTTGTCATAAGCATGTCACTCTCGTATAAATGGGACTACACATTTCTCAAGACAATCGTGGTCAAAAGACAAGACGAAGAGGACTATAAATTCGTGAAGCGGACTTTCGAACTTGTCTCTCAATGATATTGAAGATCCAGATCTTGCCAAAGTACAGGGAAGAATGAGACAATTCTCGATCGAAATTCAACGTGAATACTTCAAGTCCCCGCTCATCTTCATCAAGCATAGTGATCCAGAACGTGTAGAAGATTTGCAACTTGCTATTGAGTCGATCGACTCGTGTCAACTTCACCGCACCTAAGCTAGAACTTCCCGACATCAACCATCTCCTCAATTCACTCATCAAGAAACCCTTTGAGTAGTTCATCAAGTGCACTCCACCGCAACCGCTTGATGGCATGTAATGAGCTTCATAAGTTTGGAGATTCAACATTGAAGCATGTCGAGACGGGCTAGCATATAGGTTAAAGGCGGTTCAACAAGGCATTGGGTCACAAAAGAGATGGGATTCAAAGGAAAGACGGATGTAAAGAGAATCATCAAGGTGATTGATGAAAGGTTGTTTCAAGGATCGCCTGTAACATTGGAAAGCTTCGAGGTGGTCGCCAACGCATCAATCTCACAGCTATCAACGACCGGTTCGCATTCTCGGAGTTCTTGCCGACCTTCCCGATATTCCCGGTACCCTTAAACCGCTTCAATTCATTATTTTGAATGTGTGATTATTAACTGACAATGGCTTGTGCACACATAACAATGTACAACCCGTTTTGTAATGAAAGGACCCGTGGTACGCTTCATGCCACAATCCTTATAAAAGGAGCGAAAGCTTCTTACTTTTGAGTAAAACTTATCAAACCTTTCATTTTTCAAAGGTTTTGCTCAAAAGAACAAGTACTTCCCCTTATGATTTTCAAAACCTTAACAGTTTATATCACTTGTTGAGGGGGAGTATTTGAATCTTAACTTTGTTCACAAATTGCTCACAGTGGTCATCTTCCCATAAAACTCAAAATGGTCATATTTATTCTCAAACTTTTATCAAAAATAACATTTATATGCCATTTTTGAGGGGGAGAAAAATTATGTGATAAGAAATATGTTGTGAATTGTTATTGAATTCTCGTGTGAAAAGACTTCAACCCATGAATTGACGAAATCAACAAATATACATCGAAAGATTTGTCTTCCATGACTTATCCAAGTAGATCGTACCTTTCGAGAAACTCCCGATAGACATGAACTTTGACGGGTTTGACAACCTTCGGGTTGTCCACATCTTCAAGGTAGTTATTAGAGCTAGTTGTCACCTAAAAACTGACAATGTATCTCTTTAACTATGCAACATAATCGTGTCTCGCAAGGAATTGTCTATCTTGAGTCGATCAATTCAAAAAGTGCGAACTCTTTCCTCATTGTGCAGATTTCCATAAAAAACTCTTAAGCACATGTGGAGGGGGAGTACTTCTGAAAATCTAAAACTTTTGAAGTGTTCAAACATGTTTTTATTCACAAACACTTCGAGAGATTTTCATGAAAAATGGTTTTATGGCAATGGAGTTATAAGGTGATTAAGGTTAGGAATAACCGTCCTATGATCCGCCAGAGCCGGAGGGATCTACCCAAGGACACCGCCAATAGTTAGAATTAGAAGTCCTTAGGTATGATAATAAAAGGAGAAATGAGAATCGGAGAAAGAAGGAGTTGAAGAATTAAAAGAAAAGCAAAGAAAAGGGTGAAAAGAAATAGCCTCCGATTATTCAACTTAGGGCGCACACTAGGTTCAATTCATATGCTACCGGTTGTCACTTGATGACGCCGATATTGAAGATCAAAAGTCGTCATGGACCCAAGAACGCATGCACTAAACCTTCTTAGCCACTCAAGTTTCTCTCAATGTGCTTGTTTCATTCTCATAGGAACCCTACATAATCTATCGGCTTTCTCTTGAGATTGCGGATATTGAAGAAGGAGACCTCTCCCTAGTCTCCGCCAGAAAACCAAAACGCACTATTGAGTCTAGAGCCATGAGATTCATCAAAAGATCTCTTAGGTACACTTGACATTTCATCACTTGTTGTTCAACAATAAGAACATCGGTGGTACGTTATCGAGTCCTTCATGATCTTAGCAACTGTCGAGAACATTTATGAGAGGTTTACAACCGTGATCCTCGGTGATTAAATGGAAACCCCGCCTAGGTCAACATCAAACAACCCCGACAAAGCAGTCGCTTGGTAACTCCCCGTGGATTACGCTTAGTGGTCTCAAACGGTCTACATCGTGAGGTGATGCTTGGTGTACCTCATCGACTCATCTAAACCGTAGGTGTGCCTCGAGACATCGCGTTATCTCACTTGTGGGACTCCGTTCAGAACGGCCTTTGTAAGAATTAGAGTTGTGTTTTCATACTATGTCATACACTCTCGACGCTCAAACTTGTAAGTGCTTAACCGCTTATTACTAACCTTTCCTATGTTTACTTTTATGGAAGCTCGAGCGGATCGATCATGCAGATTCTCCACATGCTCATACCAACAACATCACTTATGGAAGTTCTCTCATAATCAAAGGCAACACAAAGTCGAATGATTCTTCGTCAACAAAGAATCTACAAAGTTTAAGTACTTAAAGAACTTCATCAACTCAGTAATCCAACGTTAAAGAGCGTGTGAGCATGTTGGAGAAAGACGTGGAGACACCGGCAGCAAAAGGTCGACGATGCGGAACAACAACAACATACTATCACTTCCACCACAAAGAACAAAGAACAAAAGAACAAAGAACATGAAGACGCCAAAGCGTAACTGCTTAAAGAAAACAATTTCTACACCGGGAGATTGTTCGAATCAAGGCAATTCTTCTCACAAGAAAGAAGAATGTCAAGACGCCAAAGCTACTATTACATCAAGACCTTCACCGCTTACATTCATTCATCACCAACACTTGGGGAGATTGTTGGAATCACTCCTAAACCTTATTCAAGTGTTAGTGATTCATATGTAATAGTTAGCTTAATTATGGCCTTTATGTTAGTAATTATGCTTAGGCTTATGTAGAAGGCCCATAAGCCTAGGCCCAAGTCTAATAAGGAAAGGAAGGGACTAGGAGTATTGCCCTAGCTCCCTCTCCTATAAATAGTATTGTAATACCCTCACTTGAGGGTTGGTTGTTCAATTTATCTTTCACACATACTCTACGCGTATCCTTTCTTTCATATTCGTGTGTGTGTGTTTGGTTGGTTGTTCATCCGCCTTCTCTTCTCTCTTATCTCTACATATTGATGCTTGTGTTACATATATGGTGACCTAACACGTGGATTCCCGGCCCACCGCTACTTCCGGACAATCAACAACTTGCTTTGTGGGCTCAAACTAGTTATCCTCCTCAACCCGCTCCTCAACCAATCGCAATAATTACACCATATGATCCGTCACAACAACAATCTCAACAAACTCAATTGGTTCCATACAACAACAACAATGATCAAGCACTTTACAAGAAGCTAATGAGGACTCCGATGCTTTCGATGCATTGCAACAAGGATTTGTTATGATTGCTAAAGCCTTCGGCCGGTATACAAACAAATCCAACAATCGATTCGCTCCTCATCAAACACAAGGAATCAGCCGTTGTGAACAATGGACGTGTTGAAGTTCGTAATCGTGGTTATGGTCATCGATGGGAGGTGGTCAAGGTTTAATGCTATGGGAAGGAATAACATGGGTGCTCCACAACAACAGAGAGCTCAAGTGGTTGAACAGGGAATGCTCGAATGGGATAAATGGTCTTCGTTGCTACAACCAGTAATGAGAAGGGTCACCGGCTAATGCATGCCCAAAGCCGAGGACTAGAGGTAGTGCTTATCACAAGGAGGCTTTACTTTTGGCTCTTAAGGATGAAGTCAGGAACCCTCACAACCAAAGAACAAAGCTTTATGTCGATGTAGACTCGATGATGATATGGAGGACTTGCAGTGCTAATGCAACAAAGATGTTGATGGCACAAATGCAAGCTCTCCACATGAGTGACACAGCCCAAGTATGACACCGATGGCTTGTCTCGTGCACCGAACAAACCATATTCATCATCGATCTAATATCTCACCCAACATCCGAATCCGACGAGGCTCGTAATGTTCAACATGAGCCGCCCACATCTCATTCTCGAGATTCTCAACTAAACCCCGTAGTTACATTTGATGATCAAGATGACCTTATGGTTACCTTTGATACTCAAATTGACTCCGTGGTCATACTTGAGGATCCGAATAGTGATCATGTTGTAACTCACGCTGAACACGTCGAACCTTTGCCTAATCCGGATGTTGATCTCTTACTTAAAGACCAACAATCCCGAATGGAAGAATGTTGTGCACTAAATTAGCAATTACACAAGAAATGCAATCGCTAACTGTGGATATTGAATGATTAAAATGCAACTCAATTTTTTCAAAACTCAAGAAAACGCGAACAAGGTTTTGAAGTCGCTTTTGCTAAATCACACCAAAACGAAAAATCATTAGAACGACAGATTCGTGATCTAGCCGCATTAAAGAATGCTTTGTTGTCTCAAATAGAACAATCAAACATGAACATAAAAACAACTTAACGCCTTACTTTGGAAACTCAAAAAGCCAAGTCTGAGTTGTTAACTTGTCAAAAATAGTTCTCTGCGTACAAAAAGCATTCAACGAAACGAATAGATGACTATCTTGAAGAAATTGTCGGTTTACAAAACAAACTCAAAGAGTTTCAAATGTTGTTTATAAACATGGTGAGTCAATCACAACTATTCAAAAGTTTACTTTAAAACCCAATCCAAATGGATATGGACCGAATCTTGCGATTACAAACCAAAGCTTTCAAACAAAGCATTCAAACCAAATCTCAAGTTTCCAAAGTCAGTAATACAAAATTGATGACTCATATGAGTGTTGTTGAATATCATCGTCAAGAGGAATTAGATGCAAAAGACGAGAGTCGATCAAAATTAGAAAATGTTGTTTATAACAAACCATTTAACTATTCAAAAGCCGCTACTTTCGCCACACAAAAGGATTCTTCTAACACACCTAGGATTATCACACCTATGTCCGAGTCTTCTAATGTTGCTCCCTAACCAAATTATGCACAAATTTATGGTCCTTTACCTTCACTCGATGAAGTAAATTCAAATCCCAAAATCGTCAAATTCTTAGATATTTTGACATTTTCACTTCTGACATCAAACTTTTAGAACGTGAGATTGAATTTCATTCTAAAATAAAAATTGAACATTTTCAATCGCCTCAGGCGCGAGAACAAAGAGATATTTTTCAGAAAAGAATTTTACCCCATGTTAAAAATTTGAAAAATTGTGCATTGTATTGGGAAAGGGAATTTCATAAGGAACTTGGATTGATGAAAATAGTTTTCGAGAAAACAGAAACATCGATTTCAAATACAAAACGTAAAAAAAATGTTATGAAAAGATGTTGATCGACTCTTGGAAGATGTTATCTGTGCTGATGTCCATAATGTTGTGTTATTGCATTCTTTGTCATATGCATTTGATTACATCTCTGCTGATTCTGTTGAAATTGTTGAGAATACTGATAATGTGCCTCAAATCGAGTCTTAAAAGTTGAAAATGAATGACTGTTAAACGAGCTTTCAAATGCAAAACGTCGCCTTCAATGGTGTCAAAAGATTGTCAAAATTGAACTTTCTCTCGCAAAACAAAATCAACCAGCTTGCAATCCAAAACTTTTAATCCAAAACTTGAGCAACTGGATGATCAAAATGCGTCTTTGAAATGTCAAATCTCAAAATATGAACAAGAACTTACAAAAGTTAAAAAGGAATATGGTGTCATATTTGATTTACTCAAACAGACTCGTGATGAAGCATCAAACGAACTAGATCATTATCTTGCACACACTAAAGAAGTAATGAATTTTTCTGGAAATCTTCGTTCTAAAAATCAAGATTTGTTGCACACTATCATTGAGTTAAAGGAGAAGTTAGGAAAGTATGAACAAGTTCAAATTTAGCAACATTAAGAAACTTGCACCGTAACACTTTGAAAAAGTGACACTAGAATGCCTACCGACAAATCACAAGATACTAATGTGCTTCCTCATCGAACAGAATAGTTGCCTCTTTTCCCAAAGTCCGCACTTCACGACCTAGGAGCAATACAAGGAAGAATAGGAAGTTGCGACCTAAGAAAAGAACAATAAAGAATGTCAAGTAGAAAACACCCTAGGACTTTGAATAAGACCCAAGTTGCACCCACTTTAGATATTGCGTCGACAAATGTAATGGAAAAGTGATGTAACGAATGTTGAACCTTTAAGTATTTTTGATATTAAGTCCAAGCTTCTTGTGTTATATGTCGTAAAAGTATGCTTTCGATTGTCATGATAAATGTGTTGCTAAAGCTATCTTGTCTCGCTTACTTAATCCTAAGAATCGAATACCTCTAGGCCCACTAATGCTTCTAAGTCTATGCTTGGTAAACCGCCTCTTTAGATTCTAAGAAACGCATTGATGTCCTTGTAGCTCCATTATCACCTCCAAGGAATGTAGTACCACCTAGTGCATTCACTAAGACTAAAGCAAAGACTAGTTAGAGATGGCGAAATGGATACATAATACATTAGGATTTAAATGGATACCTAAAATCATTGATGTGTGTATTTCTACTATAACCGCTTGGAACCTCTAACTCTTCGGGTTCCACATCTACTTCTATTCCATCCGTGTCGTCTGTGTGTAATGCAGTGATATGATCATCCTTTGATTGTTCATAACGGATGTTCCCGACACATGACAGAAATCTCAAATCATTATCAAACTTTGTTGCAAAGTTCATTGGCACTGTCAGATTCGTGAATGATCACTTCGCAGCTATCATGGGCTACGGAGATTACATCAATGGAAACATCGAAATTAGCAGGGTTTACTATGTGGAAGGTCTCGGTCACAATCTCTTTTCTGTTGGTCAATTCTATGATGGAGATTTGGAAGTTGCTTTTCGGGAGAAAACTTGTTTCATTCGTGATCTACAAGGAAACGATCTTATGTCTGGCACTCGCAATTCAAGTCTGTACACAATCTCAATGCAAGACATGACTGCTTCATCTCCCATTTGTCTACTTTCAAAGGCAACATCAACAAAATCTTGGCTATGGCACCGTCGTCTCTCACATTTAAACTTTCAAACCATAACCAACCTTGCTCGATACAAACTAGTTGCAGGTCTCCCGAGATTCCGGTATTCTAAAGATCACCTTTGCTCACCGTGAACAAGGGAAAAGCACTGTGCTCATTTTCCTTCAAAGGTGGAACACGCCTCAAAGATGTGCTTCATCTTCTTCACATGGATTTGTGTGGCCCGATGCGCGTGCAAACGATTAATGGCAAACGCTACATCTTGGTAATTGTCGATGACTACTCAAGATGGACTTGGGTCTACTTTCTTCGAAGTAAAGATCAAGCTCCACAGATGATCATCACCTTTCTCACGAAAATTCAAGTTCAGCCCTAACACAACCGTAAAAATTCGTAATGCACAAAGGAACTAAATTTGTGAATCAAACTCTTCGAGAATTTTATGAGAAAGTGGGAATTGAGCATCAAACATCTATTGCACGCACACCGTAACAAAACGGATTTGTTGAAAGACGGAACCGCACGTTAGTGGAAGTCGCAAGAACAATGTTAATCAATGCTAAACTTCCAGATTACTTATGGGTCAAGTCAGTCAACTGCATGCTACACTCAAAATCGCTCAATGATTACTAAACGCCACAACAAAACACCTTTTGAGCTTATCCACAACCATAAACCGAATCTCAAACACTTTCATGTCTTTGGATCCCTTTGCTATCCGAATAATGATCGTGATGACTTTGGAAAGCTCAAAGCCAAAGTCGACATTGAGTCTTTATTGGATATTGTGATAATTCTAAAGGTTACCGATCCCGAATCGTCAGACAAAAGCAGTTTATGGAAACGATTCATGCAAATTTCGATGAGCTTACGAAATGGCTTCGAGCATAATGACTTGGAACCCGGTCACAACCTTTAAACTTCCTCAAACCCCATCATCACCGACCCAAACCCCAACTTACTCGTCAACAAATGGAAAAGCTATTTGCTCCTCTGCTTAGTGATGATATTGATGAACGTGCTCCGTGTATCCAATGTTTCATTGCTAAACCCGATCATATTCCAACACCGATACACTGCTACAACAACCATCGTTGAAGAAGCACCACCAATTGACTCTACAACAACAGCTGAACAAACGCTCCAACGACGCCGAACCAAATGATGATGTTCGAACAATGAAGTACCCCACCGCATATTTTGATCCAAATGTTCTTTAACCAATTTGCTAATGAAACTGCGCACCGATGTTGCGGAATCATCTACAAGCCATTTGAATCCACCCAATCGCAAAATGTATATCAACATCAACCTTTCACTCATCGTTGGACAAAAGACCATCCTCTTGAGAATATTATTGGTAACCCGAATCAACCAACGTAATGAGACAACGTCTTCACACGATGGTGAACATTGCATTTATGCACTCACCATCCGCCAATCAACCTAAAACATTAAAGAAGCAATGACCAAAGACAACCGGATTGAATCCATGCAGAAGAACTCAATCGCTTTAAACGTCTTGAAGTATGGAATCGGTTGAAAGACCAACAGGGTCTACGCATTGGTCTCAAATGGATTTGGAAAACAAATTGATGATCGTAAATAAGTCACGCCCGTGGCTCGTAATATTATTGTGTTTATGATTCGGGTGGTCTTGTATGATCAAAATACATGTTTGCCATAGTTAGAGAGAGAAAGTAGAGAGATGGGTGTTCAAGCTAGAGACTTGCTTTGTAAATTATGGAATGTTAGATTCAAAGCACCACCCCTTCCATGGATGGAAGGGGTATTTATAGTTACAATGAAACCGTCCTCCTATCGGACTGTGGATCAGGCATACAGTGGGTAAAGACCCGTCCTTCCTCTACGGTGTTACACTAAACTATACTACGCTATAAACTAACTAACTAATTACTAAATAACGTAACAAACTACAAGTCTACGAGCTAACCTATGCTAGATAATATTTGGGGTGACCGACTCTTCACTTATGGAATTTCCAATTCCTAACAATCTCCCCCTAAGGGAGGTCACCCCATGTTTTACATTTTGAATCCTAGCATTCTATTCTTGACTTTGTTCTTGAGCTCGTAGAATTGAATTCTTCACTTCTGCAATCTTTGTGCTTTAGCAGTGACTCTTCAAAGTCCGCATTGATTTGTACTTTAAGTGGAGGTCTTTGAACTGATCCACATCTTTGATGATCTTCGAGCTTTCATTGAGATCATCAGCCACAGTAACTCTCTGGATCACCCTTTATTGTGTTGCCATCATGTGAAATTGTGACTTACGGACCGACATGCTCACACTTTCTGAATCATGACATCTTTTCATCAGACTAGCGGAATCTTTACTTGTTCATGATATTTGCAGCAGCGTAGCGTAAGCATAGTATAAAAATATCGTAACCGTGTTATGTAGATATGCACCACCATGATTTCTTCAATTAAGTGGATGCTGTGAGCATGCGGCTTTGGATTGACTCCTCAATTTTGATCACCGCAACCGTCCAAATGTACCGCAAACAACAATTAGCAATAAAACACACGAAAGTGTCTTTGATCACTTCGTTGAATTGAGGTACACGCCCACGGTTCCTCGCTGATCAAGACAAGTATTGCTGTGATCGTAGGATTCCTAAGAATCTCCTTGACGTGGTTTCGCAATTGTTCTAGTTGTTCTCAAACCGAACGCCTCAAAGAAGATAACACGGAGTGAGTGAACCAAAGAATTGAGATTTACCGATTGATTCAAATGATTTGAAAACAATCGCGTATTGCTTGAAGAAAGAGTTTTGCAATACGACGAAGAAAGATTTTATAATGAAGATCAATTATCAATCATAAATACCCTTTTGTTTTGAAAACATAATACACATTCGAGTGCTAGAGAAAAGAAGTTTTGAGCACATCGACCGGTTTTCAAAGGTATCCGTCAATCCATTTCTCGGACCAAGGTTGATTCAATAGTGAATCACCCCATTGTTTCTATCCAGTTGTCACAAGCTTGATCTTTTGCAAGATCTCACATGTCACCCACCAAGAGCTTGTTTGATGTTGGCTCTAGAAGGATTTCCATCTTCATTGTGAATATTTTTACATATCACTCGGATGTTCTGGCAATACCACATGGATAGTGCGTAGGACTCTTAATATATTCTTACTTTCCACATTGTGTGAAACAGCAAGTCTTCAAGAATAGTGTCCTAATGAGATATTGTAGATGATCTCGTGGCTCTAGACTCAATGGTGCACATTTGGTTCCTATGCCGGAGACTAGGGAGAGGGTCTCCTTCTTCAATATCAACAATCTCTAAGAGAAAGTCGATAGATTATGTCGATTCCCGTGAGAATGAAACAAGCCCTTTAAGAGGAACTTGAGTAGCTTGGGAAGTTTAGTGCAAGTGCGTCACTAGGTCCATGACGTCCCTGTCTTCAATACCGTGTTACCTTAGTAAACACCAAGAGTATATGTATTGAACCCGTTCACGCCTAAGGTTGAATTATTGGAGGGCTATTTCTTTTCACCCATTTCATATTCATTTCTTTTTCATTCTTCAACCCTTCAAGCTTACCGAGACTTCATAACTAGAACCTTGTTGGGTTTATTCTAGTACTAGCTCTGCCTCATCCGCACTCTTCCCATATCTCACTTTTCTCCTTTTTCATCAAACCTAAGGACTCTACACTATCTAGTGGATTGTCCTCGGTAGATCCTCCGGCTCAAGCGGATCGTGGGAACAAATACCTAACCTAACCATCCTTATAACACCATGCACAAAATAAATTGGTCGGTCTTTTGGTATTGTTCTTTCCTTCTCGAAACCAATTGAAAAATCATTTGGAAAATCAATCAAGGTACTTGTGATATAAAATCAAAACATTTTGTACCTTAATTGTTTTGATCATTTTAGAAATGCTCCCTCAACATGTGCATATGATATTGAAATTGTTTAGCACATGGAGGCAAGAGTTCTTTGAAATAATTTCTTTGAAATAATTTCTTGATCACAATTTCCTTAGAAAAGCCATTTGAATTTCTTTGGTAAATTCTCCCCCTCAATATGTGCATAGGATATTTTAAATTATTTTATCACATAGAGGAAAGAGTTCTTTTGAAGCACTTCCACGATTACACAGCCATTAAGAAACCATTTAGAGAATCAATCAAGATACGTATGTTGAAACATAGAAATCATTATACCTTGAAAGTTTATTTTGTTTTGAAATGCTCCCCCTCAATATGTGCTTCGAGATTCGAAAGCGTTTAGCACATATGAGAGAGCAGCATGCACAATTGAGTCAAAACAATCACCTTTTATCAAATTTCATAATTAAATCACAAATTCTCCCCCGATCAAAAATATCAAACCCTTTGAGATTTTGGATCCCAAGTGATTTAATAAGGTTTATAAAACATGGGAGAAAATGCGCCTGATTTAAAAACTCATCTAGTTTTTGGATAAATCCTCCTCCTCAACATGTGCATTGTGTATTTGAAATCGTTTGGCACATGAAGGCAGGAGTGCCTATAAAGGACTAAAACCAATTCCATTTAAACAGATAACAGATTTAAATCACTATCTCTCCCCCGATCAAAAATTTCAAACCTCTTGAGATTTGTGATCCCAATTGATTTAAATTATTTAGAAAATTTTAGGGAAAGACGTGGCAAGATTAGATATTGAAAAATGACAGATAGGAACAGTTTTAAACATTAAAGATTGTTAGTGTCAGGTATGAAAGTTTTAAGAGATCTTTAAGTAAAATAAAACAATTTCACAATCAAACAAGAACAGAAAAAATTTCATTTTGAAAGACCTTGATTCAAAAGAAAAATCATACCATGACATAACATTAAATCTTTAGATCACCACTTATTATCGTACAAAACGGACTTTTATGAAGAAATATCGTTTGAAAATATTTTATTTTAAATCACTCTCCCCCTCAATCGATGACCGTAGTCGATGATTGAGTGACTTAGGTTTTGATAAAATGAAGTCCGATGATTTTCAAAATTAAGTCTAATTTATTTTCAAAAACAATATTTTTCCATTTTCAAAACAATTTTAATCAAATTTTTCAAAATTGTTTAAAAATGGAATCCTGCACAAAGATACGTTAGGTGGTTGAGAAGCTTCTGTTGATGCTTTGTAGGGCAAGAAGAAAACCGTCTGCGATGCAAAGAGACTTCTTACGTTGCATTTTAATGCCAACTAAGGTCAAATTAAGCTCCGCTTCTTCAATCACTTAGAAGAAAATCATCTCACGATGCAAGGAGACCTCTTACGTTGCATTTTTCATGCCAACACTCCATAGAAGTCTAATTAAGCTCCGCTTCATTTGTCAACCCAAGATATAGTTACCCTTTCCTTTCGCATCCAATCATCATATTATGTGGGATCCGGACCGAACATTCTTATATACCAATATACCGCATACGTTAGTGAACACACATACGATATATGGTGGTTGACATCACCCAAACAAAGAATCGACTAATAAAAGTCAATCCAACATAACAATCGGTTCATATAAGGTATGGAATTATGTGTACATCAAACTCTAATCATCTAATCCTAACAATCATATCCTAAATTCCTACCCTTCAACATAGGCAAATATCATATTTAATTAAGCACGAGGATAATTAAGAAAGTCCGTTAGATGATATAAATTTGAAAACATTCTCCCTCAATCAATGTCTTATTTTCAAAAGTTTAAAAGCACGTAAGTCATTGATTGAGTTTTCAATTATTACGAAAAATCAATCGATTGATTTTCAAACAACTCATTTACCACCATTTTGAATACAACAAATATTTTCCTGAAGAATTTTAGACGGAAAAACATTTGTGTAGGAACAATGATCCTTCGACATACTTTCCTCAAATTGTTTTAGGATAAGTGCACGAAATATTTAAAAATAGGTATAGCGAAGCACTTTTCTTTCTTGAAGAGCGGGTTGCTATCGTAAATAATAGCAAGCCATCTTTTGAAGCCCGGTTATAGTCTCAAATAATCAGAAGCCATAGTTTTGACATGTTTAGAAAAGAATATTTACACCTCCTCGCCGAACTTCATCTATGGTCCCGTGCCATTATTGAATGACATTTCTAAGACCGCAGATGTTATCGATACCAGAAGACATGTCTTAGAAAAACAATATTTTTGGTCTTTTTCAAATTTTCTGATTTTTATGGCTTTTTGTTGGTTTTATATTTTTCTATTTTCTTTTGCTAGTTTTATAATTTTGTATTTGGGTTTTTAATAAATATTTACAAAGATAGAGTTTAGATGATATAATTTAAGAAGATGATGATACGAGTACCGAGATAAGGATATCGAGCAGCCCCGTTGAAGAAGGTAGAAATCATCATCTCTTAAACGTCCACCACCAAAGCTTCCGGGGCTCCAGAATAGAAGATAGAACAAGAGCCTTTGAGAAAGAGAGACTTTGGCAACTTCCCCCCAAACCAAAAATCCTTATGTTGAGCAGATTCAAAGCTTTCTTTCAAGCTTCCATTAGTCAGGTGCACAAAGAAGCACACCATTATCATCGATCTTGCTGCTCCTTTTAAGAATAATCACCGTGATTCTTCGTTCGAGGTTATATCATCTAAAAGAACAGCCACGTATCATCCCACACATAAATAACTCTTCTCAATTTTCATTCCACTGAAGTCAGAAGCAATCCATTCCAAAAGGTGTCAAGATACCACTTCCCCCACGTAGTTGAATTGATGCAGTCAGTCTCTTAGACTAGAGCTCACGAACCCGAATACACATACTTGAAGACAAAGAAACTTATACCATCAAAGTAGCAGATTAAGTCAAATAGCCAAAGAATAACCCCGATGTATACTTTTCTCTCCCCCTAAAGAAAGTGTATGAAGCTCAAGAACCCGGCACCGAATGCCCAAAGATAGAATAACCGATAACATTGAAGAAGCATGCCGAATCATCGATTATCTCTCGGGTGACAATCTCGTGGATGTCAACACCGAATAAGTGATTATATCTCTCGAATCACCGATTAAGCCCTCAAGTGAAGCAATTGAGCGCCCCAATGTACACAATTCTCCCCGATGATTGCGATAACATCGAAATCATCACACACTTGTGTACATCTTTCATCTTCGTAAACTAACTCTTCCATCTCTTCCCCACATAGTTGGAATAAGAACACTAAAAGCCTTGATGAGTACAACCTTGAGATTCTCTGCGGTCATGACATTTGTCTTCCCGGGATATCTTCAATCACTTAGAAGAGTTAAGTTCATCAAGTTTACTCGCCATGAGTCAAACCTTGAGTTTCTCTGCGGTAATAACATTTGTCTTCCCGGGATATCTTTAATCACTTAGAAGAATTAAGTTCATCAAGTTTACTCGCTTTGTGTTTGGATGTGTTTCTCCTTCCTCCTTGCTGGTTTTGACACTTCAGAATCAACAACATCTTATCATCCCAAATACTTGAAATCTGTTGAGAAGATCGCTTGAAGTCTTTGTGAGAATCAACTTGTCAAGAATGTGAGCAAGACTAATTGGGATTAAATCAAACATTTCACCCTCCCCAATTAGTGCTCTCCCTAAACCGACAATCTTTGATAAATGCCCAGATTAAGAAGAAGTCTTTGGATCGTTAAATGCAACTCGCCTTTAGTCTTCTAACACGTAGCGTAAAATGTAGAACCGATCAGACTCGACCTTCTTCAAGATTGTCCATTGGGGAATGGAAAGTCAACATCTTCAACTTACCAAATGCATTCCCGTTAACTTTTAAAGTAGCAAATCCCTTAACTCAAATCCTCCCAATCAAACAAGAACGAAAGATGTTCATTAAGAAAATCACCAAAGAACTAGAAGCACTTTGTCATTAATCAAATCAGCCCATGTGAAGATGTTAACCAACGACTCTTAGTAGAAAACTCCATGTGAAGATGACCCGATAAGAAGAAGCTCGGTTCTTACATGAGTTTGGAGCCGTTTGACCATATATTCTCATATGTCAATCAACCATGCAGAATTATCACACTTCTTCTCCCCCTCAAGAATTGCATACGGAGTTGCCATTCTTGATTAAACAAGTGAAAATTATCCAAATGTAGTCAATTCACACTTCTCCCCCGCAAAATTAGCACATGATGTCGCCATCGTCATTATAGTTGAGCAAGTGGAATAAGAAAACAATCATTGGTAGTCCGGTTCACTTGATAACTGAAAGCGCGTGGAAAAAGCATGAAGCATGTTGATGAGAATGGTCATTAGTGAGAAGATTTCTCTTCTTCAGAAGATAAAGCGCACTGAAGCGTACACTTTTCTTTTTGTTTGAGGAACGAGGCATGAACTGAAGTGTTCATACGTCATAATGTTGAAGTATGAGGACTGAACTGATGTGAACAGACGTCATAATCTCTCTCTTTTCAACTCTCTTAGTAAAACATGTAATCATCACCATTATCATTCAGTAGGCTCTTTGCAGTGACAGCTGATGGAGATAACCCAATATGATGAATTTGACCCTGAAGTAAACTAACTCAAACTCGTGACTTATACTTGCACATAAGTAACAAAGAGCGGTGCCGATTTCCATTAGCATCTCTAAGTACTATATACTCATCATCCAACCAACCATCAAGTAATAGACGTACTTTACCTCTTGAAAATCCACAATTGAATGCGACACTGAGCACTACAACGTAACTCCTTAAAGTGATAGTTATTTTGAGATGATAAGAGCCCAATTCCCCCAAGTGGTAAAAAGAAAAGGTAAAAGTCACCCAACAATAACTAGATTTCCAAGTCTTCATTTTTGATAATAAGCTCGAACAAGGATCTTGAAGAATCTTCATCCATCCATCCCCGATACCTTCAGATACTAAGTACACTCGCCCGTGATATTTCACTTCAACCTCAAATAAATAATAGTGAATTAACTCCGTTGTCACATCGTCTGATTAAAAACTTAACTCTAGCCTCCTTTGATGTTTTAAGTGAACTCTGATAATGGTTTCATCCCAAACATGGTTAAAAGCACATAACCCCGTAAAACCATGTAATAACCAAACTTCCATGACGATATCCAATCACACATCCAATTCATGAAGTACACTCTTTTATCTCTTCTTTGAAATGTAAACCGTAGCACCAAAGATCAAAAGAGATCTCGAAATACACTTTCCTTTCTCCAAGATGGTTCCATCAATACGGATTTTACAACTCTATGGTTTAAACCGAGAAATAGTTTCTTTCACGGATTTTACAAAACCAAGAATAAACCGTAAGATAGATCCGAAATGCACTTTATAATTACCAGATGTTTCCATTTTCACGGGATTTTACAAGTCTATGATTTAAATTGAGAAATAGATTCTTTCATGGATTTTACAAAATCAAGACAAAACCGTAAACAATGTCGACTTGAGTGTGTTATGACAACTCGGTTTCGGTGAATATTTGTTTTAGGGGAACATGCAACGGTTCATCAGCGGTTCATTATCCAACATCAACAATATCATCAACCATCCAATAAACACTTTGGTAAACACATCATTCACGATTCTCGTCACCGTTGTTCGTGACCACATGGTGAAGTAAACCCGATATGTCAAACTTGATCATGAAGTGAACTTCCCCTGATTTGTTACTTAAACTTGTACTAATCCTTGTGAAGAAGAAATGGTGTACCCAATGTACAAAACCTCTTGACGTATCCTCAACTGCGTGAGACACCGAAGTGATAGTTGCGTTGTGGGTAAAGTAAGAAAGAATCACAAACGCAACTAAATAGCCAAGTCTTTATCACCCTCTATAAACGCCCAAACAAGTCATCTTCGCGGAAGGGTAGAAAGAAAGAAGACGAAATAAGTAAACGTGCCCGGAAAAACCTCACTTCAAATTCAAATAAGAAATACCGTCCAAACAACCCCGTAGTCAACTTTGTTCAATCATCAACTCATGCCGTGAAATATCCATCGTGAAATAGTATAAACCAAAGTATCAAACCTCATTACAAAACAACTCTCACCATCACACCAAATCATATAAAATCAAATCTCATAAGATCAAAGCTCATAAATACGATCAAATTTTGAAAGACTTAACCATAATTTTGAATTCGATCCATTTAATCTTTAGAAGGCCCATGTCTATAACTCCAATTATTTTACCCGCTCCATTGAACAAATTTCGCCATATCATAATCACTCTTTACCTTATTTACGAATAGTCCAAGAAAATAGAATCTAATTAAAGTTATAGCCAACAATAGGTGTCCAAATCTCATCAAAATCATTTCGGGTCTCAGAAAATTTAATGATCCATTAAAGGATACTACACGATCCAATATACATAATTATGCCGAATCCAAGTTCACATAAAATTCCACTATACCCGTCATATGTCACACATAACATCTAGGTCCATGTTGCATATTCAGTCACTTAACAGTTTGGTCTAATAACATGACAGTTTAGGGCCCAGTCCCTTCAAACAATACACGATCCATTCAAGAGGCCTATATAGAAGTTTCGGCCCATGGATATCACTGATTATATCTACCAAATGGTGCCCTAATCACATGGGTATTTAAGCACACATAATACACATTCTTGCCCTAAACACTAGGAACCCTAATCAAATTATGTCCGCCCGCATCTCTTCATCTGCTACTCACCAAAAACGCACCACCAATCTCACTTAATCCCTAAAAAAAATCTCACATATCAAACCCTAATGTCATAGCAGTCCGCCTCCTTTAATCTCAAATCTTCTTCAAGCCCTAAACACACGCTACAGCTACCAAATCCCTTACATGTAATCAAAAACGCTCCATGAAAACATTCCTAGATAAGTACCCATTTCGACCTAGCCACAGGGATGACATAAGGTAGAACGAATAGGCCACATAGATGGCTAGAGTATATACATCATTTTTGGCTTCATTAACTGATGACCAAGTCACGGGTAAGTTTTATTTTCTTGTGTATTCATGTTATGAACGAAACAAATGAAGGAGATAACATTGGTGTTATTACTCCTTTGTTTTTCTTTCGATAATTAAAGAGGTTTCGACTTCAAAAGTGGATCTCGAAGATAATTGTTTCACTTAAAACATTCTTTAAAAGATTGCAACAAAGAGTGAAACAAATCAGATCAATCTTGAATATTCGTTTGGGTCTTGATATTGTTTGGAGATGGTGGTGAGTTAGGATAGATAGAGAGTTGAAGATGGATTCAGATGTGATATGGGTCGACTGATGATGTTTAATGATAACAGAAGTCGTGTATGGGTTTTGGTATTTGGTATTTGTTGTGTGGTCGAGGTCTTCTTTCATTCTTCTTCTTCATTTCTTTTTGTCAAGTCGCTAGCCTAAATAGCCTAAGTCGTTAGACCTCGCTAGACCAAGTCGCTTAGTCTAGTGAGTCAAGTCGCTCATGACTTTTTGACTCAAAAGTCAAAAGTACCACAAAAGCAGCCACGATTATACAAGTCGCTAGCATGAATCGACCGTAGATTTTTTAACCAAGTCGCTAAGTTTAGTGAGTCAAGTTGCTAATGTTTTCAAAACAAGTCGCTACTTTCTTTATCCGACAAGTCGCTACAACTTATTCAAGAACAAGTCGCTACATCTATCATATACCACAAGTCGCTAACTTATAAGGATAAGTCGCTAGAACGAAAAAGGTTAAGACAACTGCTATTGACTTTTGACTCAAAAGTCAAAGAGACAACTCGCTACCAAGAAAAACATGACCACCGAAGCTTCAAACCCGGAAAAATGTGATATACGAAGACCTTATGACCCATGTTGACAAAACAGATATGACCACCATAATACACAGCTTTGGTAACCAAAAAAGGATACCTAAAAATGATGATATAAACTGTTTGGACCAAAAGAGACACAAAACTATGTTAAAACTTAAAACAGTTATACCACGATTTCAGAAAAAACTTTTCCGACACCAAAAAAGTATATAAAAAAACATTTAAGACAAGATTCGAACCACAAACAAATCATCAAAACACGAAAACCTTGGCTCTGGTACCATTTGTAGGATCGTAATATTATTGTGTTTATGATTCGGGTGGTCTTGGATGATCAAAATACATGTTTGCCATAGTTAGAGAGAGAAAGTAGAGACATGGGTGTTCAAGCTAGAGACTTGCTTTGTAAATTATGGAATGTTAGATTGAAAGCACCACCCCTTCCATGGATGGCAGGGGTATTTATAGTTACAATGAAACCGTCCTCCTTTCGGACTATGGATCAGGCATACAGTGGGTAAAGACCCGTCCTTCCTCCACGGTGTTACACTAAACTATACTACGCTATAAACTAACTAATTAACTACTAAATAACGTAACAAACTACAAGTCTACGAGCTAACCTATGCTAGATAATATTTAGGGTGACCGACTCTTCACTTATGGAATTTCCAACTCCTAATAGATGTCAAGGGAACGAATCGTAAATAAGTCACATCCGTGGCTAAGGGTTATAGATGGGAAGAGGGTATCGCTTTTCGAATGGTCAATCGAAAGAAACAGTCTATGTCACCAAACCGTAAGGATTCGTTGATCCCAGTTCCCTTACCATGTCTATAAACCGAACAAAGCTCAGACGGACTCAAACAAGCTCCTCGGGCATGGTACGATAAGTTATCATCCTTCCTCATTGCCAATAATTTCACCAAAGGTTCGGTCGATCCTACACTTTTCATACAATATCACGGGCTCACATCTTAATCGCTCAAATCTATGTGGATGACATCATTTTGGGTCAACACATTTAAGATACTCAAATGCGTTTGCAAAACTAATGACAAAACATTTTGAAATGTCAATGATGGTCGAACTCACATTCTTTCTCGGAATGCAAGTTCATCAATCACCCTTGGTATTTTCTTAAGTCACCCAAATATGCCCTTGAACTTCTAAACAAATTTGGAATGCAAACCATGACACCTTTACCACACCAATGGCTCATACCAAGAAACTAGACGATTTACAAGAAAATTGGTGGACCCTACCAAATACCGTAGTATCATTGGGTCTCTCATGTATCTAACAACTAGCAGCCCGACATTGTGTTTGCAGATATCTTTGCTCCCGCTTATCATCGAGACCAATCGAAACCCACCTCTCCGAGGCTAAAAGAATCTCGATACATCAAGGGAACCATTAACTTGGGATCCGTATCCGAAGGACTCTGGTTTTGAACTAATAGCTTTTTCAAACACTGATCACGCAGGATGTTTAGATTCATGGAAAAGTACTTCAGGCGCATTACAATTTCTTGGTGATAAACTAGTGTCATGGCAATCAAAGAAGCAGGATTGTACATCGCTGTCCTCAACCGATGTAGAATATGTAGCCATGTCGGCGTGTTGTGCTCAAGTCATTTGGATGAGAACACAACTCAAAGACTATGGTTACGTGATTTGATGTAATCCCGATGTATCGCGACAATCGGAGTGCTATTGCGATCTCGCAACTCGCTCAACATTCAAATCAAAGCACATCGATATTCGATATCATTTCATCAAGGAGTACGTGGAACAAGGTATTGTTGATTGATAACGCCACACGCGTCGTTCGAGGTCAAAGGAACTTCCTTTTCATCGAGCAAGTTTTTCAACACCCTAGGCAATGAACCTAATCGTTGTAGTGTAGTATTAGGGTAAGCCACGGAATTGATATCGTTCTCTGGGAATAGGAATGCTAGTGAGAAGTTACTACGCTAAGGTTGGGGTTGAGGAAGATTATTTTTATCTTTTTATGTTTTTAGGAAATGGAAAGGTACGAATCTCGGGTTTGGATTTGGGGTTGGTATTTCTACCGATTACTTCTACTATTATCTAATCTAATTAACTAAGCTAAGGTGAGGATAGTCTATGTCTATTGTTGTGTGCTCGTATGATAGTTAAAGATGTGTTTACCTAGATGCTACTACTCCTAGTTATCTCCTATTGATGGTTGAATTGTCACGTCCTTATTCTTAACGCGTTGTGTTTTCTAAGGTCGTAAGGTGTGCATTCCTAACTCTTTGAAGTCACCTTTAAGTGTAGTAAACGAAATCCACTAAGTCATTCATAAACTAACTTTGAGGTTATCTTTGGGTTTAGTAAACGAAATCCACTAAGTCATTCATAAACTATCAAAGATTTATCAAGTATTAAACACAACGATAGCCTAGTCGCACTCCTAAGCCAATTACAATTAAGATAAGAGACAACCTAACAATAATTAACAACTAGGTTTCATATATCTAAGCAAACACACAAGTAATTTAGCCGGACATGGTAAACATGCAAGCATACACACAATCAATTGAAGACATAATTGAATTAATGAAGTAAAACACTTATCTTGATGTAAGATAGGGTTTGGTACCCTAAAATACTGTACAAGACAGCCTTTGTTTGGTTTAGAATTTTACTCCAAAATACTACACACTCAAAACTAAAAAATTCGATTCTATATATAAGATTACAATCGCGACGGCGTCACCTTATAAATTGTGACGCTCGTTCGGTCAGGCTTTTGTCATTAGGGTTTCGTCTTGGCCACGTTAGCCTTGCGACGACGCCACCTTATGCTTGTGACGCCACCCCTTGATCGGCTTTATCTTCGCCGTCGGATCAAATCTAGGCCGTGCCCGAGTTGCGACGACCTACTCTTTTAAAGCCCGAGACCGTCACTTGAAAATAAGCAATTTGGCTCTCGAGTCGTCACAAAAGTGATGCGATCGGCGTCACAGATAACACCGACGCCGTCCCTTGTATTTCAAAGACTTGAGTGTCTCGATTCTTGACTTTGGCCATTTTCTTCACGATATCCGCGCCTTTTCGTCCAAATAAGTGCCATTCCAAAGAATTTGCCTTCAAGAGACCTAAAAGTGAAAAGGAACGATATTAAGTAATAACGGATACAAAAGTGATCAAATAAGGGCTTAAACGACCCTCAAAAGGTACATTTTAAAACCTTATCAAATATCCCTACACTTGGTATTTGCTTGTCCTCAAGCAAATGTGCTTTTAGCCAATTAATTTATAAGTTAGGGTCATGAAGCATTGGTTTAAAACAATCCACAACACATATAAGCCCCATAAAGTCATAACAAGCACGGAATTACATACTAGCACCTCACATGGGGTGTTTGGGTACTCACATCTCTCGGGTGTATATGAAATATAACAAGTTGGAAATGGAAGATAAACACTCATTAACCGGTCCTAGTACATAGATTACCATAGGCTTGAGAATAGATCAAACCTCCATCGCTTTGGCGTAAGCACCTAGGAAAGACTATCAAAGAGGTCTTTAAAGGGTTGTAATGTTAGGCTTACGGTAGGGAAACAAAGGGTTTGGTGGGATAGGCTATTTAGTGGTGGCAAGTCAAAAATCTTTATGTTACAAGCATACGAAGAATGGTGTTGCTAAGCCAAGACTCGACACTCTAAACTCTAGATAACTGAAACAAACAAACATAAATTTAAAGGATAGATGTAGGATGGTAGCCCGTATGTTTTTTTTTTTTTCTTTTTTTTTTTTTTTTCAACACTTTATTTTTTTTTCTTTTTCTTTTTCTACGATTTTTTTTCATACACTTTACTCTACCATCCTCTACGGTAACATCAAAATGATAGGGATTTATAGGCACATCCCTACACTTGAGTTTTATTACTCTAACACTAATTTGACCCGAATTGAAAAGATCAAAACACTTGGAGTACATTATTACGCAAATAAAGGGAATTTGAATTTAACGTTCCTTCCGTCATTTCATAAACTTTAACTTTTCCCATGAATCCCAATCGTCCCAAAACGTGTACAAAGGATATGACTCGACTTAGCAACTTATGCAAGCAACTAGATAATTGAACTAAGGGTTTAGTGTGATAACAATAATGCACTAAAAGTGAGTGCATACAAGGTAGGCTAAGGCGATTTGGGTGTACATTTGGGGTGGGGTGTAAACAATGCTCTTCATTGATATTCGGAAAACCGAAACATCACGAGAACCGCGAAAAGGATAGGCTCGAGGGGTTAACTAGGGTATCGTGTACTAAAGATGAGTACAACGCAAAGGTGTGGGGAAATTACTCAACCGATGTGGAAGAAGTAATTATATTACGGTATCAAACAAGGGTTATCCTAATGCCTCTTATCATTTAGTTATTCCTAACTACACAAGTGTAGTCTTACTAGCGATCTCGGGATGCATCACAAAACAAGTTCTAGAATCTAATATACTACCGGTTCACACTCTAAGCATTAAAGATGAATGCTTTAATTCCTACTAATCTAAGGGCGATCCTCACATTTTGGGTGGAATTTAAGTGGTAAAGGGTTTTTGTGCTAGTCATGCAACTTCCTATCCATGAGACGCTTTTGTTAAGACTAATGGCCCACTCCTATATGTCATGAAAAATTTAAAATTTGGTGCCAAAATTACCCTAACCGACATTTTCTCATGGTTTATTACACAAATACAATTGGACAAAGCAAATAATCAAGGATAAGCATAGTTTCAAAGTTCCTGTTTTATTTTCCCTCCCTACACTTAAACTGAACATTGTCCCCAATGTTCCCCGAAAGTATCAAAGTTATGATAATAGAAGGTAATTAAAAATGAAAGAAACTAATACTCCCCTGATTAGCTCGGTAGGATCCATGTAAAGTGGTGGTTAAATCCTTTTCAAAAAGAATGTATGCGTGAAAAGCTCCTTCCAATCTTATGTATCTTCTTCTTAATAAATTAAACCTGCACACTTGAAGAAAACAAACGAAACCTTCGAGTAAAATCGGCGGTAATAATATATATAAGACTCTATTAAACTAGGATATAATGCTTGTGGAATGGATGTTTACGAAATTCGGAAAATTAAGACCGAAAATTCCAAAATTTATAAGTAGCTCGAAAATGAGAAAAAAAGTAATCATTTTTTACTTACTCCTTCTCTCGACGCCGTCGGTTATCCCGACAAAAAGCGGTCTCGATTTTATGGAAAATTTACATCTTTAGAATCGGAAAAATTTCTGCAAAACATCCATTATGACTCGATACAAGCATTTGACTCGAACAAACACACAAATATATCTTTTAATTAATTGCAATTCTCATGTTTACGTTTCTTTTGAAAACGTGTGTAATCCTCCCTACACTTATCCTTTATGTAAAATACCTTTATATGCAATTAAGACGAGGTTAAAAACAAAATAAAGCATTTTTACAAATTTAAACATGAGAATAAGCAATCAATAAAAGATATATGACACTAACAAGCAAACAATTAAGCATGGGTTGCCTCCTCGAAGCGCTTTTCTTTATTTATGAGTCTTGTAGCTAGACTCGTAGTCGTGCCCCTACGTGACTTCATTACCGTCATCTCCTTCCTCATGACGGTCTCTATTGGGGGATTCCATGTTGTAATAGTGCCCTATGATGCACCTTTCTAAGAGGTCATCCTCTCCCCAATCGGTCCTATACTTCGGTCCTAAGTTCAAGCAATCCTTATAGAATCCGAAAATCTTGGCCATAACATAATCTACCCCTTTTTCCTTATCCTCATTATTCCTATAATAGACCGATAGTTTAAGTTCCTTTTCATCATTGGAGAGTGATGAAAACTTCTCAATCTTAAACGGCATTTGGTAAGCTACATCATCGGTCTCATCCTTGAATCGCACTATTCCTAATGAGGGATCATAAGTCATCCCGGTGTTTTCTATGAAAGGTTTTCCTAGAATAACGTGGGACAAGCTAGGATCTATGGCCGTGCTAATATCATCCACAATTATGAAGTCCGTAGGAAACGTGAAACTACCTACATAAACGGGCAATCCCTTAATTCTACCAAGAAAATTGCACCTAACTCTAGGATTATCGGGGTCTTGCCTAGTTGGGATAGGCTTCTTCATTACCCAATTATAGTAGGTGCTAGTCATTATGTTTATTGGTGATTTGCGGTCAATGTAGGCCTTTGCCACGAAAAGGTGTCCTATGCAACATGGTATGTTAAGATTCCAAGGGTTCCCAAACTTGATTCTAGGGCTTTTCCTAACATACATGTGACGGAGGTCACGCACTAAGTGAGGGTGGCGAGATAGCTCTTCTTCCGTAGGAAATTTGTTGAAATAGTCATTGTCTACTTCATCTACTTCCTTGGTTGTTCCGTTATCCCCAAGTATATGGTCCTCTTCGTCATTTGTTCTATTAGGTTTCACTAAGGTGATGGTATTGACCAATTGGACGTGTTTAGCTAACTTACTTGGGTCCTTAATCTCTACACCGGAAGGCTCGGGAGTTGAGATAGCATTAACCTTCCTATCACTATTGGTCATGGCTTTCAAGAGGTTATCTATCTTCCTATCCATCTCGGCTTGTTGTTGGTTAAAACGGTCCGAGAGCTTAGCTATTTGAGCTTCTTGGGATGCGACTAGGTGTTGCAACATCCCCTCAATGTTTTGTTGGTTAGGGCCATGAGATGGGGGCCATGAGAAATCATTGGAAGTGAATTCTTTGGTTTGTCCCCAATAGAAGTCGGGCTTGCCCTTCCATGCTTCTCGGGTGTCATTGAAATTCCTAGGTCCGGGTGTTGTAGGGAATCTTCCTCCCGTTCCATTAATACGCGAGGATGTGTAGTCAACGGAAGCATGTTGGGGGAATCGGGTGCAAGTGCGCGTGTTATGAGGATCACTACACGGCTCACACGAGGAAGAAACTTTGTTCACATGGCGTGAAGACTTAGGATTTTCGTAGGAACTCATTAGGAATTTAACTTGATCTTCAAGTTCGAGCATCCTACGGTCGGAAGGTTGTGAGTCAATGGGAGGCAAGGAGATTGCCTTAACGGTTTTGGGCAAATCATTCCAACTTTCGTTGTCATAGAGAGCAAGGTCCTCTATTATACCCCATGATTCTTCCGCGGTGAGATCACTAAGTTTTCCACCGCCGCTTGGTCAATGGATCGCTTGGTGGGAAGTTGACATGATCATAGAAAAGTTGGACTTGGAGCCAAAGATCAATGCCGTGATCGAGGACTTCATGAAGTAAGTCCTTGAATCGAGTCCATGCTTCGTAGAGATTCACCTTGAAGTTGTTGAAACATCAAGATGTCATTCCTAAGTTTAGTGGTTCTCCCGTGGGAAAATTTGAGCAAGGAAGCGAGAGGTGAGATCATCCCAACTTGAGATGGAGCCGACGGAAGTCGCTCAAGCCAATTACTAGCTTGGTCCCGTAGAGAGAATTGGAAGAGACGCAGATGCGTGGTCTCCCGAGTAGTAGCATCAAGGTCGATGGAATCGACAATTTTAAGGAAATCCTTAAGATGTTGATTAGGATCTTGAACGAAGTCCATGGAATGCACATCCGCTTTGCACCAACCGGATGGTGTCGGATCACGTGGCCGTAGTTTGGGCTTGATCGGGAAGCTCAATGGTGTTCCTATAGCCTAGGTGGCTTGGTCTCGAGTATTCACCAAGAGTACGGGCTCTTGGCGGGTCATTTGGTGGTAGGTTGATGAATGGTGGTTGGTTATCACCTTCCATGATGAAAAGTGATGGGGTTACGAACAAAGGTCACGAAGAAGGGGATAGACTACGAGGAAGCTAAAATGAGAAAAATTTACTTGATAGGAATCAAGCAAAGAAACCTAAACGAGGTGGACTACTAACTAGCTATTCTATTCCCGCAGCGGCGCCAAAACTTGATAACGCTACACGCCGTTCGGGGTCAAAGGAACTTCCTTTTCATCGAGCAAGTTTTTCAACACCCTAGGCGATGAACCTAATCGTTGTAGTGTAGTATTAGGGTAAGCCACGGAATTGATATCGTTCTCTGGGGAATAGGAATGCTAGTGAGAAGTTACTACGCTAAGGTTGGGGTTGAGGAAGATTATTTTTATCTTTTATGTTTTTAGGAAATGGAAAGGTACGAATCTCGGGGTTTGGATTTGGGGGATGGTATTTCTACTATTACCTACTTATCTAATTATCTAATCTAAGGTGAGGATAGTCTATGTCTATTGTTGTGTGCTCGTATGATAGTTAAAGATGTGTTTACCTAGATGCTACTACTCCCTAGTTATCTCCTATTGATGGTTGAATTGTCACGTCCTTATACTTAACGCGTTGTGTTTTCTAAGGTCGTAAGGTATGCATTCCATAACTCTTTGAAGTCACCTTTAAGTGTAGTAAACAAAATCCACCAAGTCATTCATAAACTAACTTTGAGGTTATCTTTGGGTTTAGTAAACAAAATCCACTAAGTCATTCATAAACTATCAAAGATTTATCAAGTATTAAACACAACGATAGCCTAGTCACACTCCTAAGCCAATTACAATTAAGATAAGAGACAACCTAACAATAGTTAACAACTAGGTTTCATATATCTAAGCAAACACATAAGTAATTTAGCCGGACATGGTAAACATGCAAGCATACACACAATCAATTGAAGACATAATTGAATTAATGAAGTAAAACACTTATCTTGATGTAAGATAGGGTTTGAACCCTAAAATCTTGTACAAGACACCTTTGTTCGGTTTAGGTTTTACTCCAAAATACTACACACTCAAAACTAAAAATTCGGATTCTATATATAAGATTACAATCGCGACGACGGCGCCACCTTATGAATTGTGACGCCGCCGGTCGCCGCCATTAGGGTTTCGTCTTGGCCACGTTAGTCTTGCGACGGCGTCACCTTATGCTTGTGACGCCGTCCCCTGTGGCCGTCGTCTCGACGCCGTCTGATCAAATCTAGGCCGTCGAGTTGCGACGACCTACTCTTTTAAAGCCCGACACCGTCACTTGAAAATAAGCAATTTAGCTCTTGATCCGTCACAAAAGTGATGCGACGGCGTCAGATAACACCGACCGTCCCCTTGTATTTCAAAGACTTAAGTGTCTCGATTCTTGACTTTGGCCATTTTCTTCAGATATCCGCGCTTTTCGTCCAAATAAGTGCCATTCCAAAGAATTTGCCTTCAAGAGACCTAAAAGTGAAAAGGAACGATATTAAGTAATAACGGATACAAAAGTGATCAAATAAGGGCTTAAACGACCCCTCAAAAAGGTACATTTTAAAACCTTATCAAAAATTATAAAATTTGATAAAACAACAAAAATATTCTTCTATTTATACTTCTTTTAACATGACAAGTACAAATCTTCCGTCAACACTTTAATCTTTCAAAATTCAATATTTTCTCAGTCAAGTGTTGAGGAGGAGAAAGCAAATATTTTTTCGGTTTCATAAAACCTTGTACTTGCATGTTACCTCATCCAGGTTGTTTCTTTGATAATGGTGGTCATATTTCTGATTTACTGACACTCCCCGGACTCAAATTTATTAAATTTCATTATTTCTTAAGTCAAGGGGGAGTGTCGTCAAGTTTCTTTCCAAAATATCATTCGTTTGGTAACCAAAATGGAAGTTATGGGCGTTGGATGAATATGGTTAAGGTGGAGGGACTAAAGATGTCAAATGTTCAAACTATTTTTAAACAAAAACACCTCCACCAACTACTCTTACACATTCATTACTTACATTTAATATCTCAACAACCTCATCCTACGCCTAACATACAATCTTCAAATCCGTGTTCTTGATCATCATTTTGTAAGTGATTTCATAATCTAAACGTGTTTTCAAACAATGGTTTTTGATTTCATCAACATCCAACGGTTTAATCTTGGGTTAGAATGAGTTTTGTGTTCTACGCGTAAGCCATGAACACAAACTCTTCATTTGTGTGTATGTGTTAATGAAAATAGTGTTAAAATGTTTAAAAGTTCATACCATAAATGTTTTCATCAAGCAAATCCACCCAGAAACACGAATTAAATGATTTTTAGAATTAGGGTTTATGCGTAATTTTGGGTGTTTTCAAATGTGAGTGTTTCTAGTTAAAAAGGTAGTTGTGTGATGTTGTTTACATGTTGAATTGATCAAATCTAGGCTTAGAACTTACCCAGAAAAACCAATTATATTAAAATTGAAAATTAGGGTTTATATTCTTAGTATTTGGGTATCTTTGATCCGCTTAGATTTTGATGTTAAAACTTGGATAATACAACTCATTAGGCTTCTTAGACATCCCAAAAAAAGTTTGGTGTCAATCCTTTGGCTAAAATTCTTAGTCGTAATTCTTGAATTATTAGGGTTTAAGTTTTACGCATAAGTCACTTTACGCGTAATTGTGAATCCATGTTTAGAACTGATAAATATTGAATGTATGTGTTAATATTGGTGTTATGATGAACTTATTTCAGGTTATTACGCGTGAAAATTCAGAATCAAGGTTACTAGAACTTCTACTCATAAGGATCACCTTACGCGTAGAATGTTATGCGTAAGAGAAATCTTACGAGTAAGGTTCTACAATGGGGACTACGCGTATCCTGTGAAGGATATGCGTAAACAGTAACCGTTACGTATAAGGTTCACTCTTACGAGTAAGCCTTACGCGTAAGGTTCCATATACGCTTACGCGCAAGCTTTACGCCTAAGGCCCTTGTTAGGATTTAGTAAATCCAGTTATTAAAGAGTCGGTCACCTCAAGTATATGTAATCGTTAGAAAGTTCGTAGTCGTAGATTATTTTATGATAAGTAGTATTTAGTTAAGTAACACCGTGGAGGACGGATGGGTCTTTACCCATCGTATGCATGATCCACACCGTAGGTGGCGATTTATGTAAGAACTATAAATACTCTCTACCTCCCAAGGTAGAGTTGGAGCTCATAATAATACTTTCATTTTCTCTCACTAAGTTCCCAAACCTCTAACTCTTTCTCTCTAAAACCTTATCTTGTACGCCTCTTTGATTATGGTTTGATGTGTTTGTGAAATACAATATGTTACAAATGGTATCAAGAGCCATGGTTTGATCATCTCTCACATATTCTTGGATTTCTAGTGGTTTTAGATGGTTTTGAGTTTGAAAACTTTAGTGGTTTTGCATCATTTGATCATTTCTTGTGTTAAAGTTTGAATTTTGGGTGTACTTTTGTGTTTAGAATCATTGTAAGTGCTTGGATTTTGATTTGGAAAGCTTGAATCACTGTGGTTGGACGTGTTTTGATTCAAAAGTGTGTTTTGAAGTTTTTCTTGCTAGCGACTTGGTTCTCGTAGTGTTTTCATCGTAGCGACTTGCTTCAAAGAAAAGGTAGCGAGTTGTAGTGTTAATTGTTAGCGATTTGGTCCTAGCGACTTGTCTATTGAGACAAGCCAAACAAGACAACTTAGTGGATTCTCTACTACGGCTAGCGACTTGGTGAAGTTAGCGACTTGCTTTCAATTTTGTTAGCAACTTGCTTTCAATTTTGTTAGCGACTTGTACTTAGTATTCTTAGCGACTTGGTGTTAGAGACTTGGACCTTAGCGAGTTGCTCTTTAGCGACTTGACTGTGTAGCGACTTGGTGCTTTAGCGACTTGTGTCCAGCGACTTGGGTCTTAGCGACTTGGTTCACAGGAAATTGAGATCTTAGCGAGTTGCTACTTAGCGACTTGGTGCTTAGCGACTTGGTTCAAAAATTCTTAGCGACTTGGTTGATTTTTGTTTGTAATACGGTTTTCTCTTGATTTAGTAAAATCCCGTGAAAGAATCTATTTCCGGTTTAATCATAGAGTTATAAAATCCGTGTAACTGTTAACATGTCTACCAACGCACCTACAATCATCTCCATCGTTGTCGAGGATGTTCAAGCAACCGGTTCAGATACTCGTCCACCTATGCTTGATGTAATCGACTACGACTCTTGGGCTCAACGAATCGATTATACTTGCCTTGGAAAGGAAAATGGGGTCAACATTCTCAAATCCATTGATGAAGGACCTTATCGTTTGACACTACAAGGGACTTAATTGATACAAAATGATATGGAACAATGATCTATGGATTAGATGCACTAAAGACATATGATGAGCTCAATGATAAGGAGAAAAGAGATTCGATGTCGATATCGTGGCTTCAAACATTATACTTCAAGGTCTTCCAAAGGATATCTACAAGCTTATCAATCACAACACGAAGCCAAGGTTGTTTGGGATAATGTCAAGATGCTTCTCTCGGTTCGAATTAACTAAGGAAGACAGAGAATCACAATGTATGATGAATTTGAGCACTTCAAGATGAAACCGATGAGAGTATCTACTGAATATTATGTGAGATTCCACAAGCTTGTGAATGATATGAGGAATATCAAGATGACTATGACAAATATTCAATCGAACTCAAAGTTTGTGAACAACATGAATCCCGAATGGCACAAGTTTGTCACCTCTGTGAAGCTAACCAAAGGATTGAAGAATACAAACTATGAGCAATCAGATGCCTTCCTTCTTGTAATGAGAGACATGCCATGTTTGAAAAAGGATTCTTGATCGCCAAAACCAACCAGGAGAAACAAGCTCATCAAATGATTCAACAATTTTTACACCAATGTTGGAATTACCACCAAAGCTTCTCAAGTCATACCCATGGGTAATGGTAATTACAAGTCGATCCCCGATCCAAAGATATAAGCCTCCCAACTCAAACACACTCATGGAAAACTTCATCTATCAACTTTCTCTCATGGTTAGTCAAAACATGAACTCTCTCCCACACACCAACAATAACCTAAGAACGAGATCCAATCCACACAATCAAGCTACGGTCGAGATGGTAAGGTTATGGTGCAACCAGCTCAAGAAAGGCGATGAACAGGAAGAGGTGGAGTTGGTAGAGGTTATGTTGCAAATCAGAATCGAGGAAGGATTGGAAATCAAGGTTAAGCAAAGCCAATTAAGTGCTACAACTGTGGTGGTGAGGACATATTGCTAGAACCCACATCTCCAAAACGTCCATAGAATGCGTAATACTTGTAGACAAGATGTTGCTTGTGCAAGCTCAAGATAATGGAGCCGCTGATGAAGAGGAGTTGTTGTTTCTTCGAGGAAATGAACGAACCTATGATGTCGATGTTGATGAACAACCAATTCAGAGATAGGTCATAATCATCAAAATGCCTTTCAAGTAGTCGATCGTGATGCATTTGACTCGACATCGATGATGAACCCATCGCCCAAACAATCTTCATGGCTAGCATCTCACCTATGGTCTCTCCAAAGGTCTTTCCACAACAACAAGTCGGTCCATCCAAAGACAAAATCATTTCGCAGGTATTAAAACTATATGATGATGTTGATGAGCAAAGATGCATAATAAAGTACAATCTCTTGAAACTTATGAATCGATATTGATGATGAGGGTAATAGCAATATTGTCCCATGTGATCAATATGTGAAGCAAAGTGAAAGTGAGGTTGTACCAAGTAATGCATCTTCCGCAGTCAATGATGACTATGTTTTTTATGAATACACTGCATGTGCCCCTGATGATTCTGTTATCTCTTAACTGAATGCCTATAAAGAATAAGTTGCTATTTATGAACAACGTGCTAAGTTTGAGTTAACCACCCGTGAGCAGGAAATGGATGACCAAATGCGTAAAATTATTAGAAAAAGTAATTTTAGATAAGAAGTATTAAAACAAGAGTTAAACTCCTTACAAGAAAAGCTTTCTAAAACGCTAAGCAAAAACAAGAACTTCAAGAAAATGTTAAAATGCTTAAGCAAGAATTCAATGCTAAGGAATCAAAACTTTTGAATGATTTTTCCAATCTAAAACTTTGAAAAACAAGCTTGAAAATAAGTTGTGCGTACAAGGAATACCATTCATTTCGCTCACTTGATTACTAAGCATAGAGTCTTAAGCGACACGCATAGCATTCCCTTGTTGAGGAACCAAATCCAGAGGTCATTAAAAAGGCTAGAGCTGCTAATAAGGTACTTTATGATGGTAATGAAATCCTTAAGCCTAGGTAGAAACCTAGTTGCCCGAGTGCACCGAGGAAGATAAGAAATCGATGAAGTCACTAGGGTGAAAATGAATAAGAAGCTAGAAGATCCCGAGTGTAAAATGAATAATATAACGATCAAACCCCATGATTACACTAAGGAAAATTGGATATCCTTAAACAAGTTTAAGCCTCGACTTATTAACCCCGAACAAGTGTTCTGGAAAAGGATATGGATATGCTAAAAGCTAAAAACTTGTTGAAAATAATCCCCTTGTAGGAAATTCCTAAAGCAAATGTGTATCCTCCTAATACACCAATGCATTTAGTTCCTAGATCTATTGCCACTAACAAAGAAGACCTTAATCACCTATATGTTGTTTATCACCGCTTGTTGATTTTGAGAAAACATGTAAGAAGAGAATCACACCGATCGATAACCGAGGGGAAAGGGTTTTGAGCAAACTAAAGAATGCTATTTAACTGAGGTCATGCCTTTCTTTAAACAATTAAAATGTCAATTTGAGAGTCTTCAAAAGGGATAAATTCATATATTAAAGAAATGGAAAAGGAATTTGATGCAATGATAGTTGAGGTCAATGATTATGAACAGAACTCAAATATAATGAAGTTGAAAGGAAGAACTTGCACATCTTAAATGAGAATTTGATTTCGAGTTGTGTTGCTCAAGATGTGTTTTATATCACACTAAGCACTCTATTATCGCTTCTCGATTTCATGAATTATCTATTGCATTGAAAGTTTCCCATGATCGTGTCATTGAGCTTGAAAACAAAAATCGTAACTAAATGAGAAAATTGATCGGGATGATCACGATAATTTAGTAAAACATCTTTCTAAACTAAAAGTTGAACATTTTGATTTACAACTAAAATATCATCATCTTAAAGAAAATGTCAAAACCTCAAATATCAAGACATCCTCGATGTTCCGTAGTTTGATGCGCTTTTCGGATAAACAAACGTGACGAATGTATTCAAGCTCATTGTAACACGATCGAGAGTTGAAAGCTCAAATCTCTCAATTAAAGGGTGAAAAGAACAATGTGGTTGGCTCCCAAATGCCTCCTCCTTTAGATTCTCAAGATTCTCAAACTTTTCATCTTCAAAACTTAGTTAATGCTTTACAAAAGAAAATGAGAGTTTTCTAGAAGAAAATGAAAAGTTAAACGACACTTTAAAGAGTTATATGATTCAATGAAAGTCACTCATGACAAAACAATGAAAAATAACGCCTTTACAAAAGAAATTGAGAATATGAGGAGTCGTGAAAAAGGAAACCGCCACTTGTTTTAATGAGAATGTTGCATCAAAGTCATCCTCGGATCGCAAATATATCGCGATCATAAATACATTCCTCCTCATCTCGTGAATAATGAACTTGTGTTTCATAACTATTGTGCTCACCTTAAGGATAGTCTAGAATGTCTCTGTGAGATTGTGGAAGAGGATTTCATAAATAAGCCTCTTGATAGAGAAATTAGGTTTGCTTGCATTCAGGCCAAACAATCTCAGGAGCTGCTAGAATGTTTAATAGCAACATGTCCTAAGAGCACTCACATTAGTAACGCCATAACGGCGTTATAGCACAAAAAACGGCGTTATGGCCGTTACCCTTGTTGTGACCTCGGCGTTAAAGAGAAGAAAGGAAGCCCACGTTGCCAAAGCAACGGGCGTTAAGGGGAGGCACAAAAAAAAAATTCAAAAAATTTACATTTTCTACCCTATAAATGCTACTAGCCGTTATTTTTAAAACAAATTTTCAAAAACCACCCTAAACGGCTACTAGCCGTTATTTTTCAAAAAAATTTTCAAAAAAATTTTTTTTACCACTATAAATACCCAATTAAAACACCATTTCTTTTCACACTTCCACTACTAAATCCTCTCCAATCTCTCAATCTTTCAACTTCTATTAACTGCAAAAAAAAACAATGTCGGGAGGCAACGACGATACTTTCTACAATCTTCTTGCTAGTGGGTGGAATCCTCAAACCCGGTTCATCTTCTAACCCGAACGCGGTTCATCTTCAATCCCCAACCTACTAGGCTTATCGAGCCAAGAAATGTATCAACAACATCAAGCATTTCAGATTGGCAACAACAAAACCAACAAAACACCTTAAACTCCAACTTTCAAAACCTACAATTCACATAACAATCACAACAATCACAAACCGAAACAGATGATGTTGTTGACACACCCACGCCTCCTCCAAAAAGGAAAAGGTCGATTGCTTAAAATCAAAGAAATCCAAAGACCCCGAGCCAGTTGATTCTCGATGAAGAGGAAGTTGTTGTTAACACACGTTGACTCCAAGAGAGGAAGCATTACTTGCAACATGTTATATAGTCGCTTCGAGGATCCGAAGTTGGAAAGTGCCAACCCGTAGATACGCTTTGGTATCGGGTCGAAATGAGTTCAATAAAACAACTATCAACGGCGCAACAAGGACATGTCATCAAGCAAGTGGAAAACTTTGAACGGCATATGCACAAAGTTCAACTCTCATTACAAACGAAACGGGATCAACGAAGCGGGAAAGTGAGTGGATGTGATGCAACGGCAAAGCAATGGTATCGTGAGGAAACCAAGGATCGCTTTTGGTCTCAAGACGCTGGGAGGTTTTATGTCATTATAAGAAATGGAACACGCCAGAACCGTTGATTTAACCGCGAAGTCCCAAGCGAAACCAACGAGGCTTTGTTTGGTCAAGATGAACAACCTCGCCCCATGGGAAAGAAACGTGCTACCAAGAAAGCAAGATCCGAGACTACAACAAGTACTGGGGAACAAGCATTGGAGGAACGAGCTCGTCGATTATTTCACCAAACTATGGCAAACGAGTTTCGTATGAAACGAGAAGTCTCCGGCGCGACGGGCCGCAGAGAAAAGATCTCACAATAACCCGGTTGGAAGAAATAAAGTTTTGATGACGCCATCGACGGGCAAGATCCAATGGTCGTGCAAAGGATCAATGATGAAAAGATCGAATCATCGCAAAATATAACTTGAAACCTCGTCTGTAGAAACGCTTTTATTTCGTTGTATTTTTTTTTATTTCGTTGTATTTTTTTTTAATTTCGTTGTATTTTTTAGTCTCGTATTGTAATATGTTTTAAGTTTTAATGAAATGTTTGTTTTAGTTTAAAAATGAAGTGTTTGATTTAGTTTAGGGGTTGAAATTGAAAATATGAAATATTAGTGGTGTTATGGTGTTATTGGGATGTTATTGTTGTGGGTGTTTTTGAGGATGTTAATGTTAAATGGTAAAGGCGATGTGGCGTGACGTGGACGGTGTTATTGGTGTTATGGTGTTATTGTTGTGAGTGCTCTAAATCCTTAGGTGCGAAAAGGTAAAGTCAGGTCACCTTGTTCTATGCCTAGTGCCAAGCATACAAACCATTCTATGCCCGCTTTTAAGAAAGTAAACACTAATGTGCCTTCAAGTAGTTCAGATCCCCGCACTTCTAATTCAGAATGCAAAAGTAGATCAACCAACTAATGTTCCCATAATTCCCTCTACAGAGTAATCATGACATTAAAGCAAGCGGTCAAAGCCTCCGTGCAATACCAAGAAAGATAGGACCTCGCAAACTAAGAATGTGCATTGGAAGAGAGAGAAGATCACCCTAGGAATATTAAGTTTGAGTTGAATAAAACGAATCGTGTTGATTCTAGTATTAGCTATAAGCGCATCGTAATTAATTCAATTCGCTACTATTCGCAAAAACCATGTAATGATGATCGCTGATTTACATTACTAATCATGAATGTGGTGTGAATGTTTTGTCTAATCTTCACAAATGCCCCGTTAAAGCTGTTAATGCAAAAATCAAGCTAAGAAGGCTAAAAGACAAAGGCGAAAGAAAGTTAGAAAACAAAGGAAACTCACAGAAGGAAATTTAGTAATATAGGTTATCAATGGATACCCACCGGGCGTAAGGTTAATGAGTTTTGCCCTAAATTTGCTAAGTCAATGCCCAATAGAAAATGGATGCCTCATCGGTAGAACTATTCCTTAAGAAGTGAACATACTTTGAATAGGTCGAATACGGACATTAGCACCGCATCTATTTCGATGATTCTATTGTTTCTACTGATGTGGGTGTTCCAATGATCACACTAACCAAGTGGAACCCATTATTGCATGGGGTTCCCAATTATCCGCTTATCCATTCTTGTGCATGTTCAACCGCGGATCGCTCAAATCGCTCGTAATACCGGACTCAAGTCGCTCCAAGCATATGACCGAGATCGCCATGCTCATGAACTTCGTGAGTAAATTCATCGGAATCGTAGATTTGGGAACAACCATTTTGGAGCAATTATAGTTTATGGAGATTATGTGGTTGGTAAAAGTGTAATTTCGTGGTATATTATGTGGAAGGTCTTGGTCATAACTTTTTCTCTGGTCAATTCGTGATTTCGATCTAGAAGTGGCCTTTAGAAAACATACTTGTTTCGTTAGAGAACTTGATGGTGTGGAATTATTAAGAGGTACTCGTGGTTCTAACCTATACACCATCTCTATCGAAGACATGATGAAGTCTTCTCCAATCGCTTGTCGTCAAAGGCTTCTAAAACAAAGTCATGGTTATGGCATCGTCGTCTCAATCACTTGAACTTCTAAGCACCATTAATAACCTTTCCGTAAAGGATCTTGTCGAGGCTTACCCAGTTAAAATATGAAAAGATCATCCGTGTTCGACCACCAATTGAAAAAAGCACGAAATATGCCCACAAACCAAAACCCACAAACTTAGTAAGGGAAGTTCTTCATACCCTTCATATGGATTTAAAGGACCAATGAGAGTGCAAACGATAAATAGGAAGAAATACATTCTAGTCATTGTTGATGACTACTCTCGATTTACTTGGGTAAAGTTTTTGAGGACAAAGGATGAAACTCCGGATGTCATCATCAAACTTATCAAACGACTTGAGTTCGACTCAACAAAACAGTTAGAATTGTTCGAATGCATAATGGCACGTAGTTTGTTAACAAAGACTTAATTCGGTTTTATGAAAGTGTTGGAATCAACACCAAAGAAGTGTTCCACGAACTCCTCAATAGAACGGTGTAGTTGAAAGACGAAATCGAACTCTTGTGGAAGCCGCAAGAACAATGCTAATTTATTCAAATGTTCTAATGTTTCTATGGGGTGAAGCCATTGCCACTGCTTGCTACACCCAAAATCGTTCCCTTATACACACCTCTCATGGAAAAACTCCATATGAACTTTTCCATAAACGAAAACCTGATCTATCCTACCTTCTTGTGTTTGGTGCTTTATGCTATCCAATAAATGACGGTCAAGATCTAGGTAAATTAAGAGCTAAGGCGGACATTGGAGTTTTTGTAGGTTATGCATCCAACAAGAAGGGTTACCGAATCTACAACAAAAGAACTCGAGATATCATGGAAACTATTCACGCCACGTTCGATGAGTCGTCCGGCAAATGGCTCCGTGGACAATCCAGCTTCGGACCCGATCTCAACCTTCATCAAGTAGTCCTATCGGTTCTACTCTTGTCTTTAATCCTCTCCAACAACTCCTTATGTACCTACATCAGAAGATGATTTAAAGAAATTGTTTGATCCAATGTTTGATGAACACTATGAGCCAAATGCTAATGAAATGTCAATTCCATCAACAGAGGCTGCTCCTATCCCTGTCAATGAAGTCAACCCTTCAATTTCAATATCATTAAGTCAAGAAGCGCCTGCTGCTGATCACTCTGTCTCATCAACAAATCATCAATCATCGAATGTACATCATGGAATTGTTTCCATGCACCCATGATGATGTTAATCCCTTTGCTACTCCCCAAGATGCTCCATTTGAAAACATATTTGCTCCTCGAATCATCATCGTAACCATCTTCATCGAGAGATATCAACTCGCTACGTCGCCTCAACAACAACCACATGAACACCTTAGAAAGTGGACACATGATCATCCATTGGACAACATCATTGGAAACCATTCTCGTCCAGTATCCACATGAAAACAACTTGCAACCGATGCCTTATGGTGCTTCTTCAACTCCGTACTCTCTAAGGTCAAACCAAAAGATGTTAAAACTTCCATGAATGAAGACAGCTGGTTCAATGCCATGCAAGAAGAAATTCATAAGTTTGATCGACTAGATGTATGGGAATTAGTACCTGCTCTAGATTGTGCTATGATCATTGCTCTAAAGTGGATCTTCAAAGTGAAACTTGATGAGCATGGTGATGTTTTAAAGAACAAGGCTCGATTGGTTGCAAAAGGATACCGCCAAGAGGAGGGTATTGACTTTGAAGAATCATTTGCTCCTCGCACTCGTATCGAGGCAATCGTAATCTTCTTGGCTAATCTGCAAGTAAGAACATGGTAGTCTCATCGATGGATGTCAAGACGGCTTTTCTCAACGGAGATCCGAAAGAAGTCGATACGCCATTCAACCTCAAGGCTTTGTGAATCCGAGCATCCTACTCACGCCTATCGTTTGAAGAAGGCTCTTTACGGTTTGAAGCAAGCTCCAAGGCATGGTATGATACGCTATCAAAGTTTCTTCTTTCTACGGATTCAAAGAAAGGAGCAGTTGATCCGACATTGTTCACCGTAAAGTCGCAAACATTTAATTCACGCTCAAATATATGTTGATGATATTATTTTTCCTCGATGACCCCAATGAATGTGATCATTTTCAAATGAAATGGGTTCCAAATTCCAAATGTCAATGATGGGACAAATGTCATTTTTCTTAGGATTACAAATTTCACAAAGTCCCGGAGGCATTTTTATAAATCAATCTAAATATGCAAATGAGATTTTAAAGAAATTTGGATTTTATTCTAGTGACCTCGCTGACACTCCCATGATAGAGCGTATTAAACGGATGAGGACCACTCGGGGATCATGGTAGACCAAACGAAATATCGTAGTATGATTGGATCACGATGTACCTCACACCTAGTAGACTGACATTACATTACATTGTTTGCATGTGTGCTAGATATCGTGCTAAGCCTCACCAATAAGCACCTTGAAGCGGTTATACGGGTCTTCGGTACCTCCAAGGAACTATCAATATGGGACTTTGGTACCAAGGACACCGATATGTCACTAATAGCCTATGCGAATGCCGATCATGCGGGATGTCAAGATACACGTCAAGCACGTCCGAGGTGCTCGCTTTTGGGTGATAAGCTTGTGAGTGGTCTTCAAAGAAACAAATGTGTACTTCTATTTCTCTACAGAGGTTGAATACATAGCCATGTCATCTTGTTGTGCTCAAATCCTATGGATGAGATCCCATTATCGACTATGGCTTTGAATTCAACAAAATCCCTCAGATTTGTGATAATAAAAGTGCCATTGCTCTCTCATGCAACAACGCACAACACTCAAGAGCAAATCACATCGACATTCGACATCATTTCATCGGGGAGCAAGTTGAAAACGGTGGTGGAACTCTATTTTGTGAGGACCGAATACCGGTTAGCGTACATCTTCACCAAAGCTCTTCCTAGAGAACGCTTTGAGTTTATCCTCCCATGACTTGGTCTAAAGATTCTTCAACCGAAACACTCAAACGCCTTCAAGAGGAAGAAGGGGAGTAAAGGTCTTTCTTTATCCATCTCTTGTAAATATTTATTCGAAAAACAAAATACAAAATTACAAAACCTTCAAAAGCAAATAGAAAAATATAAAACTTTCAAAAATCCATAAAAATTTGAAAATCTTGAAAAATTCCAATATATATATATATATATATATATTCTTTTGTCATGTTTTTCTCGATTCGATAATATCTACGGTCTTTGTCTTGTCATTCAAAGAATGACACGGGACTTTAGATGTTGTTCGAATGTTTTATTAAAAAAAATCAAAAATAAAAAATATTTTGGGAGAAAGTGAAACTATGGTTTATTGTCATTTCGAGCAAGAATCAGCTTTTCAAAGAAAGAACAGAGCCATGATTTATCTTGTTTTTCAAATCTCATGCTCTGATTCTTTATACAATTACTTACCATCTAATGAAAACTAATTGCTTTGTTAAATAACTCAGACACTACTTTTGAATATCAACTTTTGTCAAAATAACTATCTCTCAATCAACAACTTATGTCATTGATTGAGGGGGAGAATGATTTCAATTAAATCAAAATGTTATTTGTCATACAATTGTTTTCAAAAGATAATCATGCATGTTTAATCAATGGAGTGTAAAGTCTCAAAATCCGATCCTTATCAGTTAAAATGTTTTCATAATCAAGTCCAAATTCTCCTCAAAAGCTTTCAAAATAAATTTAAATCTACAGAATCTCAAATGATTTGAAAATTGTGATCGGGGGAGAATTAGTGATTTAAATTGGATTTAGACTTCTAATTCGATAAATGGTTTCATAAGTGTTTAGCAAGCTTTCCTCCCCACATGTGCCAAACGATTTCGATTTTCCATGCACATGTTGAGGGGAGCATCTATTTTAAACCACAAAGAATTGAAACGTGATTGATTTGTATCTATGTCGATTCCTCTAGTATGTGCAAAACTCTTTCAAACCTCGAGGCACATATTGAGGGGAGCAAACTTTGAAAACCTCATCCTTCCCCAATATGCTTTATCTACTTGATTTGATCGGGAACCGATGTTGATATCTTTTAGAAAATGGTAATCAAAGAAGTTAATCCTTCCTCTTGCCTCCGTGTGCTAAAACGATTTCAAATACATGATGCACATGTTGAGGGGAGCTCTTTTCTAAAAATATCAAAACAATTCGGTACAAAATGCTTTGATAATATATCACAAGTATCTAGATTGGTTTTCAAATGGTTTTCGATTGGTTTCAATGGCGGATGAATAATACCAAATAGACCGACCAAATTTACTTTATGTATGGTGATATAAGGATGATAAGGTTAGGTATTTGTTCCCATGATCCGCCGTAACCTGGAGGATCTACCGAGGACAATCCACTAGATAGTGTAGAGTTATTAGGTATGATGATAAAAGGAGAAAAATGAGATATGTGAAGAGTGCGGATCGAGACCGAGCTAGTCTTGGAATAAACCCAACAAGGTTCTAGTTATGAAGTCTAGGTAAGCAATCAAGGGTTGAAGAATGAAAAGAATTGAATGTGAAAAGGGTGAAAAGAAATAGCCTCCATTTATTCAACCTTAGGACATAAACCGGTTCAATTCATATACTCTTTGGTGGTTACCAAGGTAACATCGGTATTGAAGACAAGACGTCATGCACCCAAAGGACGCCTTGCACTTAAACTTCCCAAGCTACTCAAGTTCCTATTAAAAGGGCTTATTTCATTCTCACGGGAACCTACATTATCTATCGACTTTCTCTTAGAGTTTGTTGATATTGAAGAAGGAGACCTCTCCTAGTCTCCAGATAGGAACCAAAATATGCACAATTGAGTCTAGAGCCACGAGATCGTCATATAAATCTCTTTAGGACATCACAATGAAGACTCTCTGTCACACAATGTGGAAAGAGAGATTATATCTTATGAGTCCCACGATTATCCTTGTGGTAATGCGGAACATCCGAGTGATATGCTAACATATTCACAATGAAGATGGAAAGCCTTCAGAGCCAACATCAAACAAGCTCCCGGTGGGTGGCATGTGAGACCTATCCAATAGATCAACCATGTGACAACCGAATAAACAATGGGCGATTCATAATTATGAATCAATCTGGTTCAGAGTTATGGATTGATAGATACCTTTGAAAACCGGTCGTTGGGTTTAAAATTCTTTCCTTAGCACATCGACTTTGTACTAATATTTCAAAATAAAGGTGTTTATGATTGATAATTGATTTTCATTAAAACCGTCGTTGTATTGCAAAACATTTTCTATTGAGCAATACACGATTGTTTTTCAAATCTCTTTTCATCAATCGATGAATCTCAATTATTTGGTTCACTCACTGTGTTGTCTTCTTTGAGACGTTCGGTTTGAGAACAACTAGAGCAAACGCGAACCTCGTCAAGAAAAATTCTTCGAATTTTAGTCGATCACAGCAAGATTTGTAATCGATCAATGGGGAACCGTGGGCGTGTACCTCAATTCAACGAAGTGATCAAAGATACTTTCGCGCGCTTTATTGCTAATCGTTGTATGCGACGCCCGACGTTTGCGGTGATCGTAATGAAGCGGTCAATCCATAGCCGCATGCTTACACAACACATTCATTTATAAAGAAATCATGATTCTGCATCAATGACTCGATATTTTCACTCCATGCTTCGCTTACTGCCGCCAATATCATGAATCAACGAAGCTTCCGCTACTCGATAAGAAGAAATCATGATCCGTAATGTGAGCATGTCGGTCCAAATGTCACAACATCACATAATACCAACACCACAATGGAAGAGTCGAGATTTATGCTAGTGATGATCTCAAACGGCTCAAAACTCATTATCACGTGGATCGCTTAAAGACCTCCACTTGGATTAACCAATCACGCAACAATGATGAATCAATGACTACGAGTGCGGACCAAAGAACATTAACAAGAATCCAAGAACAATCTCATTGTAATATCTGTCAGTATTCAATGTATTTTGAGGTGACCTCCTTAGGGGAGATTGTTAGGATTTAGTAAATCCAGCTTATTAAAGAGTCGGTCACCTCAAGTATATGTAATCGTTAGAAAGCTCGTAGTCGTAGATTATTTTATGATAAGTAGTATTTAGTTAAGTAACACCGTGGAGGACGGACGGTCTTTACCCACCGTATGCCCGATCCACACCAAGAGGGTGGCGATTTATGTAAGAACTATAAATACTCTCTACCTCCCAAGGTAGAGAGTTGGAGCTCATAATAATACTTTCATTTTCTCTCACTAAGTTCCCAAACCTCTAACTCTTTCTCTCTCTAAAACCTTATCTTGTACGCCTCTTTTGATTATGGTTTGATGTGTTTGTGAAATCCAATATGTTACAGCCCTCTTTTCCTATGCGTAATATTTCTTACGCGTAAGTAAAGATCCTACGCATAAGCTTATGCTTACTCGTATAACCACTCCTGTTTACGCATAAGCTTGCAAAACCTATGCCTAAGCCTAGTTTTAACTAAAATTATGAATTGTTACGCGTGCAAACTTGTATATAAATAAATCATAACGCCACGAAACCAAAATGTCACTAATAAGCTTAAATATTTAATAAGTTGTGAAAAATAAGTGAAAACTTGGACTTTAAAACTCAAAGTTAATCAACTCACGAAACTTATCACAACATCTTTGGACTATTGGACTAACAAGTGATATTGGACTCGTAACAATCATCGACATATCACATTCAATAAATAGACAATAAAATCAACTATTGACTAACGTAATGTCTTTCGATATGTTGGTTCTTTTGGCTAAATATCTTCGAGATCACGATATGGACGCCAAATGCAAAATGTGGAAGCACCAAATGTTCTCATCGTTGAAGATATCTTCCTCATGGTTACCCAATGAAGATCGGAAAGAACAACCTTAGAGTTGATTTTGATAGTTTCACCGCTCGGATTCTTCTTGTCGATTCTTTGTGGACATTCGAAGAATCACCCTTAATGTAACATGCTCACCAACTCGCTACGATGGTTTCGAGATCTACATTCACCAATTATAGCATACAATGCGAAAGATCAAAGGTCAAAATCATCGTGGTTGACGCCAACCACAAACAAGTCACCATCACACCAGCAGATTTGAGGGCTATTCTTCTTATTCCCGCCATCGAGCCAATCAATACAATGCCACACCAATCAAGAGGTCGTTCTACAATTCATGATCGACATTGGCTATGACAAAGCTGCAGGGAGTAATCACATAGCATTCATCCGTGGATCTTAAGAATATTCCCACCATGGAGAACCTCTACATTATGATTGCCAAACCGCTTTCTAGACGTGATAGTGGTTATGAGCATCCCAAACTCATGGAACTACGAGATATTTTGGGCTTTGGTCAACATGAAACACATTGAAGTTGAAGCATCGATATGGGACGACATGATGTCTTTCCTCAAAAAGCTTGGCACCAAGATCCCATATATCGATATACCAAATCTGTTGATCCAAAGAGCTCTAGGTATAATCCTCGATATTCCTCGAGACTCAATGACCCCAACAATCACTCCGCGTTGTATGAACCTACACTCACGGTCGGTTAAGGAATCAACAACAAAGAAACAAGGTGCGGTGTTGCGGATCATCTTCTTACTAATGCGGTCAACAACTTTATTCATACAAAAGGTATCCGTAGCGGTTGATGAAGGCAAAGTAGGTTTTCTTGATGAAAGTCCTCTGCACACCTACTAGGAAAACCGGGAGAGGCGGTCGGGAAGCATTACGAGCAAGAGAGTCGAGAAAGTTTCCTAAGAGGACACATGTTCTCAAAAGGAAAATTACCTCTAAAGAAGCCATTCCAATTCCCAAGCTTGAACCTCAACAAAAGCTAATGGATGAAAGCTCGAGGATCTTGAATCGCATCGAAGAGGTCATCTACTCAAACTCCAATCGATGACACTCAAACAAGAGCTAAACCTCCCACCAATAGGCGATAAAGGTAAAGGAAAACTCAAAGGCTTGAGCATGAAAAGGAAAGCTCGGATGAAGAGCCATTTGATGAGGAAATAGACTATCGGAAGAAGTTGAAGAACCTCGAGACTCAAGCATCTTGCCACGAGTTGAACAACAACAAATCGTGGCCGGAGGGTCAAGTGGTGGAGTCCAATCTACACCAATTCGATGCGGTTAATCAACCCGATAAGGGAACTGGTACCACCACTCTTGAGCAACAACAAAGGCAACTTGAGGATTCTATCAATTATGACTTTGAGGAACCAGAAAAGGAGAAGTTTGAGAAAGAAAAAGCTGATGAAGAGGTTGCAGCTCAAGCTAAAGCAGATGAAGAAACCGGGATTAAGGCTGAAGAAAAGGAAAAATCTGGACAAGACGACGAAGTTAATTATGATGATTTTCTTCTCGATAGTCCAGTACATTCCAAGGAAGAAACTTCTGAACCACCAAAGGACCCTGAGCCTCCTCATGTCTCCTCCTCATCAGACTCTTCCTCTCACTCTTCACCTCCACTATCCAAAGGCACAACCAGATCCACATCTAAATCTGTGAAGAAACCAACTGACTCTTGGATATCCCGGGCTAAAACCAAGATTGTCAAAGTCATCAGCGGTCGTCGAAGAAAGACGTGACCAACAAAAGTTGAATCAACTAGTCGACAAGATCAATCTTCTACATGACGAGATGAACAAGATGTCAAGTGAAAGGGAGTATGTCCAGAAGATGATGCAACGTGATGTCCAAAGGGAAATGAACGAAATGATTAGGGGCTATACTCACAAGTTCCTACTCAAAATTGTTCCTGGAGTGACAAAAGAGACGTTCACCAGACAACTATATCCGAATCTCATGCAGATAGCCACGCAGACAATAAGGTCAACGCCCTTAACAGTTACAATTAATCCAATCGACCTATAGTTTTCTCCGATGTCGAATTGGTTTCCAAGTTGGTAACACAAAAGTCAAACGATCGCAACATTTACTTCGACGAAGGTAAATTGTTTGACGATTGCTTGGAATACCAACTCAAAACAAGATGCAGCGAGAGGTTTGAAGGCCTAAGCGCCCAAGAGACGATGATGATAAGGATAAAGATAAAGATAAAGAGCCTAAACGCGAAAGAAAACGGTGAATCATCCTCCATGCCACCACCACCCCAAAGGACTCCAACCGAAAGAAGATCTCCACCAAGTTCTCATTGATAAACCTCGGGACTCGAGTCACCACCCCGCATGAGAGAAAACCGTGATCATTTCAATACACCGGTGGTGACGATGAGGAAGTCCCCGAGCCCTACAACAACCCACCTCTCCGCTTCAAAGAAGAAACCAAAGATCCTCATCTAAGCCAAAGAAGAAGAAGACGACGCCTAAGGCTAATGTCGTATCATGGCTGACGAAGATGACACCAAATATGACCGGTTTTCTACACTTGTTGATGCTACTCCTCCCCACCAAGGTCAAGATATGGTAGAAGGTCGAACATTGGAGCATGCTAAATTAATTCAAGAAAAGTTTCGTGAAGAAGATGACCAAGTCGGAGTTAAACGCATCAAGAATGAAGTTTTTCAACCGCTCAAAGACAACTCGAAAAGTTCTATTGAAGTTGAATATCATCTTGAAAACATAGCACGAGCCATGTCTAACAACATCGATTGGCTCAACCACAGGCTTAACATTGACTTCACCAGAAAAGACAAGGCTCCATACTACACGATGGACCGACTCTCACCTACCATTGGCCAACCGTATCAACCTAAGATTCCATTCCGCTACTTCTTCAACAAAGACCTGGAATTTCTTCTACATGGTAGCGATGTGTCTAAGAAATACGCTACATCACTTACACTTCCGTTCCCGGTAGCCATATACTCCAACTGCATAGCCATCGAGGAAAAGGCTACTCACATGTTTGCTAAAAACGTGGAAAAGTATGACCTTGATGTGATGTATGGGATTCACCATTGGCCTGAACGCCGAAGAATCTTCTACAAAAGCTGCCAGGTTCAAAAGTCTACACATGAAGTGTATAGTGATAAAGGGATTATTGCTGTTAAGCACGTAACTCTCTCGTCTAAATGGGACTACACATTTCTCAAGAAAATCGTGGTCAAAAGACAACACGAAGAGGACTATGTTTTCTGTGAAGCGGACTTTCAGAATTTGTCTCTCAACGACATTGAAGATTTGTATCTTGCCAAGGTACAGGGAAGAATGAGACAATTCTCGACAGAAATCCAACGTGAATACATCAAGTCCTTGCTCATCTTCATCGAAGCATAGTGATCCGAGAACGTGTAGAAGACTTGCAACTTGCCGTGGAATCGTATCGACACGTGTCAACCTCACCGCACCTCGCCTAGACCTTCCCGACATCAACCACCTTCCTCAATACACTATCATCAAGAAACCATTTGGCGAGTTCACCCGTAGTGAACTACACCGCAATCGCTGATGGCGTGTAAAGAGCTTCATAAGTTTGGAGATCACACACGATGAAAGTCGTGACGGCTTAGCTTATAGGTTGAAGGAGATACATCATGGCATTGGGTCACCAAAGCGATGGAATTCGAGGGAGAGACGGATGTGAAGAAAATCATCACCGCATCGATGAAAGGTTGTATAGAAGGACCGCCTCGTAACTTTGGAGAGCTTCGTAGGTGGTCGCCCCAGATTTCTCTCACGGTATCAACGCCAGCTTGCATTCCCGGAGTTATTGCCGGACTACCCGAATCTCCCGGTACCCCTTGAGCTATTTCATTTTCAATATTGATTTGCATGTGTGATTTTTTTAATGACAATGGCTTGTGCACACATAACAGTATACAACCCGTTCTTGTAATGAAAGGACCCTGAGGTACGCTTCAGTGCCACAATCCTTATAAAAGGAGTGAAAGCTTCTTACTTTAGGATCGTAATATTATTGTGTTTGATGATTTGGGTGGTCTTGGATGATGGAAATACATGTTAGCCATTTGAGAGAGAAAGAGATGAGAGGGTGTTTCTTGCTAGAGACTTGCTTTGTAAATTATCAAATGTTAGATTGAAAAGCACCACCCCTTCCAAGGATGGAAGGGTATTTATACTTACAAATACTACGCCCTCCTAACGGATCGTGGATCGGCATCTGAGTGGGTAAAGACCGTCCTTCCTCCACGGTGTTACACTAAACTATACTATGCTACAAACTAACTAATAAACTACTAAACAACGTAAATAACGATACATCTACGAGCTAACATATGCTAGACCATAATTGGGGTGACCGACACTTTAACATGGAATTTCCAATTCTAACAATCTCCCTAAGGAGGTCACCCCATGAAATACATTTTGCATCCTAGCATTCTATCTCTCATCTTTAGTTCCGAGCTCGTAGACTTCAATTCTTCAATGTCCTGCATTCTTTGTGCTTTTGTAGCGATTCTTCAAAGTCCGATAATTTCGTACTTACAGTGGAGGTCTTTGAACTGATCCACATCTTGATGATCTTCGAGCTTTCTTTGAGATCATCAGCCATAGTAAATCTCTGGATCACCCATTGTATTGTTGCCATCATGTGTAGTTGTGACTTTCGGACCGACATGCTCACACTTTCTAGATCATGACATCTTTCATCGTAGTAGTGGGAAGCTTTTAACGCTCATGATATTTACGAGTGCAGCGTAAACATAATATAAAAATATCGAGCCGTGTTCGTAGATATGCACAAGTCATGATTTCTTCAATTATGCTGGATGCGTGAGCATGCGGCTTTGGATTGACTCCTTAATTCGATCACCGCAACCATCCAAATGTACCGCAAACAACAGTTAGCAATAAAACACACAAAAGTGTCTTTGATCACTTTTGTTGAATTGAGGTACACGGCCCACGGTTCCCCGCTGATCAAGACAAGTATTGCATGTGATCGTATAATTAAGAATCTCCTTGACATGGTTTCGCAAATTGTTCTAGCCGTTCTCAAACCAACGCCTCAAAGAAGACAACACTAAATGAGTGAACCAAATAATCGAGATTCAATTTCTTTCAAAAATGATTTGAAAACAATCGCGTATTTCTTGAAGAAAGAGTTTTGCAATACGACGAAGGTTCTATGAGAAAGATCAATTTTCAATCAAAAATACTTTTTGTATTTAAAAGAATACGCATTCGATGTGCTAGAGAAAAGAAGAGAATCGCACATCGAACGGTTTTTCCAAAAGTATTTTTTCAATCAGAGATACTTTTTGAATTTGAAAATGAATACACATTCGACGTGCTAGAGAAACGAAGATTTGCACATCGAACGGTTTTTCCAAAAGCATTCGTCAATTCCATTCCTGGACCAAGGTTGATTCATGATTGAATCGTCCCATCATTTCTATCCAGTTGTCACAAGCTTGATCTTATGAAAGATCTCACATGTCACCCACCAAGAGCTTGTTTGATGTTGGCTCTAGAAGGATTTCCATATTTATCGTGAATACTCTTACATATCACTCGGATGTTCTGGAAATACCACAATGATAATGCGTAGGACTCTCAATATATACTTACTTTCCACATTGTGTGAAACAACAAGTCTTCATTATTTTTGTGTCCTAATGAGATATTGTGGATGATCTCTTGGCTCTAGACTCAATAGTGCACATTTGGTTTCCTATGCCGAAAACAAGTTCTTTTAAGAGGAACTTGAGTAGTTTGGGAAGATGTAAAATACAGTAACACCTTTGGTCCATGACGCCTTGTCTTCAATACTGGTGTTACCTTAGTAACAACCAAGAACATATGTATTGAACCCGTTTCTCGCCCTAAGGTTGAATTATTGGAGGGTTATTTCATTTCACCCTTTTTACATTCATTTCTTTTTCATTCTTCAACCCTTCATTATACAAGAGACTTCATAACTAGAACCTTGTTGGGTTTATTCGGTTCTAGCTCTATCTCGATCGGCACTCTTCCCATATTCTCATTTTCTCCTTTTTCAATATACCTAAGGACTCTACACTATCTAGTGGATTGTCCTCGGTAGATCCCTCCGGCTCAGGCGGGATCGTGGAACAGATACCTAACCTAACCATCCTTATAACTCCATGCATAAAGTAAAATGGTCGGTCTTTGGTATAGTTCATTCTTTCTTGAAACCAATAGAAAAATTATTTGGAAAATCAATCAAGGTACTTTTGATACGAGATCAAAGCATTTTGTACCTTAATAGTTTTGATCATTTAGAAAACCTCCCCTCAACATGTGCATATGATTTAGAAATTTTTAGCACATGGAGGCAAGAGGACTTTGAAATATTTTCTTTGATCACAATTTTCATAGAAAAGCCATTTGATTTTCTTGGTAAATTCTCCCCTCAATATGTGCGTAGGATATTCATTTTATCACATAGAGGAAAGAGTTCTTTTGAAGTACATTCATGATCACAAAGCCATTAAGAAACCATTTGCTCCCCTCAATATGTGCATCAATATATGAAAGAGTTTAGCACATATTAGAGAGCCAAAGACATCGAATCAAATGATCACCTTTATCAAATTTCATATTAAATCACAAATTCTCCCCGATCCAAAATATCAAACCCTTTGAGATTTTGGATCCCAAGTGATTTAATAAGGTTTAGAAAACATGGGAGAAAATGTGCACGATTTAAAACTCATCATGTTTTGGATAAATGCTCCCCTCAACATGTGCATTATGTATATTGAAATCGTTTGGCACATGGAGCGTAGTGCCTTTAAAGGACTAAAACCAATTCCATTTAAATAGATAAGAGATTTAAATCACGATCTCTCCCCGATCAAAATTTCAAACCATTTGAGATTTGTGATCCCAAAAGATTTAAATCATTTAGAGAATTTTGGGGAAAGACGTGGCAAGATTTGGTTTTGTAAAATGACAGATAAGGACCATTTTAAGACATTATAGATTGTTAGTGTCAGGTATGATTGTTTTTAAGAGATCTTTAGTAAAATAAAACAATTTCACAATCAAACAAGAACAGAAAAAATTTCATTTTGTAAGATCTTTGAGTTTTAAAGAAAATCATACCATGACATAACATTAAATCTTTAGATCACCACTTTATGTTGTACAGACCGGACTTTTTATGAAGAAATATCGTTTGAAAATATTTTGTTTTAAATCACTCTCCCCCTCAATTGATGACCGTAGTCGATTATTGAGTGACTTAGGTTTTGATAAAAAAGAAGTCCGGTGATTTTCAAAATTTAGTCCAATTTATTTTCAAAACAATATTTTTCCATTTTCAAAACAATATTTTTTAAAATTGTTTTAAGAAAAATGATATCATCCACTCTTAATCTCGCATAAAGATCGTTAGGTGGTTGAGAAGCTTACGTTGTTGTTCTTTGAGGGTTGGAAGAAAACCATCTGCAGATGCAATGAGACTTCAAACGTTGCATTTTTCATGCCAACGAGGTTAAATTAAGCTCCGTTTCTTCATTTGATGATGAAAACCATCTGCGATGCAGTGAGACCTCTTCACGTTGCATTTTTCATGCCAACTCTTCATAGAAGTCAAATTAAGCTCCGTTTCTTCATTTGTCAACCCAAGATATAGTTACCCTTTCCTTTCGGCATCCAATCATTGATTGAGTTTTTATTTTTTTATGGTAACACTGATACTGATTGATTTTCAAGCAACTCATTTTCCCACCAATTTTTGAATACAACAAATATTTTTCTGAAGAATTTTAGACGGAAAAACATTTGTGTAGGAACAACAGTCCTTCGACATACTTTCCTCATTTTTGTTTTTAGGATAAGTGCACGAAATATTTGAAAATTTGGTTTAGCGCACACTTTCCTTTCTTTTGAAAAGCGGGTTGCTATCGTAAATAATAGCAAGCCATTGTTAAGCGGGTTACAATCGATATAACGCAAACCATTTTTTGAGCGCGGAGTACAAATCAAATAATCAGTAAGCCATATTTTGAGACATGTTTAGAAAAGAATATTTACATCTCCTTCTCGAACTTCATCTATGGTCCCGTGCCATTATTGAATGACATTTCTAAGACAGTAGATGTTATCGATACCAGAAGACATGTCTTTGAAAAACAATATTTTTGGTATTTTTAAATTTTCTGATTTTTTATGGGTTTTTGATGGTTTTATATTTTTCTATTTTGTTTTTTAATAAATATTTACAAAGATAGAGAAGATGATATAGTTAAAGAGGATGATGATACGATCTTGAGATAAGGATATCGAGCTGACCCGTTGTAGAAGATAGAAGTCATCATCTCTTAAACATTCACCACCAAAGCTTGGAGGCTCGGAATAGAAGATAGAACATGAGCCTTTGAGAAAGAGAGACTTTGGCGCTTCCCCCAAATCAAAAATCCATGTGATGAGCGATTCGAGCTCTATTTCAAGCTTGCCTTAGCAGGTGCAGAGAAGCACACCATTATCATAAATCCATTTGCTCCTTTTAAGAACGATAATCGAGATTCTCCATTCGGGGTTATATCATCAAGAAGAACAACATCAACGTATCATCCCACGTATAAATAACTCTTCTCAAATTTCATTCCATTTGAAGTCAGACGTGATCCATTCCAAAGGTGTCAAGAGACCACTTCCCGAGTAGTTGAATTGATGCAAAGTCTCTTAGAATAGAGCTCAAGAGCCCGAATACACAAATAGAGTTCAAAGAATAAATGATACAACCACCCAATGCACATTTATCTTTCACGATGATTGTGTATGAAGTGAAGAACCAAGTACTCAAATGCCCCACACTTGTGTGCCTCTTTATCTTCGAAACTGTCTCTTACATCTCTTCCCCACGTAGTTGGAATAAGAGCACTAAACACCATGAGTCAAACCTTGAGTTTCTCTCATGTAATGACATTTGTCTTCCGGGATATCTTCAATCACTTAGAAGTATTACGCTTATCAAGTTTACTCGCGTTTGAATCGTGTCTCCTTCCCCTTCTTGGTTTTGATACTTGAGAATCGGCAACACTTTGTAAGCCCGGATACTTGAAATCTTTTGAGAAGAATACTTGAATTCTTTGTGAGAATCAACTTCTTGAAGAGCGTGAGCAAGTCTAATTGGGGATTAAATCGACATTTCACTCTCCCCAATTAGTGCTCTCCCCAAACCTACAATACATTTGATAAATGCCCAGATTAAGAAGAGTCTTTAGATCGTTAAATGCAACTCTAGACTCGACCTTCTTCAAGATTGTCCAGTTGGGGATTAGATAGTTAACATCTTCATCTTACCAAATGCGTTCCAATTACCTTATGTGTAGCAAATCTCCTTAACTAAAATCCCTCCCAATCAAACAAGAACAGAAAGATGTTCATCAAAGAAATCAGCCCAACAACTAGAAGCACTTTGTCATTTAATCATATCAGCCCATGTGAAGATGTCAACCAACGGCTCTTAGAAGAAAACTTCATGTGAAGATGACCCGATAAGAAGAAGCTCGATTCTTACATGAGTTTGGAGCTGTTTGACCATTTATTCTTAGCAATCAATCAACCATGCAGTAAATTCACACTTCTTCTCCCCTCAAAATTGCATACGGGTTGCCATTCTTGATTGAATAAGTGAATATCTTCAACAAATGTAATCTATTCACACTTCTCCCCCGCAAAATTAGCACATGATGTCGCCATCGTCATTATAGTTGAGCAAGTGGAATAAGAAAAACAATCAACGGTAGTCCGGTTCACTTGATGTTTGAAAGCGCATGGAAAAAGCATGAAGCATGTTGATGAGAATGGTCATTGATAAGAAGATTTCTCTTCTTCAGAATATAAAGCGCACTGAAGCGTACACTTTTCTTTTCTTTAGAGTACGAGGCATGAACTGTTGTGTTCATACGTCATAATCTATCTCTTTTCATCATCTCTTGGCAAAACTTGTAATTACCCAATTATCATTCAGTAGGCTCTTTGTCGTGACAGCTGATGGAGAAAACCCAATATGATGAATTTGACCCTGAAGTAAACTAGCCCGAACTCGTGACTTAAACTTGCACATATGTAGCAAAGAGAGGTACCAAGACTTCATCCTCCATTGAATCTCTAAGTACTCTATACTCTTCATCCAACCAACCATCAAGTAATAGACGTACATCACCTCTTGAAAATCCACAATTGAATGTGACCTCGAGCACTACAATGTAACTCCTTACGATGATAGTTATTTTGTAGTGGTAAGAGCCCAATTCCCAAGTGGTAAAAGAAAAGGTAAAAGACACCCAACAATAACTAGATTTCCAAGTCTTCGTTTTTGATAATAAGCTCGAACAAGGATCTTGAAGAATCTTCATCCAACCATCCCGATACCTTGGATACTAAGTGCACTTTCCTGTGATATTTCACTTCAACCTCAAATAAATAATAGTGAATTAACCCGTTGTCACATCTTACGGTTAAAAGCTCAAATCTAGCCTCCTTTTACGTTTTAAGTGAACTATGATAATGGTTTTCATCCCGACCATGGTTAAAAGCACATATCCCGTAAAACCAAGTAATAACCATACTGCCATGACGAACATCCAAACATACATCCAATTAATGAAGTACACCCTTTTATCCCTTTTCTAGCGAAACCGTAGCACCAAAGATCGGATAAGATCCGAAATACACTTTCCTCTCCCGGGATGGTTCCATCATCACGGATTTTACAATTCGATGGTCTAAACCGAAATAGTTTCTATCGCGGGATTTTACAAGACCAAGAATAAACCGTAAGATAGATCCGAAATGCACTTTACTATTACCGGGATGTTTCCATTGTCACGGGATTTTACAAGTCTATGATTTAAACCGAAATAGATTCTTTCGCGGGATTTTACAAGATCAAGACAAAACCGTAAACAATGTCAGCTTGAATGTGTTATGACAACTTTGGTTTTAGTGAATATCTGTTTTAGGGGAACATGCAGCGGTTCATCAATGGTTCATTATCCAACATCAACAAAATCAACAACCATCCACTAAACACTTTGGTAAACACATCATTCACGCATTCTGTCGGCAATTGTAGTGACCACATGGAAAAGGAAACCCGATATATCAAACATGAACATGAAGAAGAATTCCCAAGATTTGTTACTTAAACTTGTACTAATCCTTGTGAAGAAGAAACGGTGTACCCAATGTACAAAACCTCTTGACATATCCTCAACTGCGTGAGACACCGAAGTGATAGTTACGTTGTGGGTTAAATGAGAAAGAATCACAAACGTAATTAAATAACCAAGTCTTTTTCACACTCTACAAATGCCCAAACAAGTCATCTTCGCGGACGGGTAGAAAGAAAGAAGACGAAATAAGCAAACGCGCCCGAAAAACCTTACTTCAAGTCCAAATAAGAAATACCATACAAACAGCCCCGTAGTCAACTTAGTTCAAATAAAAAATTTCAAGCCGTGATATAATATTCTTCGTAAAAAAGTATAAATCAAAGTACCAATCAAATTCACATAAATCCAAACATACGATCCAATTTTGAGAAGCCCATCCTTATAACACATTTATATACCAACATTAGTCGTTAACAAATGTATCATCTGTTGAAAGTTCATGACCAAAATACTCATTATCAAAAAGTATCGAAAGTTATGTATCCAATATTTTACTTGTGAAAAAAAACATTCGGACAACATCACCATTTCATTGGACCACGAAGCCACCACAATAATTCGGTCCATGTCCTTGGTCAATCAGAATAATCATGTCATGAGCTTGTACCGTACTTATCAACAACCTTAAGCCCGATTCTCTTAACAATAATTTTGTATATGCAGTATACCAATTGTCCAAATAATGACGATTTGAAACAATATCTCATCAAGCAAGAATCAACAATAGTCTTTGTGTAAGCTCAATCAATTCGGCATAAGTCTATTACCTAAAATAATCTTAGTATACCAAATTGACCAAATAAGCACGGTATATGATAATCTGTTCGGCCCAACTCCAATATAACATTCCCCTTACAAATCATAAAGAGTTAGACGGCCCAAAATTGAAACTAATCAGATTATACAACCCACCATTCAATTGATACAGGTTCGGCCCATAAAAATTCAACAAATCCGATCCATGAAATACCCTAAATATGCTGGTATTTAACACCACTCAAAATAAACCTAATCCGTATTTCACCACAGAAATATTCGCCTCATCTCCAAAAAATCCTCTTTCAAACCCTAAAAAAAATCTTGCTATAGATCCGCCTCCTACATAGTCATACGGATAAAAAAAATGCACATCTCAGAAATATTCTCAGGTATAACGATTCATGAGAGACGCAGCCATTATCCATCCATCTTCATCTTATCACAAGCGATACCAGGGTCTCGAACAAGCAAGTGCAAATACCCTACTTACCTTGTTGTCCTCGCCACAGGGATGGCTTGAGGGAGTTAAGTGACAGCCACAGGGATGGCATTGAGGGCTCGACACAAAGGTAGGTATATTGATTCTTTATGTTTAGTTTTGAACGAATCTGGAAAGACCAATTAATCCTTCATGATAGTTGGTTTATTTTCTTTAAAGATTCGGATAGTACATGAAGCAAGTCTTAAAAAGAGATCAATGATGATAAGTCTTTTTCGTGTATGACTTTTGATAGTCTTGATGTTCTTTTTGAATCACACGAAGAGGATGGACTGAGGTCTCGAATAATAAGAGATGTTTTCCCTTTTTGTTGTTGATACATAACTGAACCAAAGACTTGTTTAAACATGATTGTTAAGAACACCTCTTTAAGTTCGAAAATTATCAAAACTTATAGATCAATGATGATCTCTTTAGGGTATGTTTGGATCTGAAAAGAAAGATCTTTGATAACACTTTAACCCACAAAAAAGAGAATATGAGATCTTGCAATTAGTTTACTCTTTTCATTTTGTTTGAGTCATTGTATCATCTTGTTTTCATTTTCATTGTCAACCCATGGATCAGTGATGGATAATTCGTGTGAACGGACTTAAGAGAACGAACATAACACACGATGAATCTGAGGTCTTGTTGATGTGGGTAATATGTTGGTTTAACTAATGAGAGTTGAGACATTGATGTTTGGTTAGTTTTCTGTTTTCATTTGAGTCTTGATGTAGATGTAGTTGTAGAATGTTGAAGAGGTCTTGGCCATTGGTTTTAAGGTTGTTGGGTCCAATAAATTGACCCAATCACCCTGAGCAAGATTTGAAAATAAAATAGCCTAACTTACTAAATAAATATTGGTGACTCATTGATAAAGAAATCGGTGAGTGTTGTTTAGTGCTCTTTACTTACGTCACGGTGTCGGTGGGTAAAATATATGAGCTACAAACAACACCGGTGACAACGAGATTTTGACAAATGTCTCGATGATCCCAAGACCTATCTCTACATCTGATGAAAAATATGGGTGGGAACTTTCAAGAAGAAGTCAAACAAGTACAAGACTTTACCATAAGGTGGGAATATTGTGATGACACATCAAAAGGATAGTTGGTGCTTTTGAAAGAGGAAGATGAAGATGTACCACATGGGGGACCACATGTCACCATCATTACATGTCTTGTATTATTAGTTGCTATATATATGTTTGTATTGTAATAGAGATAGGTATGAATCCTAAACACACAAAAATACTTAGTATTAGTTGATAGGATCATCCTCTCATTGAAACACAAGCATAGCTTGGATCAATGAGAGTTTATTTGTCATTCAATGGGGATAATATACCAAGATTACCCCCGTAAAAAGTTGAGGATGTTATCATGTAGTCTAGTTGGTATTGAGTAATCTTGTAACAAATTCTTCATCATGAATAATGAAGTTGTTCTTTATTTTTATCAAGATTTTCTCAATTATTTGGACCAACAAGTGGTATCAGAGCGGGTGGATTTTTCTCTAATCCAGATCCGTTCATGATTGCTGATAACATTCTGAGCTATGTCAAAATTAGTGTGAAAAGCTTCAAAAGTTGCTACTGTTGTTGCAACATTTGAGGAAGAAACACACTGATATTGACTGAATGACAAAAACATACCCAAAAATTAGCCACTGATCGAAATAATCAGTCAATAATACCTTACCCACAAAATCCCCACCACACAAATCTTATCTTCTACACATCACTTACCCAAAATCCACATCTGTTATCAGAAAAATAGACAGATCGGGTCATCAAAACACAAAAACACCACAACCTCACAGCTCTCGATCCACTCACTACTCACCAACAAATCCAATCAAAACATATCCATCCCCACAACAAAAATCTTATCAAAAAACAGATCTCAAAAAATTCACCTCTCATTCCGATCAAAAAACTTGTCACCAACAATACTAACACCGAAAACAATCAAACTCTTGTTCTAAAACTAAAACCCATATCCAATAATGAAATCCGATGCTCAAAAAGAAAACCTAGCCATAATCAAAGTCTTGCGGATGAAAAGAGACGGAGGAAATGAAAGGTAAAGTCGGTTTTGAGGGGTTTCAAATTAACGAAATCAATTGAGTATGTGGTATTAGCGGTGGTAAAGAAAGGCTAATGATGGTAGTTAGTGATGTTACCAAAACCACAAATGGGAATACTGATGGTTTTCAATGGATTATATGGGTGGTACTGACGTTGGAGTTATGTGTAGACGTTAGGAGCTATTAGGGATATAAGAGTTCATTTTAGGGTTAGGATTGATATTTGGGTAATGAAGAGAAAGGTGAAAATGGATAAAGGGTTGTTCGGTAAGAAGGGGAGGTTGTTGATTCGTGTGAAGTCAAGTCGACTGAGAGTGAATCGATTGTGATATGCATTGAAGAATGATGATTATAAGGTGACTGATAAATGTATCAGGGAGTTGTGATGATCAGAGAGTGTAAAAGTCATGATAGGTGTTGATGAAATGGTGTTGTGGGTGGCTGATGATATCAGTGGATAAGAAGTGAGGTTGAACAAGACCATGAATCGTTGTGGAAACACGTGGTAACTCGATGGGTCTCGCACTTTGTGACAAGTCGAGAAAGACTCGGTGATACGAACTCTTGAGAATTGGGTGTGTCTGGATAGATCGAGTGCCAGCTGAGCATGATTATGCGTCTATCAAAACGGCATAGTGGAATCAAGGTGGGATAATTGATGTTAAAAGGCTGATGTGGTTATTTGAGTGTTCACTAAAGAACACGAATTAGGAAGTGTCAAAAGTGTTTGCAAGAATCAGGCCTGAAGATTGCAACTCAGGAAGTGTGTATAGATCAGAGGTATGCACTGATTTTGCAACATCAGTGTTGATACTTCTTGGGATGAGCCTTTGCTACATCAGGGGGTAATGAGAATTCAGTGACTGTTTAACAGTTAACGTGGGTGCATCACATAACCAAAAGCTCGTGTATATGGGGTTTGGAATTCATGAAAGAAATACCATAACCTGATACAAAACTAAACCTCAGCCACTAAATGGTTCGTAACACTGAATCATCTCACACTGAACCTTACTCACTGAACACCTAGATTCAAACCTGAGACTACCTGATATGGAGTCAGTCATGAAGCAAGACTCTCAACTAACCCGAGACCCTGAAGCATGGTCTCACTGAACACCAAGTCCACGAAACCCGAGCCATCGAGCTCGTGGTGACTAAAACCGAGTCAACTTTGAAAATATGAGAACCCAGACACGATAACGGAGACCACAGTGGTGTCGATAAGTGTAATAGATTAATATCTTTGGCTTAGCCTAAAATGAAATGTAATGCTTATCACTTACAGGAAATTCATATTATGGCGAGGGTGGACAATGGACATGATGTATCAAATTGAACCGGTCCTTAATTGTATCATTGCAATCAAAACATGTAAGAGGGTGGTGGACCTTTGATGAATCAAAGTGAACCGGGTCCCTCGGGGTCTAAATGAGGACCTTTGAACCCTCCCACACCGAACCCCACAAACTGTCAAAGTGAGCGAGGTCCTTTGAATAATTGAACATCGACGACCCTTGAACTCGGTTATTGAACCTCCATCCTTTGAACACAGTCTTGAGACTTAAATGATCATACGGCTGAACCTAGGTTACAACCCCATCATTGAACAAACTGAACCTCGGATGAACCTCGGTCTTACACCTTTACCAATCACCTTAGGTTGTTGTATATTCAAATAGGGGAGGCTGTTGGGTCGATAAATTGACCCAATCACCACGAGCAAGATTTGAAAATAAAATAGCCTAACTCACTAAATAAATAGTGGTGACTCACGATAAAGAAATCGGTGAGTGTTGTTTAGTGCTCTTTACTTAATGATACGGTGCGGTGGTAAAATATATGAGCTACAAACAACACCAAAGTGACACTGAGATTTTTACAAATTTCGATGATCCTAAAGACCTATCTCTACATACTGATTGAAAAATATGGGTGGGAACTTTCAAGAGAAGAAGTCAAACAAGTACAAGACTTTACCATAAGGTGGGAATATTGTGATGACACATCAAAAGGATGGTTGGTGCTTTTCAAAAGAGAAGATGAAGATGGACCACATGGGGACCACATGTCACCATCATTACATGTCTTGTATTATTAGTTGCTATATATATGTTTGTATTGTAATAGAGATAGGTATGAATCCTAAACACACAAAAATACTTAGTATTAGTTGATAGGAGCATCCTCTCATTGAAACACAAGCATAGCTTGGATCAATGAGAGTTTATTTGTCATTCAATGGGGATAATATACCGAGATTATCCCAGTAAAAAGTTGAGGATCTTGTAACAAATTCTTCATCATGAATAATGAAGTTGTTCTTTATTTTTATCAAGATTTTCTCAATTATTTGGACCAACAGAGGTCAAGTGGTCATTTCATACATCTCCTTCATCCTTTCGTTCTTTAGCTGCAATCATGAGTCAAGTTGCTAGTGCAAGTCGTTTGGGCAGTCGCTAGGCCAAGTCGCTGGGCCAAGATGCTACGACTTGTAAAGACAAGTCGCTAAGTAAAATACATTGCATCCGACTGTTTTGACAAGTCGCTAGCAAGATTTTTGATATTTTCCGATGAGTTTCCGACCATAAAACCGTTCACCTTCAAACTAACCCGGAAAAAGCGCATATGAAAATATCATTTTGACCCATGTTTGACATTTGACTAGCGAGATATTGACCACATAATATTCACGGATATAGAATGGAGAAAAATATGTCAAAAGATTAACAAAGCTGTATGGACGAGATATTGACCAAGGCAGATGTTGTAAACTTGAATACACCTAATGACCTGGTTTTATTTTTGACCAAAGAGGATACTAAAACATGTAAAAAAATAGTTTACCCATACCAAATATTCCGACCACACAAATACACAAAAACAGTTTCAACCAAGTATCAAAACCACAAGAAAAATCATCAAAACACAACAACCATGGCTTTGGTACCATTTGTAGGATCGTAATATTATTGTGTTTGATGATTCGGGTGGTCTTGGATGATGGAAATACATGTTAGCCATTTGAGAGAGAAAGAGATGAGAGGGTGTTTCTTGCTAGAGACTTGCTTTGTAAATTATCAAATGTTAGATTGAAAAGCACCACCCCTTCCAAGGATGGAAGGGTATTTATACTACAAATACTACGTCCTCTAGCAGATTGTGGATCGAGCATCTGATGGGTAAAGACCCGTCCTTCCTCCACGGTGTTACACTAAACTATACTACGCTACAAACTAACTAATAAACTACTAAACAACGTAAATAACGATCGCTCTGAGCTAACATATGCTAGACCATAATTGGGGTGACCGACACTTTAACATGGAATTTCCAATTCTAACACTTACTTTGAGTAAAACTTATCAAAACTTTCATTTTTTCAAAGTTTTGCTCAAAAGAACAAGTACTTCCCCTTATGATTTTCAAAACCTCAAAAGTTTATATCACTTGTTGAGAGGGAGTATTTGATTAAAAACTTTGTTCACAAATTATTCTTCGTGGTAATCTTCCCACAAAACTCGAAATGGTCATATTCAATATCAAAATTTCATCAAAAATAACATTTATATGCCATTTTTGAGAGGGAGTAAATTATCGATAAGAAATATGTTGTGAAATTGCAAATGAATCATTGTGCTATAGACTTAACCAATGAATTAGCGAGATCTTAAATGTTAGTAACTCGAAAAGACTTGTCCGGACGGGTAATAATTTCAAGCTAGCTCGCTAGTGATGTAAGCGTGTCTCATAAAGGACTTGTCCGAGTAGAATGTACTGATAACGCTACAGCGTCGTTCGGGGTCAAGGAAACTTCCTTTTCTTGAGCAAGTTTTATAACACCCTAGGCGATGAACCTAATCGTTGTAGTGTAGTAATTAGGGTAAGCCACGGGTATTGATATCGTTCTCTGGGAATAGGAATGCTAGTGAGAAGTTACTACGCTAAGGTTGAGGTTGAGGAAGATTATTTTGTATTTTTATATTTTGTAGAAATGGAAAAGTCTGAATCTCGGGTATTGGATTTGGGGTTGGTATTGCTACCGATTACTCTACTATTATCTAATTATCTAAGCTAAGGTTGTGATAGTCTATGTCTAATTGATGTGTACTCGTATGATAGTTTAAAGATGTGTTTACTTAGGTTTTACTACTCCTTAATTATCTCCTATTGATGGTTGATTTGTCACGTCCTTATTCCTAGTTGCGTTGTGATTCTAAGGCTATAGGGCGTGCTTGTTTCCTAACTCTTTGAAATTACCAAAGGGTCTTGTTTACAAATCCTCTAGTGATTTATAGGCGCCTACTCTACGGTTGTCCTTGAATACTTTATCCTACAATTACCTAGATAATTATATTCTAAAGTTCACAAAGAAAAGTCAAGCATTAAGTACACAACGAATAATCTAGCGCACTCTAGATCATTAGTCAACTAAGATAAGTATCAACCAATCAATATTCAATAATTAAGTTTCATATTCCTAAGCAAACACACAAATAAATTAGCGGGACATGGAGAACATGCAAGCATACACACAAATAATCAAAGACATAATTAAATTAATGAAGTAAATACTTATCTTGATGTATAATAGGGTTTAGAACCTAAAATCTGCACAAGAAAGCCTTGGTTCGGTTTTAGGTTTTACTCCAAAAGACTACACACAAAAGCGAAAAATTCGGATTCTATATATAAGATTACATCTGCGACGGCGTCACCTTATGTTTCGTGGCCGTCGTGTCGCCGTCATTAGGGTTTCGTCTTGGCCACGTAAACCTTGCGGCGGCGTCACCTATATTTGTGTGCCGTCCCTTGACTCGGCCGTCTTGGGCGCATCTAGGCCGTCCCGAGTAACGACGGCCTACTCCTTTAGAACTGGCGTCGTCCGCGAAAACATGCAATTTAAACCCGACCCGTCATAAAATTCCTTCCGGCGGCGTCGCGGATATCTGATGGCGCCGTCGCCTTATGTTTCAATGACTTTGAGTGTCTCGATTCGACTTTGGCCATTTTCTTCGTATATTCGCGCCTTTTCGTCCAAATAAGCATCATTCCGACATTTTGCCTTCAAGAGACCTAAAAGTGAAAAGGAGCGATATTAAGCAATAACGGATCTGAAGTGATCGAATAAGGGCTTAAATGACCCCTAAAAGGTACCTTTTAAAACCTTATCAAATATCCCTACACTTGGTATTTGCTTGTCCTCAAGCAAATGTGCTTTTTGAATTAATTTATAAGTTAGGGGTCATGAAGCATTCATTCAAAGCGGTCCACAACACATATAAGCCCATAAAAGTCATAACAAGCACGGAAATACATACTAGCACCTCACATGGGGTGTTTGGATACTCGCATCTCTCTCGGGTGTATATATGAAATATAACAAATCGAAATGGAAGATAAACACTCATTAACGGTCCTAGTACATAGATTACCATAGGCTTGAGAATAGATCAAACCTCCGTCGCTTTGGCGTAAGCACCTAGGAAAGACTATCAAAGAGGTCTTTTAAAGGGTTGTAATGTTAGGCTTACGGTAGGAAATGAAGGGTTTGGTGGGATAGGCTATTTAGTGGTGGATAGTCAAAAATCTCTATGTTGCAAGTATCTGAAGAATGGCGTTGCTAAGCCAAGACTCGACACTCTAAAACTCTAGGCAACGAAAATAAACAAACATAATTTAAAAGATAGATGTAGGATGGTAGCAGTATGGTTTTTTTTTTTTTTTTTTTTTTTTTTTTTTTTTTACTCTACCATCCTCTACCATCCTCTACGTACATCAAAATGATAGGGTTTATAGACACATCCCTACACTTGAGTTTTATTACTCTAACACTAATTTGACCCGAATTGAAAAGATCAAAACACTTGGAGTACATTATTATGCAAACAAAGGGAATTTGAGTTTAACGTTCTCTTCCTATATTTCATAAACTTTAACTTTTCCCATGAATCCCAATCATCCCAAAGCGTATACAAAGGATATGACTCGACTTAGCAACTCATGCAAGCAACGGATAATTGAACTAAGGGTTTTGGGTGATAACATAAATTGCACTAAAAGTGAGTGCAATAAAGGTAGGCTAAAGCGATTTGGGTGTATATTTGGGGTGGGGTGTAAACAATGCTCTTCATTGATATCCGGAAAAACCGAAACATCACGAGAACCGCGAAAAGGATAGGCTCGAGGGGTTAACTAGGGTATCGTGTACTAAAGATGAGTCTGTATAAAGGGTGTGGGGAATTACTCAACCGATATGGAAGAAGTAATTATATTACGGTATCAAACAAGGGTTTATCCTAATGCCTCTTATCATTTAGTTATTCCTAACTACACAAGTGTAGTCTCACTAGCGATCTCGGAATGCATCACAAAACAAGTTCTAGAATCTAATATACTACGGTTCACACTCTAAGCATTAAAGATGAATGCTTTAATTCCTACTAATCTAAGGCGATCCTCACATTTTGGGTGGAATTTAGGTGGTAAGGTTTTTTTGCTAGTCATGCAACTTCCTATCCATGAGGCGCTTTTGTTAAGACTAATGGCCCACTCTTATCGTCATGAAAAATTTTAAATTTGGCTAAAATTACCCTAACCTACATTTTCTCATGGTTTATTACACAAATACACTTGGACAAAGCAAATAGTCAAGGATAAGCATAGTTTCAAAGTTCCGTTTATTTTCCTCCTACACTTAAAGCTGAACATTGTCCCCAATGTTCCCGAAATATCAAAGTTATGATAATAGAAGGTAATTAAAAGCGAAAAACTAATACTCCCACGATTAGCTCGGTAGGATCCGTAAAAGTGGTGGTTAAATCTTTTCCAAGAAGAGTTTTTGCGTGAAAGGCTCCTTCCAAACTTGTGTAACTTCTTCTTGACAAACTAAACACGCACACTAGAAGAAAACAAAGCGAAACCTTCGCGTAAAATCGGCGGTAATAATATACATAAGACTCGATTTAAACTAGGATATAATGCTTGTGGAATGGATGTTTACAAATTTGTTTTGAAAGTTAAGATCTGGAAAATTCCAAAATTTTACAAGTAGCTCGAAAAAGAGAAAAATGGTGATGTTTTATTCCTTCTGGCGTCGGTTGCAATCTGACGCCGTCGGTTATCTGACAAAAAGCGGTGCGATTTTACGGAAAAATTCGGAAAATTTGCATCTTTAGAATCGGAAAAACTTACGCAAAAACATCCATTATGACTCGATACAAGCATTTGACTCGAACAAACAAACATATATATCTTTTAGTTAATTGTTATTCTCATGTTCACGTTTCTTATGAAAGCGTGTGTAATCCTCCTACACTTATCCTTTATGTAAAATACCTTTATATGTAATTAAGGCGAGGTTAAAAACAAAATAAAGCATTTTACAAATTCAAACATGAGGACAAACAATTAATAAAAGATATATGACACTAACAAGCAAACAATTAAGCATGGGTTGCCTCCCACGAAGCGCTTTTCTTTATTTAAGAGTCTTGTAGCTAGACTCGTAGTCCTACTCCTACGTTTTGCATCACCGCCCTCTTGGCGGTCTCTATCGGGGGTTCCATGTTGTAGAAGTGTCCCATGATACTCCTTTCTAAGAGTTCACCCTCTCCCACTCGGTCCTATATTTGGTCCTAAATTCAAACAATCTTTATAGAACCCGAAAAGCTTAGCCATAACATAATCTACTCCTTTTCCTATCCTCATCATTCTGTAATAGACCGACGGTTTAAGTTCCTTTTCATCATTGGAGTGATGAAAACTTCTCAATCTTAAGCGGCATTTGGTAGGCTACGTCGTCGGTCTCATCCTTGAATCGCACTACTCCTAACGATGGGTCATAGGTCATCCGGTGCTTTCTGAAAGGTTTTCCTAGAATAACGTGGGACAAGCTAGGGTCTATGGCGTGCTAATATCTTCCACAATTATGAAGTCCGTAGGGAATGTGAAACTACCTACATGAGCGGGCAATCCCTTAACTCTACCAAGAAAATTACACTTATCACTAGGATTATCGAGGTCTTGCCTAGTTGGGATAGGCTTCTTCATTATCCAATTGTAATAGGTGCTAGTCATTATGTTAATTGGGGATTTACGATCAATGTAAGCCTTTGCCACAAAAGGTGTCCTATGCAACATGGTATGTTAAGATTCCAAGGGTTCCCAAACTTGATTCTAGGGCTTTTCTAACATACATGTGACGGAGGTCACGCACTAAGTGAGGGTGGCGGGATAATTCCTCTTCCGTAGGAAATTTGTTGAAATAGTCATTGTCTACTTCATCTTCTTCCTCGGGTGTTTCATCTTCAACAAATGTTTGGTCTTCTTAGTCATCTGTTTCATCCGGTTCCACTAAGGCGATGGCATTGACGAATTGGGCGTGCTTAATAAGCTTGCTTGGATCCTTAATTTCTACACACGGAGGCTCGGGAGTCGAGATAGCACTAACCTTCCTATCACTATTTATGGCTTTCAACGGGTTGTCTATCTTCCTATCCATCTCGGCTTGTTGATGGTTAAAGTGGTCAGAGCTTAGCCATTTGGGTTTCTTGGGGCGCAACTATGTTTTGCAACATCCCTTCAATACTCATTGGTTAGGACCGTTAGGTGGGGCCACGAGAAATCATTGGAGGTGAATTCTTTGGTTTGTCCCGGTAAAAGTCGGGCTTGTTTTCCATGCCTCCGGGTTTCATTGAAATTCCTAGGTCCGGGCGTTGTAGGAATCTTCCTCCGTTCCATTATTACGCGAGGATGCGTATTCAACGGAAGCATGTTCGGGGATAGGGTGCTAGTCTTGCGTGTTATGAGGATCACAAAGCGGCTCGCGAAGAGGAAACTTTGTTTATATGGCGCGAGGACTTAGGATTCTCGTAGGAACTCATGAGGAATTTGACTTGATCTTCAAGTTCGATCATCCTACGGTCGGGAGGAGGCAAGGAGATTGCCTTGACGGTTTGGGAAGTTCACGGGGTCATCCCAACTTTCGTTGTCATAGAGGCAAGGTCCTCTATTATTTCCCATGATTCTTCCGCGGTGAGATCACTAAGTTTTCCACCGGCCGCTTGGTCAATGGATCGCTTAGTGGGAAAGTTGACATGATCATAAAGATTTGGACTTGGAGCCAAAGATCAATGCCGTGATGAGGACTTTATGAAGTAAGTCCTTGAATCGGGTCCATGCTTCGTAGAGATTCACCTTGGCGTTGTTGGAACATCAAGATGTCATTCCTAAGCTTAGTGGTTCTCCCGGTGGGAAAAATTGAGCAAGGCGCGAAGTAAGATCATCCCAACTTGAGATGGAGCCGGCGGGAAGTCGCTCAAGCCAATTACTAGCTTGGTCCCGTAGAGAGAATTGGAAGAGCCTTGGCGTGGTCTCCCGAGTAGTAGCATCAAGGTCGATGGAATCGACAATTTTGAGAAATCCTCGGATCTTGATTTGGATCTTGAACGAAGTCCATGGAATACACATCCGTTTTGCACCAACCGGATGGTGTCGGATCGCGGGCCGTAGTTTGGGCTTGGTCGGGAAGCTCAATGGTGTTCCTATAACCTAGGTGGTTTGGTCTCGAGTACTCACCAAGAGTACGGGCTCTTGGCGGTCGTTTGGTGGTGGGTTGATGAGTGGTGGTTGGTTGTCACCTTCCATGGTGAAAAGTGATGGGTGTTACGAACAAAGGTCACGAAGAAGGGGATAGACTAAGAAAGCTAAAAATGAGAAAAATTTACTTGATAGGAATCAAGCAAAGAAACCTAAGCGAGGTGGACTACTAACTAGCTATTCTATTCCCGGCGTGGCGCCAAAAACTTGATAACGCTACAGCGTCGTTCGGGGTCAAGGAAACTTCCTTTTCTTGAGCAAGTTTTATAACACCTAGGCGATGAACCTAATCGTTGTAGTGTAGTAATTAGGGTAAGCCACGGGTATTGATATCGTTCTCTGGGGAATAGGAATGCTAGTGAGAAGTTACTACGCTAAGGTTGAGGTTGAGGAAGATTATTTTGTATTTTTATATTTTTGTAGAAATGGAAAAGTACGAATCTCGGGTATTGGATTTGGGGTTGGTATTGCTACCGATTACTCTACTATTATCTAATTATCTAAGCTAAGGTTGTGATAGTCTATGTCTAATTGATGTGTACTCGTATGATAGTTTAAAGATGTGTTTACTTAGGTTTTACTACTCCTTAATTATCTCCTATTGATGGTTGATTTGTCACGTCCTTATTCCTAGTTGCGTTGTGATTCTAAGGCTATAGGGCGTGCTTGTTTCCTAACTCTTTGAAATTACCAAAGGGTCTTGTTTACAAATCCTCTAGTGATTTATAGGCGCCTACTCTACGGTTGTCCTTGAATACTTTATCCTACAATTACCTAGATAATTATATTCTAAAGTTCACAAAGAAAAGTCAAGCATTAAGTACACAACGAATAATCTAGCGCACTCTAGATCATTAGTCAACTAAGATAAGTATCAACCAATCAATATTCAATAATTAAGTTTCATATTCCTAAGCAAACACACAAATAAATTAGCGGGACATGGAGAACATGCAAGCATACACACAAATAATCAAAGACATAATTAAATTAATGAAGTAAATACTTATCTTGATGTATAATAGGGTTTAGAACCTAAAATCTGCACAAGAAAGCCTTGGTTCGGTTTTAGGTTTTACTCCAAAAGACTACACACAAAAAGCGAAAAATTCGGATTCTATATATAAGATTACATCTGCGACGGCGTCACCTTATGTTTAAATGGCCGTCGTGTCGCCGTCATTAGGGTTTCGTCTTGGCCACGTAAACCTTGCGGCGTCGTCACTATATTTGTGTGCCGTCCCTTGACTCTGGCGCGTCTTGGCGCATCTAGGCCGTCCCGAGTAACGACGGCCTACTCCTTTAGAACTGGCGTCGTCCGCGAAAACATGCAATTTAACCCGACCGTCAAAAATTCCTTCCGGCGGCGTCGCGGATATCTTGATGGCGCCGTCGCCTTATGTTTCAATGACTTTGAGTGTCTCGATTCGACTTTGGCCATTTTCTTCGTATATTCGCGCCTTTTCGTCCAAATAAGCATCATTCCACATTTTGCCTTCAAGAGACCTAAAAGTGAAAAGGCGATATTAAGCAATAACGGATCTGAGTGATCGAATAAGGGCTTAAATGACCCTTAAAGGTACCTTTTAAAACCTTATCTCTTAGAGATTCTTTGGTATTGAAGAAGGAGACCTCTCCTAGTCTCCGCTCAGAAAACCAAAGCGCACTATCGAGTCTAGAGCAACGAGATTTATCAAAAGATCTCATAGGTATACTTGACATTTTATCACTTGTCGTTCAACAATAAGGACTCAAGTGATACATTATCGAGTCCTTCACGGATCTTAGCAATATGTCGTGAACATTTATGAGAGGTTCTGCAATTGTGATCCTCGGTGATTGAATGGAAACTCCCGCCGGGGTCAACATCAAACACCACGGCGGTCACTTCGGTAACTCCTCGTGGATTACGCTTAGTGTGTCTCAAGCGGTCTCTGATCATGGGGTGATACTTGATGTACCTCAACGACTCATCTGAATCAGGTGTACTTGGCACATCGCGTTATCTCACTTGTGGGACTCAGGTTCAGGATCGGCCTTTGTGAGAATTAGAGTTGTGTTTTCACACTATGCTAGAAACACTCTCGAGTTCAACCTTGTAGTATTTGGATTATTTCTAACCCATGTTTTATGTTTTCTTCTTATGGATGCTTGCGGGTGGAAAAGATCGTGCAGATTCTCCACATGCTCATACCTACAACATCACTAATGGAAGTTCTCTCAAAAGGCAACACAAAGTCAAAATGATTCTTCGTCAAAGTCAAAGAATCTACAACGTTTTAAGACTAAGAGAACTACATCAGAGTTGAAATCCAACGTTAAAGAGCATGTGAGCATGTTGGAGAAAGACGTGGAGTCACTGGAGCAACGAAGCGGACCTGATGCAGACAACCACAACATACTATCACTTCCATCACAAAGAACAAAGATCAAAGAACAAAAATTATGATGACGTCAAAGCAGAATATTTCAAAGGAAACAATTTCTCTACACTGGGGAGATTGTTCGAATCAAGGCACTTTTCTCACAAGAAAGAAGAATGTCAGAAGACGTCAAAGCTACTATTACATTAGCACCGCAATGTTTATCATCAGATCATTCATCACCAACACTTGGGGAGATTTTGGAATCACTCTAAACTAGATTACAAGTGTTAGTGATTAATATGTAATAGTTAGCTTAATTAGGCCTTTATGTTTGTTATTAAGCTAAGGCTTGTGTAGAAGGCCCATGAGCCTTGGCCCAAGCCCATAAGAAGGGAAGGATGCTAATAGTGTTGCCCTAGCTCCTTGCCCTATAAATAATCCTTGTAAACCCTCACTTGAGGGTTGGTTGTTCAATTCACTCATTTCACTCTACGCATAACTCTTCCATATATCATACGTGTGTGTGTGTGTGTGTTTGTTCATCCGATCATCTCTTCTCTATTTCTTCTATTGATGCTTGTATTACATTATGGGAACCTAACAATAAATATACGCGATTGTACATATAACAATGACTCATGTAATTATAGGTGTCAAATTTGTGAAAACAAAAACTTAAAAAAAATATGAGGTAATTAATAAAACTTTAGTGGTTGAATTTTTAAAAATTATATAGAGTTAACTGTAATATTATAAGACTCCATGTTTTTTAATAACTTTGGATTATAAACAAATACCCCCTTATACTTTATACCCTTTATACTTTATATCTTAAAAAATACAATGTATATGTTGTTTTAAAATAAAAGCATATAAATTTGCATAAGATTATAAGGATCATTTTTTTTACTATATACATTCAATAATGACTCATTTATTTCATTTTTAAAAGTTTAACCTATGTTGACACGAGTTTACATTTTAAATACGGCTAATTGCTGAAAACGGGAATATAATTATCAAATTGTAAGCACGGGTTACTTTAATATAAAAATAAATATACGCAATTGTACTTATAACAATGACTCATGTAATTCTTATTTATTTATATAAGGATACTTAGAAAAACATTTTTAAAAAACTTTAAGGAGTATACTTTAACTTTATCAACGTTCATTATGTGCTATTAAACTTGCATCTTGTGTACAACATAATATCGGTAGTGAAATTTAAATAACAACATCAACATATTTGTCAGCTAAATAAAATTAAATCTTGAGTTACCTAACAAAAATTCTTACAAATATTTTACCAAATTTCAATGGATATTAATGCATAATGAAAAACTCGTGCATAAGTATTATTTGTACTTATATCACAATTTTCATGGGCAATACTGAACTAAAATGATAAAATAAATTTGATTTATGTGTAAACTTCGTGCGTGCACGAAACTTATAACTATATAATTATATGCAATTATCTTTAAAGACACAATATTTAGTATTAATACAGAACAATTTTTTTGTCAAAACCCCGTGCGTGCACAGGTATTATAACTAGTATTCAAGATAGGATTTCTTTTTTAATGAAAGAATTTTACAACATAAATCACGCCAAGAAATGTTGATTTCATCCTCAGCGTGCTCATACGGAGTCTGAAACACTTTGGAAGCCTGTAGAAATTAATTAAAATGGTATCATCTATATATTAAGCCATGCTTTACTTTGCTTATTTTTTTTCTTCTCAGTTAAAGAAAAGCTTATTTTGATTATTCCTAGAAGAGTATAAGATAGGAATTTAACAAGCCAATGTCCATTGTTAATATCAAATGCTAACAGTGTACTCAATAATCATCACTAATGCAGATGATTTAAGTGGTTAACATATGTTAGTCTGTAACTTATTGGTTTTCACAATCACACAAACAATCACATATAGGGACGAATTAAGCAAGATTTTAGAGAGAGAAAGTAGAAGATGGGAGCATTTCTAGAGAGAGAAAGTAAACAAAAGAAATAAATGTTAGATTAAGTGAAAGGTCCATCAACCCTCTACCTTGGAAGGTAGAGGGTATTTATAGTTACATACTACACGTCCTCCTTCGGACTGTGGATCAGGCATACAGTGGGTAAAGACCCGTCCTTCCTCCACAGTGTTACTCTAAGCTAAACTAAGCTAATAACTAACTAATAAACTACTAAATAACGATATGTCTACGAGCTAACATATGCTAGACTATAGTTGGGGTGACCGACACTTCACTATGGAATTTCCAATTCCTAACAATCTCCCCCTAAGGGAGGTCACCCCATGATTTACATTTTGATTCCTAGCATTCTATTCTTGACTTCGTTCTTGAGCTCGTAGACTTCAATTCTTCAAATTTTGCATTCTTTGTGCTTTAGTAGTGATTTCTTCAAAGTCCGACTGCTTTGTACTTTTAGTGGAGGTCTTTTACTGATCCACGTTTGGTGGTTCTTAGCCAGGTTAGAGATCATCAGCTACATCAAATCTCCTGATCACCCATTATTGTATCGTCATCATGTGAAGTTGTGACTTTAGGACCGACATGCTCACATTTTGGATCATGATATCTTCTCATCGAGTTGCGAAGCTTTGTTGATTCATAATATTTCAAAGTAGTAGCGAAGCATGGATTGAAAATATCGAGCGAGTTGATGAAGATGTGCACCTATCATGATTTCTTTAGGAGTCAATGTAATGTTTGAGCATGCGGCTATGGATTGACTCCTCAATTCGATCACTGCAACCGCGGGTGTTCCCGCATACAACGCTAGAAATAAAGCGCACAAAAGTGTCTTTGATCACTTTCGTTGAATTGAGGTGCACGCCCACGGTTCCCGTTGATCGATAAAAAGTACGCCTATGATCGTATAATTCCAAAGAATCTCCTTGACGGGGTTTCGCAGACTACTCTAGTCGTTCTCAAACCGAACATCTCAAAGAAGACAACATGGAGTGAGTGAACCGGTAATTGAGATTCAGCGATTGATGAAAATTGATTTGAAAACAATCGCGTATTGCTTGAAGAAAGAGTTTTGAAATAGGACGAAGGTTTTATAAGAAAGATCAATTTTCAATCGAAATACTTTTGTGTTTGAAAATGAATACACATTCGATGTGCTAGAGAAAGAAGATTTGCACATCGAACGGTTTTTCCAAAAGTATTTTTTCAATCGTAGATACTTTTGTGTTAGAAAACATGAATACATTCGATGTGCTAGAGAAAGAAGATTTGCACATCGAACGGTTTTCCAAAGTATTCGTCAATTCATTTCTTGAACCAAGATTGATTCAAGAATGAATCGCCCATTGTTTCTCGCCCGCTTGTCACAAGCTTGATCTTTTGGAAAGATCTCACATGTCACCCACCAAGAGCTTGTTTGATGTTGGCTCTAGAGGGATTTCCATCTTCATCGTGAGTACTTTTACATATCACTCGGATGTTCGGCAATACTACAAGGATAATGCGTGGGACTCCTAATATATACTTACTTTCCACATTGTGTAAGCAAACAAGTCTTCATTAATTTTGTGTCCTAATGAGATATTGTGGACGATCTCTTGGCTCTAGACTCAATTGTGCACATTTGGTTTCCTATACCGGAGACTAGGGAGAGGTCTCCTTCTTCAATATCAACAATCTCTAAGAGAAAGTCGATAGATTATGTAGGTTCCCGTGAGTATGAAAAAGCCCTTTTAAGAGGAACTTGAGTAGCTTGGGAAGTTAGGTGCGGTCGTCATTTGGGTCCATGATGTCTTGTCTTCAATACCGGTGTTACCTTAGTAACAACCAAGAGCATATGAATTGAACCCGGTTTACGCCCTAAGGTTGAATTATTGGAGGCTATTTCTTTTCACCCTTTTCACATTCAATTTTTTCATTCTTCAACCCCTTCTGCTTACTTCGAGACTTCATTACTAGAACCTTGTTGGGTTTATTCGATTACTAGCTCTGTCTCGGTCCTCACTTTTCCGTATTCTCATTTTTCTCCTTTTTTCATCATACCTAAGGACTTCTACACTATCTAGTGGATTGTCCCTGGATAGATCCCTCCGGCTCTGGCGGGATCGTGGGAACGAATACCTAACCTAACCATCCTTATAACACCATGCATAAAGTAAATTGGTCAGTCTTTTGATATTGTTCATTCCTTCTCGAAACCAATTGAAAAATCATTTGAAAAATCAATCAAGATACTTGTGATATAATATCAAAGTATTTTGTACCTTAATTTCTTTTTATCTTTTAGAAATGCTCCCCCTCAACATGTGCATATGGTTTTGAAATTGTTTAGCACATGGAGGCAAGAGTTCTTTGAAACAATTTCTTGATCACAATTTCCGTGGAAAAAGCCATTTGATTTTCTTGGTAAATTCCCCCTCTCAAAATGTGCGTTGGTTATTTGAAATCATTTAACACATAGAGGAAAGAGGTTTTTGAAGAACTTTCACGATCATATTGCCATACAGAAAACCATTCGCTCCCTCTCAATATGTGCATTGATATACGAAAGAGTTTAGCACATATTAGAGAGAACTTGAACTTTGAATCAAAATGAATATCTTTTATCAGATTTCATATTTAAATCACATTTTCTCCCAAGATCAAAAATATCAAACCCTTTGAGATTTTGGATCCCAAGTGATTTAAATAGTTTTAGAAGACTTGGGAGAAAATATGCCCGGTTTAAATTCTCATCTGGTTTTTAGTTAAATGCTCCTCCTCAATCATGTGCATCATGTATTTGAAATCGTTTGGCACATGAAGAAAGGAGTGCTTTTGAAACAATCACCCTTTAAAACCGATTTGAGATTTAAATCACGATCTCTCCCCCGATCAAAAATTTCAAACCTTTGATATTTTTTTATCCCAAGTGATTTAAATAGTTTTAGAAGACTTGGGAGAAAATATGCCTGGTTTAAATTCTCATCTGGTTTTTGGTTAAATGCTCCTCCTCAATCATGTGCATCATGTATTTGAAATCGTTTGGCACATGAAGGAAGGAGTGCTTTTGAAACAATCACCCTTTAAAACCGATTTGAGATTTAAATCACAATCTCTCCCCCGATCAAAAATTCAAACCTTTTGAGATTTGTGATCCCAATTGATTTAAATCATTTAAAAAATTTGGGGAAAGACGTGGCATGATTTAATTTTAAAATAGCTGATAAGGATCAATATAAGACATTAAAGATTGTTAGTGTCAGTTATGATAGTTTTAAGAGATCTTTTAGTAAAATAAAACAATTTCACAATCAAACAAGAACAGAAAAAATTTCATTTTGAAAGATCTTTGAGTTTTAAAGAAAATCATACCATGACATAACATCAAATCTTTATATCACCACTTATTTTGTACAAACAGACTTTTATGAAGAAATATCGTTTGAAAATACTTAAGTTTGAAATCACTCTCCCCCTCAATCGATGACCGTAGTTGTTGATTGAGTGACTTAAGTTTTGATAAAATGAAGTCCGGTGATTTCCAAAATTTAGTCCAGTTTATTTTCAAACCAATATTTTTCCATTTTCAAGACAATAGTTTTCAAAAATTGTTTAAAAATGGTATCATCACTATTATCCCTGCACAAAGATACGTTAGGTGATTAAGAAGCTTCTTTTGTTGCTGTAGGGCTGGAAGAAAATCATCTGCAGATGCAGTGAGACCTCTTAAGTTGCATCTATCGTGCCAACTCTCCATGGAGATCTAATTAAGCTCGTTTCTTCATTTGTTGACTCAAGAAATAGTTGCCTTTCCTTCGAGATCCAATCATCATCTTTTGTGGGATCGGATCGGGAACATTCTTTTATACCATTTTATCTCGCATCGTTAGTAAACACATATAGACATATATGGTGGTCGACAACACCTAAACAGCAATCGACTAATATAATCCAATCCAACATATCAATCAGATCATGTAAAGCATGGGAATAATGTGTTTATCAAACTATAGTCATCTAATCCTAACAATCATAACCTAGAATCCTAGTCCTTCAACATAGGCAAATATCTTTTTCAGTTAAGCACGTAGGATGATTATATAAGCTCGTTAGATGATATAATTTTGAAAAACATTCTCCCCCTCAATCAATGACTCATTTTATGAAAAGCTTTAACCATGCCGAAGTCATTGATTGGGTTTTGCAAATTTATGAAAACACAGATTCTGATTGATTTTTAAGCAACTCATTTTCCACCATTTGAAATTACAAATATTTTTACAAGAATTTTAGAATGAAAATATTTGAGTAGAACAATGATCCTTCGACATACTTTCCTCGTTTTGTTTTAGGATAAGTGCACGAAATTTTGATAATTGGTTTAGTGCGGACTTTCCTTTCTTGAAGATCGGGTTGCTATCTAAAATAATAGCAAACCATGGTTAAGCGAGGTTCTGATCTAAAATAACGCAAGCCATATATTTAGACATGTATTTGAAAAGACTATTTACACCTCCTCGTCAATTCATCTATGGTCCGTGCCATTATTGAATGACATTTCTAAGACCGTAGATGTTATCGATACCAGAAGACATGTCTTAAGAAAACAATATTTTTGGTATTTTTTGATTTTTCAATTTTTTTTTTGATAAGATATATACAAAGAAGATGATATAGTTTAAGAGGGATGATGATACAAGTACCGAGATAGGGATATCGTACAGCACTTTGTAGAAGATAGAAGTCATCATCTCTTAAACTTTCACCACCAAAGCTTTCTAGGCTCTTGAATCGTCGTCAGAACTTGAGCCTTCAAAAAGTAAGACTATGGTAGCTTCCCCCCAAACTGACAATCCAAGAATAAAGACCATTTCCCCAAGTAGTAGAAATGAAGAAAAACGGTCTCATTAAATGAAGCTCAGCACCCCGAAGAACATGAGAACACCGAAGTAACAAGTTGAAACATTGATCGTCTCTGTGGTTATCAAATCCGAAATAACAGATTAGGTCCGATCACATGAACCTGTTGTGCATCCCTGATGTACACATTACTCTTCGAGATTAACCAATTGTCAATTCAGGGGAACAATACATCAACATCTTCATTTTACTAAGTGTATTCCAGTTATCTTCCATATAACCACTCAACCCATAATGTACACAAGTACCCAACAGGAGTAGAGATGATGACATCAAAGTAACATGTTGAGTCATTGATTATTTTTGCGGATGAAAGCTCCAAAATATCTGATTAAGCTCGATCATGTTTGATGTCAACTCTGGAATTTCTGATTAAGCTCGATCGTGTGAACATGTTGTGTATCCCTGATGTACACATATCTCTCCCCTGATGGTTGCGATCTCATCGAAATCATCATTACATTGTGTACATGAAACAATAACCGGAAGTACCTTATCATAAGCCATATAGAAGATGTCGATAAGCAATATCATCTCACGTTCCAAATATTCTTCTCACATTTCTTCCAACTGAACGCTGAAGTAACACATACCAAAAGTCTATATCCTTCCGCCAAATAGTTGGAATAATACACCAAAGGCTACGAGTTAAACACTGAGATTCTCTACGGTTATGACCTATGTCTTCCCGGGATAACTTCAATCAGGTAGAAGTGTTAAGTTCATTATGTGTACTCGTTGTGATTTCAAATGTATGACTCCTTCCCCCTTGCTGGTTTCGATACCTCAGAATCAGCAACACATTATACATACCCAATATTCTTGAAATAGAGAAGAACAACATTTAGCATAAATGAATCCTGTGAGAATCAACTACTACGAAACTCTCCTTGACTACCTTAACTTGACCCGGATGTTGATAATTTGAAGTGACCACGGAAGAAGCAAACCCGATATACCAAACTTGAAGTCAAGTAGAATTCCCGCATTTGTATCTTAATGGCACTAATGTTGGAAGAGCGATTGTCGAATTTATGCTCAAGCAAATCTCTAAGTACTCAATACTCAACCAAAGTATGAGACATTAACACCTCTTTCGATTATCCACAACGACATTTGCGTGTGTCACTGAGTAAAACTACGTAACTCTTTAAAGTGATAGTTAACCATGTCTTCAACCATCCATACCGACTGCTGGTAACTAGATAAACCAAGTCTTCTACATAAATATTAAGTACGAGCAAGTTATCATTGAGAGTCATGCATCCAACCAACCCCGACTTCAAGATAAAATAAGAACACTCCTTTGTGAAAGTCAACTTCAATCTCAAATAAGTGATAAACGATTAACTCCGAAGTAATCACTTTGTGTCAAATTCCCAACACGTGAATAAATATACAATAAGATGTACATTGATCCACTAAATGAACCGGAAAAAATGATTCCTCAACATCGATGCCATCTTCCTAACGATATACATGTAGAGACGGATCTGGAAGATTCAATAATGTCTTCAAGAGGATGAGGCTGTCATTTTCTTCAATGTTCATTTGGTTGATTTACAGAGTACACTTAGGGAAGAACAATGATCCGTGAAGATTTGGCAAAGGAATACCAAAGAGTGGATCATAATTCATGAGTGCAACTGCAATGATAGTCATTATCACCGCCTTGAGGAAAAACTGGAGATTGGGTTTCTTGAGTAGTCTAAGTTGTACTTCTTAGTTGGTGCATCTTGATCAATGTAGATTAAAGAAGGTGAACTAGTTGAGTCAGCAAGAACCGGAGCAGGAGCATTAGGAGCTGGATGATCAACATTCGTTAGAGGTTGGAAGTACTCATCAAACATATCTTGAAACAATGAATCCCAAACAATGAATCCCAGTTATCCTTAGTAAGTGAAGCATTAGGCATTGAAGGAGAGTCGTATTACCATAATTCAAGCATCCATCAACATGTAGTATATGCACTCTTCTCCCCCTCAAAAATTGCATCCGAGGTTGCCATTTTTGATTTAAACAAGTGAATAAGAATATACACCAATGAATGTAGATCCACTTGAGGGTTGAATGAGCGTGGGAAAAACATGAAGCTTGTTGATGAAGAATGTCGATGAGACTGGTCATAAACATGAAGATTACTCTTCTTCTGAATATAAAGCGCACTGAGGTGTACACTTTTCTTTTCTTTGAGGAACGGGGCTCAAGTGTTATCTGCGAGCGCCATAATGATGAAGTCACGAGGCTCGAATCGATGTGAGCAGATGTCATAGCCGATTTGAATATCAAGGTTGGGTTACTTGGACCCGTGAGTTATGAGATATCAACCCATTTGTTATCCATACTTTAAGCCACCCATGTATTGAAGGATCAAGTATCTCGCAATCGAGTAAGGACTATTAACATTACAAGCTTGATTGCATATATATTGGTTAGTGACATTAGTATCCAAACCCTTTGGGGTTTCACAACAACCTTGATTTTGCCATCGATGGCGACTTTACGGTAGGTATCCACCTAAGTCCACCATCCTTAAACATTCTACCGCACGGTATCCACTTATGGCAAGGTCTAGGATTGTTGATATTCTTGTGCACAAAGGGAAGACTTATCGTTATTCCTAGACTCCAAAGATTTAGCAATTGGGATCCATCTAGGCGAAGTTTTAGGTTTGTTTTGCATCATAACATGTTGAACCTTAGCCATGTTAGTAGCCTTAGTGGATTGTACCTTAGCATGTGAATGAGGAAAATGTTTCTTATTCGGAAAAGACTGAATTTCTAGTTTCATTTTCAACATGCTTAGCATTCTTCTTCATATAACTACTCTTAGATGCAAGCCAACCCCTAGTCTTATGAGTGTTCCTAGGTAATGGTTTACTACTACTAGCAAAGGCTTTGAAATATCGTAGACTTCATCACCCTAGGTCTTCCACAAGTCATTCATATCATATGAATTACGGGTCTTAATGCTTGCTTTTGACACTCGTTTTCGAACTAATCCTAGAGGTCTTTGGGGTAGAAGTAGCTACTTGTTGAGGTTAATGGAGCTAAAAGAATTATTTTTAGGTAACTTTCGTGAAGTGATTGGTTTTGACAAAACTTTATCGCATCAACTTGGGAGGCAAGCCTTGTCTTTAAAGATTTTGTTCTTTCGTATATAAATGCGAGGGTCGCCTAACAACGGATCGGTCTCTAGTGGGATGAGAAACCGGCTTCCCCAAGGTTGATGGTTTTGTAAACTTAATGTTCACACTTTTCCTACGGTTTTTCTAAGCTCATTCTTTAAGGCAACAATAGCGAAACTCTTTTCCCAAGTTGGCGTTGAGTTCATCAATTTTGCTATCAAAGAGTTTGTTTGTTCTATTGACTTAGTTCTAGCTTCTTTGACAGAGTCTTTAGTTCTATGTGATGCTTTCTCAAAGACTCATTTTCCTTTAGTAATTTGGCTACACAAACCGCTAATTCATCATTTCTTATTTGAATATCAACAATAGCATTAACATCAGAATTACTTGTAACCAAATTACTTTTCACATGCATATCATAAATATGTTTCTTCAAATTGTTGATAGTCGAGTTTTGGCTTGAAGCTGAGCTTTCAAATTGTTTATTTCAAAAAATTCACGAAATTCAGGAAATTCCTGATTTTTACATGGTTTCTTAGTTTGAAAACTTTCCTCCTTTCTTTTTATTGCAATTTCAAGTGAAATGCAATGTTTTTCAAGTTTTGAGAATTTGTTTGAAAATTCATCAAAAGCCTTTTTATCAACCATATCATTTGTTTTGAAATTATTAGACTCAACCTCAACCAAGGAACATTTTTCTTAATCATGTTCAAAGATTGAGATCAATTTGTTTAGGTACATTAGCGTATGCACTATTTTGAACAAGCTAAGGGTACCTCATTACATGACACCTGCTTAATTTTCGGTCCGATATCTCGCATCCACATCATGTGTAACAAGAGTCACCGGACCGGGTCAGTGTCAAGCTTATCTACCTCGAGCCTATGTATTCAAAGGTCAATCGTCCATCATCTAGTGCTTTATCCGACTCAACACTACAATCTTTGATTGTGCCCGACATTCATTCCCCTTCGACATCAGTATCTACTTCTTGTGTTAGAGTAATCGAACATTTGGTTACATCATTATTTGTTGTCTCGACATTCGCATTCAAGAACACCCGATTCTTCAACTAATACATTACCCAACTCATCACAACTTTCTCTCAACCGCACTGCACTCTCATCCACTTTTCATCTTTCTCGAGTAACTTCCTCAATATACTTCTCACATTATCCATGAGATGAATAAGTGTCTCTATGAACACGCTAATTTCCATTCCAAAGTGTCTCTTGAAAGACATTTCACCATGTCTTGATCATAATCGATGTAAATTCCCCAGCGATGAATGACCGAAATTGGTTGTGGATCACTGAAGTGCAGCATTGGAACTATCCTTTGAATCTTTTCTTTATCAAGTTGTTGTTCCAATTGTTCTAAGTTCAACAGTAATGTTCCCGTTAATGTGGATAAATCTTGACGGAAAAGGGCATTGCATGTTCGTTCCATTCCTATCGGTGTGAGTAACATAAGGTGTGACTGAAGTTGTTGATAAGGTTCAATGCTACTTTCCTTTTGCATGGCATCCTGTAGTCTAAACAAGTGTAATTCTCTGTCTTCAGACTCTGAACACGAAGATCTTACATCCTCATTGATTGATTCAAACATCTTTAATCGTTCATTGTTGTTCACAGCATCATACAATTTAAGCACTTCTGAAATCACTGAATCGGGAGTGTAAGACATGATGTTGCCGTGTACACGGGATTTTACAAGTCTGTGATTTAAACCGAGAAATTGAATCTTTCACGGGATTTTACTAAAATCAAGACCAAACCGTAAGAGAGTGAGAAATAGGATGTAGTAAGGGAACTAGAAGATGATTTGGTGGTAAAGATAAATATGGTGTTATGGTTGAGTTTGTGATATTCCCTAATTCTTTATATATACCCCCTGTTCCGCAGATCGAACTAATTAGGGTTTGAAAACAAGGGTTTTGTATGTTAGGTTTAGAGACAAATCGCAGGAATAGACAAATCTCAGTCCTTGACAAATCGCTTTGATGACAAATCGCTCTGATGACAAATCGCTTAAGTTTACAAATCGATTAAGTTGACAAATCGCTTAAGTTGACAAATCGCTTAAGGGACAAATCGCTTAAGGGACAAATCGCTTAACGAACAAATCGCTTAAGTTGACAAATCGCTTAAGTTGACAAATCGCTTCCAAGAAAGGCTATCCGTGAGACAAATCTCTTCCAGAAAACTTTCAAAAAAAACACCACTTTTTAATCCAAAAACAACCCAACCACGATGATTCAAGCCTTCCAATTCAAAACCTAAACACTTATAATGATTCTAAACACAAAAGTACTATCAAAAACCAAACTTTAACACTAAAAATGATGCAAATGATGCAAACTACTCTAAACTCATTCAAACCCAAAAACCTTATGAAAACCACTAGAAATCCAAGAACATGAAAGATGAGTGATCAAACCATGGCTCTTGATACCAATTGTAACTTGTTGGTTTTCACAATCACACAAACAATCACATATAGGGATGAATTAAGCAAGAGTTTAGAGAGAGAAAGTAGAAGATGGGAGCCTTTCTAGAGAGAAAGTAAGTAAGAAAGAAAGGTTAGATTAAGTGAAGATCCAACCTCTACCTTGAAAGGTGAGGGTATTTATAGTTACATACTACACGTCCTCCTTCGGATCATGGATCGTGCATACAATGGTAAAGACCCGCCCTTCCTCCACGGTGTTACTCTAAGCTAATAACTAACTAATAAACTACTAAATAACGATATGTCTACGAGCCAACATATGCTAGACTATAGTTAAAGCGACCGACACTTCACTATGGAATTTCCAATTTCTAACATAGTCACATATGTTAATAAGTACTGATTTCTTTTCAAATTGCTCATAAAAAGATATAACGTTTATGTCTAACAAAATAATACTGATAACCATAATTAAACTAAAAACTTTTCTAAAAACAAACAATATGTTAAAACTCCGTGCGTGCAAAGGCATTATAACTACACATAGTCGAGCTCTCTTCATCGTATATACAAAATTTAAAACCAAAAATAAAACAAAAAAAGATTAAATTATTTTTTTAATAATAAAAAAATTATATTATTTAAAAAAAATAGAAGAAACCCCGAACATTAAAGCATTTTCATAAAGTAAACCATGATAAATTACATTAGACAAATAAAGTGACATACCATAAAACTTTACAACTTCCATGGGCTAGCTTTAGAAATCATTGTCAAAATACATATACAAATTTTATTTTATTTTTGTTAAAATATCATGCATATCATTCAAAATATTTTATACACCGAGAACAATACTTCTTTGTTAAGATATATATATATCATAATATTGAAATTATCTACAATATCAAGTAAATTAGATGCAATATTGGCTATATAAATATCAGCAGTTAAAGATTTGAACTGTAAACAAGCAGAACATAAAATAAAGAGTAAAATGCGAGATATCGTTTTGTGGTTTGCAAGATTGCAGAAATCCTCCCGGTCTTCCATAAGTGCAAAGTGCCTTCTTGTTGCGAAACATACGGATCGCTTTGGTCCCCTCGTTTTAACGGTCGCGTTATGTTCTCATATGACTACATGTTAGCTCCTTTTGGCTAACGACCGTTACAACATCCATCTTATAAACTAACGACAGTTTATAATTTAATATTTTCGGTTTATTAAAAGTTTCTTTTTTTATATTTTTTTATACATTTTTATAAAAATGCATACATTTTCATACAAGTTTTTATTTTTGTTATGCTTTTATATATGTTTCTATGTATATGTTTTTATATACGTTTTTATACATGTTCATATACATATTTTTTGTATACTTTTTTTACTTTATATATATGTTCTTATATACGTTTTATACGTTTTTATATACATTTTTTATACGTTTTTATTTAAATTTTTGTATACTATTTATATACGTGTTTATATAAGTTTTTTATAGACTTTTTTACAAGGTTGCAAAAATCGTGAATCGGTAGTCGGGCGGTCGACAACCTTGTAGCTTGTAATCGGTCAAGGCGGGATTAATCGGTGATTAATCGGATTGGCATTTTCGGCAAGTTTTGGGTATTTCCGGCGAGATTTGGGTATTCTAGACAAAAATTTCCTTGAAAATCATCTTGTAACAGATAAAAACATCAAATATAATTGATTAAAACTTGTTCATGACAAGTTTTGGGTATTTTCGACAAGATTTGCAAGTTTCCGGCAAGTTTGACCACCACTAACAGTCGTTGACCGCCATTGACCGTTGTTGACCGATTTGTTTGACCCAATTACACAAATCGGCAAGGTTGGTGGCCCAGTAGCACCTAATCGGTGATTAATCGGCCTTGTAGTCCTTGTTTTGCAACACTGCTTTTTTATATACATTTTCTCAATTTCTATTTTATGAATGTTTTTATAGACGTTCTTATATAAGAACGTATATAATAAACGTTTATATTTTTAAAAATACGATATAAAACGCATATAAAAGCATAGAAAAATATATAGAAAGTATCTACAACTATATATATAAACGTATACAAAAACTTATATAAAACGACATAAAACGTGATAGAAAGTATATAAGAACATATATAAAAGTAAAAAATATATAATAATGTATACAAAAACATATATATGAACGTATAAAACATATATATCAAAACGATATAAAAGCGTATACAAAACGTATATAGAAACGTATAAAAGTATTTAAGAACGATATAAAATGGATATAAAGGTAGATAATAACGATATGTTTTTATAAATACGTATGTAATAACGTATAAAAATGTATACAAGAACGATATAAGAACGTGTATAAAATGTATACAAAACTTATATAAAACGTATACAAACTTATATAAAAATGTATACTTTTTTATAAAAATTAATATAAAAAATCAAAAAACTTTAAATAAATCAAAAATATTAAATTATAAATGGTCATTAGTTTAAAGGATGGATGTTGCAACGGTCGTTAGCCAAAAGGGGCTAACGTGTAATTGTTAACGGAATCCACTTAACACCCCTTAAAGCTAGGGACCAAAACGATCCAAAGGTTTCGCCACAGGTGGTCGCCTGCACTTATGGAAGACCAGGGAGGAGTTCTGCAATCTTGGAAAACCATAAGGACAATTTCGCATTTTACTCTAAAATAAATGCAATGGGTAAATATATAGAAAAATAATAACAACAATAGAACTTGAGGTTCTATAAAACATATAACAATAATGCGAGGTTATGTTATTTGATTCTTTTGAGATAATCATAATAAAATTATAACAATAACTTGAGTTTATGTTATTTTGATTCTTTTTGAAGAAATCATGATAGAACTTGAGGTTCTAATAATTATTTTATTTTTTTCGAACACAACATAAGGTTATGCTCTAAATTATTTTGAAAGAATCATATCCGAACTTGAGGTTCCATTTTTTTTCTTTTCTAACATAATAACATGAGATTATGTTATCGTCATTCATCTAAAGGAATCACAAAGAACTTGAGGTTCTTTAAAAGATATAACAATAACATGAGGTCGTTGTATTTTGATAATCATAACATGAGGTTATGATACATTTTGATTCTCCTGAGGAGATGATAATAAATCTTGAGGGTCTTATATAAAAATTACACAAGGAATAATATCACAAGCAAAGACTACAAATAAAAAACCCAGCCGCCTTCTTCTCCATCATCGCCTTTGATCGCCTTTCACAGAACTCTGGGGGTGGGAGGGATTCTCATTCATGGGAAAGCAATCAAATGTCACAGATAATAATGGATGGACATGGACCTTCGCAACAAAAAATCTCAATTCAAACCAATCGAAAATCCACAAGGATTTGGATAGAGTTACTACGCCTTTCTTTGTCTCTAACTTCCCCGAATCACTGGACGCAAAAGGATTGTGGAAAGCATGCATTCCTTATGGACAATTGGTGGATACATTCATTGCGAACAAACTCTAAAGGAGGTAAGAGATTCGGCTTTATTCGATTCTTGGGTGTTAAAGATGAATCCGAGTTTGTTAGATCGCTTTCAAACATATGGATAGGTAGCTTTCATTTGTATGTTGTGTTGGCCCGTTTTGAAAGAGCTGTTCATACAAGATATCCAACAAACAATAATAAGATTCCAATGAATGATTATAATGTTAATCAAAACACAAAACCTAACCCTAAACCTTCATCTCACCACACCACTGATCGTCACCATGGTAAACCATCCTTTGCTTCGGTCCTACAAAATAAATCTAACACAGCTCATAACACACCTCTACAAACAATCATCCGCTCAGTTACACTTGATGATCAAGACCTAATTCGAGTTGAAGATTCATCTTCAGTAATCTTGTTGAAATTGAAAGACGTGGAATCTATGAGTAATATGTACACGATTTGCAAGAACGAGGGTTTAATTGACTTGAATATACATCATGTTGGGGGCTTTTGGACTTGGATACAATTCCCTTCACCTTCATCGTGTGCTAAATTTCAAGAAAATGCTACCATGAAAAACTTTTATACTACCATTAAACCCGCCTCACCCTCGTTTAGGGTGGATGAACGATTGATTTGGATAGAAATTAATGGCTTGCCTTTGTGTGTTTGGGGATCAATGCTTTAAGAAAGTAGCGTGTATGTTTGGTAAATTTATGTTTTTGAATCCGATGAATCCACTACAATGAGTTCGGGTAGAGTTTGCATTTCTACTAGATCACACAAATTAGTGTCCGAAAAAATGCATGTTGAAGTTCATGGGGAGACGTTTGAAGTTCATGTGCATGAACTTGGTAATTGGAGTATAAATATTACAGATGACTCGATTGATATATCATCTCACACAGATCTAAATGATATTGAAAAAGTTGCTGATTCTGTCGATAAAAATTTAGATGATAATTTAAATTATTTAAACGACAATCTTAACGATTTAGGCCATGATATCAAAGAAGATGAGGTTCATATGAATAATACTTTCATGGATCGTAAAACAAGCGGATATGGAAGATATATTAAACAACGTGCCCAAATCTTCTAAAGTTGATGAATTGTCGGCCCAAGTTATCCTCTTGGTTTCGAGCATATGAAAAGAAGTCCTTCTTATACTAGTAAGTGTTCCACCTCCTTCGTTAGACGTCACAAGAAGGACATAAAAGGAGTATCACTTATTCATGAACTAAACAAAATCATTGAAGTTGGAACACTCTAGGTTTGATGTTAGAGGATGTAGGAAATCCCTTCAAAAAATGATCAATGGAATTGGCGTACACGTTGTGGATAAATGAATATTCTTTAGATAAATAGTTGTGGTACGAAGAAAAGGCGTAAGAGAATTTGGATCAAAGAATTGTGTGTCAAACACAAAGTTCATTTCCTTGGTATTCAGAAATCTAAAATGACACGTCTTGAATTATTTCGTCTTAAATCCATGTGGGGTAATTTCAACTTCGATTATGCATGTAGTATGGCTCGTGGTAGATAGGGTGGTATTATATCTACGTAGGATCCCAATAGTTTTGTGAAAGATACCATTTGGTGTGATGATTCTTTTATCATTGTTAAAGGGAAATGGAAAAACTTGACAGGTGATTGTTTTATGATAAAGATATACGGGCCTCAAGAACCTTCAGCTAAGGCTAATCTTTGGAACAAGCTTGCGGATTTCATGCAATGTCACAATGGCCAATTCATTCTTTTTGGCGATATAAACGTTGTTCGTCACAAAAATGAAAGGTTTAGTTCTATTTTTTCACATTCTGAAGCTAATCAATTTAATTCTTTTATTGACAATTCAGGTTTAATTGATCTTCCTATTGGAGGTCATATTTTCACTTGGATGAATAAGGCGGGTACTAAATTAAGTAAGCTTGATCGGTTTCTAATTTGTGAAGATGTTTTGGAGGTTTTTCCTGATATTCGTATAACAGTCCTCGATCGGTTATGGTTGGATCATACTCCTATCCTTTTCAATGTTTCAAAAGTTGATTTCGGCCCTTCTCCTTTCAAACTATACAACTCGTGGCTTTCTCGTGATGGTTTTGATGAAGTTGTCAAATCTACTTGGTCTTCTTTGGGGAATAGCAATGATGGAAATATGATCAGGTCTCAAGTAAAGTTTTGGTCTCTCAAAACCGCCATCAAACAATGGTATGTTAATATCAAGACATCTGACCGAACTAGAAATCAAGAAGTCATCAAGGAAATTCAGGGTATCGATAAAAGAATTGACGAGGGTATTGCTACCCCCAATGATCGTGACAACCGTGTTCATCTTCTTTCTGAAATTGATAATCTTGACAAGTTCGAAGCCCAAGATCTGATTCAGAAAGCCCACATTAAATGGGACATTGAAGGTGACGAAAACAACAAGTTCTTTCACGGAATAATAAATCAAAAAAGGAAATACCAATCGATTAACGGTATTATGCATGATGGCATTTGGGTTACTGATCCTATTCAGATAAAGGATCTTTTTCTTAATTTCTTCAAAGATAAATTTCGAGCACATGAGACGCAAGTGATTTTCCTCCAATTAACCATGCTTCCGGGTCTTAATCCTCTAGATCGCGAGTCATTGGAAATAAAAGTTTCGTTAGATGAAATCAAGTCTCGCTATATGGGATTGTGGTAGCAACAAAGCTCCTAGACCGTATGGTTTCTCTTTTTCTTTAAGAAATATTGGGACCTCGTCAAGATGGATATTTTAGAGTTTGTTAACTCTTTTTGATTCATGTTCGATGCCTCAAGGAGCTAATTCTTCGTTCTTCACTCTTACTCTTAAGGTCAGTAATCCTATCTATATTAAAGATTTTCGACCCATCTCGCTTATTGGTATTCATTACAAAATCATTGCCAAAATATTGGCAAACCGTCTTTCTAAAGTGATAGACAAGATCGTTAGTAAAGAGCAATCCGCTTTTATTTTTGGCCACCAAATCCTTGATGGTCCTCTTATCCTTAGTGAGGTCATTCATTGGTTTAAACAAAGGAAGAAAAAGATGTTACTTTTCAAAGTAGATTTTGAGAAAGCATTTGATTCGGTTAGTTGGAATTATTTTGATTTTATTCTACACAGTCTTGGTTTTGGTTGTAAATGGAGATCCTGGATTAGAGAGTGTCTTCATTCGTCTAGAGCTTCGGTTTTGGTTAATGGCAGTCCTACATCAGATTTTTCCATTAATCGCAGGTTAAGACAGGGAGATCCCCTTTCGCCTTTCTTGTTCATTATGGTTATGGAAGGTTTACATTGTGATCTTTCTAATGCCGTTAATGTTGGTCTTATTCGGGGAATTAATCTTGGTTATTCTGATATCACCATTTCTCATCTCTTTTATGTTGATGATGTGGTTATCATTACTGAATGGAAGAAAGAAGATCTTGATAATATTATCCGGGTTCTTCATGTTTTCCACTTAGCGTCGGGTTTGAGAATTAATATCCACAAATATAATATATATGGTATTGGAGTCTCTAAAGACACAGTTTCAGACATGGCTAATTCTTCTGGATGCACTGCTGGGTCCTTTCCTTTCAGTTATTTAGGACTCTATCGGGTCTAGCATGAATCATGTTTCTAGTTGGCATCTTTTGATTGAACGCTTCAAATCGAGACTTTCTTCGTGGAAATCGAATATTTTATCCATTGGAAGTCGGCCACTCTTATCAAGGCGCCTGTAGTCTTGGTATTTATTACTTTTCGCTCTTTAAAGCTCCCGAGCTTATTTTGAAATCTTTAGAAAATATTCATGCTAATTTTTTTGGGGTGCCTCGCAAGACTCTAAAAAGCTTGCATGGGTTAAATGGTCCAACGTGCTTTCTTCTTTTGATAAAGGGGGTCTTAACATCGGTAGCTTAAAGGCTTTTAACCTTGCGCTTCTTCAGAAATGGCGTTGGAGATGGTATTCTTTTCCGAATGCTCTTTGGATTAAAGTTATCAAGGCGTTTCATGGACAAGAGGGCGGTTTTGATATTTATGGTTGCAAGTTTAAAGGTACTTGGGATAGGATTGTTGCATCGTCTAATTACCTACACTCGAAAGATATCATCCCGTTAAACTCCTTCCGCTTTCAAGTTGGATGCGGCACCAAAATTCGGTTTGGAAGGACATCCGATTGGTGATTCTCCCTTAATATTCGCATAATAGGCTTTATCGTTTGGAGCAAAACAAAAATTGTTTAATTATTTATCGTATTGTGAATCGGCAGTGGACTTGGAATTGGTCTAGGACCGATATTGGTGTCCGTAATATGGCTTATTTACGTGATATGCTGTTGGAGATAAGTCTTGTCGATACTAATATGACTGAAGATTCTTGTTGGTGGTCGATGGTAAATGACGGCTTTTTCTCTGTTGGGGCTACCTATCGTTTTATTGACTCTAAGCTTCTTCCCTCCTTGGCTTCTTCGACCTCATGGGACAATAACCTCCCTCGTAAAGTCAATATTTTCATATGGAGATTGTCTTTGGATCGCCTTCCTCATAGATTGAACCTTTCACGCCGCATCGATATTCCTAAAATCTCATGTTCTTCTTGTAATGGTAACGTGGAATCTTCTAAGCACATTTTTTTAATGTGACATCGCTATAGATATTTGGAGGCTTGTTAGTAATTGGTGTGACATTCTTTTTCCTCCTTTTACTTCTTTTGAGCATTGGAAGAATTGGTTGGACTTGTGGCATGCTTCGAAAGAAAAGAAACATCGTTTATCTGCTATTGTTGCCTCGTCTCTTTGGTGGTTAATGAGGTTTTGTAATAGTGTTACTTGTTAATACAAATAAGCCGTAAAAACGTTTATTTATATTTTACGATCTTCTAATGTTTTGTCGATAACAAACGTAAAATCATTTTAATGAAACAAATAGAATACGTAAATAGTTTGAGTCAATAGTTTCCTAACACACTTACGCCACATAAAACACTAAAACAAGTATAAGTGATTTTATGATTTAGATACATATGTACAAACAACTAGTGTTTACATATTGAGTTAGCATATACTTAAACTAAGTATACTAAAATGGGTAAGAACAAGTATATACTAAATGGGTAAAAACTAGCAAATGGTATTGACCCATAACCCATGGTTTTATATATACCACTTAACCAAGTTCATTGTATCTTTAAGATACATTGTATCTAGAAAGAAAACCATGGATCAACCCATAACCCATGACCCATGACCCATAACCAAAAATACCCATGGCCAAAGAGGAGCGTCCCACGGATCCCTAGCTTTGTGCTAGCCGGATCCCTTGTGGGAGGGATCCGTAGGATCCGGGGAACAGTAGAAAATTTCCTCTATAAATAGAGAGCCATTTCTTCTTTTCTACTTACCACTTTACACACATACTTCCCCAAGTATTATAACCCTCTAACCTCAGATCCAAGTGATCTATGTAGTTTGTCTTTTGTTTTTGTGTGATTCTCTAGGTTCCTCTTAAAGGCGAGATCACCACTTCTTGAAGACGATGAAGTTCAAGTCCATGAGTTGCCATGCTTCGTCATCATCAAGACAACTAAGGTTCTCTTGTTGATAGTTCTCTCTTCCACTGTAGATGTTGGGTTGAAGGCATTAGTGAAGGATGCCGAAAGTGTCAAGATGAAAGCATTAGTGAAAGGTGCTTATCGTCCATGTCAAAGCATTAGTGAAGAATGCTAAAGGTGTCAAGATGAAGGCATTAGTGAAGAGTGCCAAGCGTTGTGTCAAGGGCGTTAGTGAAGGATGCCTATGAATCAAATCAAGTAGCATTTGGGAAGAATTCCTAGGTCGTATAATCGATGAGGTGCATCGTTATACATATAAGTATTTGTTTATTTCCAAGGATGGTGATATCCTTGATGGTGTTGTAACAAGGAGTGGATCTCCTTGATATTAGGTGTTGTGTTGTGAAGGGTAGTAGTTCCTCCATAGTAATGGAACTAGGTGCTTAGCCTAGTACCTAATAAAAGGTAGGCGACGTTGTGATAGGATTAGTTCTCCTTGGTGTGAAAGAACTCGGTGGTTAGCCTAGCACCATATAAAGGGTAGGCGAAGTTGTGTTAGGTGTGGTTCGCATTGGTGTGAAGGAACTCGGTATTTAGCTTTGTACCGGAAAAAGGTTAAGCGACATTGTGAAGGCTTCTCCTCCATAAGAAGTTGGTGTAGTGTTTACGAACTCTCGAGTAGGTGACTCGGGGAGTGGAGTAGGCAAGGAAGGTGTCCTTGTGAAATGAACCACTATAAATACTTGTGTCGTGGTGATGTGCTTCTTACTCTTTATCTTTCATTACACGCTTATATATCTATTTATCAACGTCCAACATAAACAACCAAATAGATTGACATAAGTCGATCTAAATATTTAAAAGGAAGTTTTAAATTGGTAAAACTATTCAACCCCCTTCTAGTTTTCCACAATTGGTATCTGAGCTTCGTTACCAAGTTTTTTAGAGTATGTTGTACTTTAAAAACTTGATACGATCCATGTATGTTTGAAAACTACAAAGAAAGATTCTTTTTGTCATATTTTAAAAAAAATATTATATTGTTTATTGTTGGACAATGATAGAATGCTCTAACATTCTTTTTAAGCATTATCCATACTTGGATTTGGAGTTACCAAGAAGATCATGAAGAATCTATCTAAATATTTCTTTTCGCAAAAAGAATGTTTAGTGTTGTCATTCTCACAACATAAATCTGGAGATTCCAAGAAGATCACAAAACATCTAAATACTTCTTTTCTTAAAAAGAATATTTAGCAAAGGTATGATCGTTAATTACATACTTTTATTTTTTATTATTGAAATCTTAGTTGCATTATTTATTAGTAATTGTTGAAGTAGTTATCCATATTATAGTCATCATTAAAATTGTATTCTTCGACTAATTTGTATAGACTACATTACCAACTCGTAATAATGATATCTTGGTTATTCGACAACCTCAATCATTATTCATCACAAAGGATTTATTGACATCTCATCTATGTCAATAAATATCCATGTGAAACTTCTTATATTATGATAAAATGGGATTTTATTATAATGTTTGAAAAGCTTCCCAAAAATTATGACTAATTCTTAAAAGGGAACCTCGCCTAATAGGAATAGTATTAAATCCTCAAAACCTCAAACCACAAGTTTTAGAACCTTAACATCAAAACACTAGACGCTTTAGAACTCCCAAACCAAAGTTATCAAGGAATGTTTGAGCCGACTTTTGTCACATGCGGATCCCTTCGTTTATACTAGTCGGATCCCAAATGAGAGGATCCGTGCAACAAGACATTATAAGCTAAAGAATGATCACCGTGGATGTTCCATGCTTATACTCACCTCAAAGACTCACGAACAAGAACTCGTGTAATCGCTCATAGGAGCAATTTGATCATTCCTCTCAAGTTTAACAATCACTTGTGTAAGTACAATCTTCACTACATTGTTAATTTAATTGCTTGATTTCTAAGATTACAATTTCTTCATCTTTAAGAGTTGGGTTCAAATGGGTTTATCATAATTTGTCACCACATTGTTTTCTAAGATAATCTAAATCAAAGAATTAACATTGTTAATACAAATTAAACACATTTCTTGAACTCAACAAAGATGATGAGAGCAAATTTGTGATCAAACCCTCTAGGTTACTATTCACAATTAACACCACATTGTGGTTGTATTGTTTAGGAACATCATGCCAAGCAACAAGATTACCAAGACACCGCTCACTACATACCCATGTACCATAGGAAAATGGATTAAGTCCGGATGATAGGAAAGCCTTTAAGTGCTTGAAAGAGACTCTTTCATGAAGGTAGAGTTGTTGATCCATCATCTCTTGCAAATACCAACATAAGAGAAGTATTTAGAACTATTGGGTTTGATTGTTTATTGGATATAAACGAGCAAATTTGCCAGGTCTTTGTGCTTGAGTTCTACAAGACAATGGGTATAATTAGAAATGATGATGGGTCCATCTCAATTGAATTCACCATAAATGGACATGAGTACACTCTTTCACTTGAGGAGTTTGGAAGAATAATAGGGGTTCCATATGACGGGGTTTGCATGTATTCTAATGAGTGTTCGTTGGAGGAGATACACTATATGGTTGATCATCATGAAATTTATCACGCGACAATCCGGAAGCAACCACGGTAGGGACACCGTGTTTATGCCAAGAGCATCTCCATCAAGGGTTACTAGGAAGTCGAAAGTGATCTATAGGGATCCTTTCCAAATGGAGCTCTCGGAGATGTACGTTGTATAGAAAATGGGAAGATGTGATAAGGGAGAATGTGGTGTGTCTAGTAGGAAACAAGGATCACCCCAACGCATGTCTAAGCTTCATGATCTATTGTCTAGTGACCGAGACTCGCTTCAACATTGCCTACTACATGGTCAAGAGAATGGAAAGTGTAAGAAGCATGGACAAGATGGTGCTCCTGTATGCAATGCTCCTAACCCGTCTTGCTAAATTCATCTTTGCATTGATCCTTCTCCACAAACCTATGACCATATCTTTTGCAACAAGGTTATGGTACCATTGACCGAGGAAAGAACCACAAGGTTTATGGTAGATGACAAGAGGCCTCACCCACCCACGGATTCCTCGGAAGAAAGGGAGAGACCAAGAGAAGGTGAAGGAAGTAGCAACCCACTCGAAAATACCAAACTTGACCCCTTGGAGTATATCAACCAATTGCCGGATGTTCCTGGTGCATCACCCAAATGGCAACAAACCAAGGGAATCTTCAAGTGCTTTGCCAACTTCTTGAAGAAAAAGAGGTAGAGTGGAGGACGGGTGAAGATGAGATGGGGAGGAGAAGAGAGGTAAGGACCCAAATGTATGATGAACAATTTCAAACAATGGTTTGTAACACTTTAAACTACGCTCGTAGTATATAGGTATCGCCATATCTTGGCACTAAACAAACATAACTTAGGTATTTGGAAAATGAGATTTTACGACCCTTTGAGTGGTCGTCACACTCATTCTAGGAATTTTAGCTCTTCCTACTTTGATATACATTATATTAGTTGTGTTCTTGCATTTAGTCCCTATAGAAACAACTAGAGAAGCATTTACTATAAAGTGCAAAGTTGCACAATTCGAAAGCTCTTTGATCTGCGATGGCGGATCCCAACATTTGAACTAGCCGGATCCCTCCCAAAAGGGAACCGCGGGATCCGTGGGATCTGATATGCAATACAAATTTGATTACATCAAAATAGTCTACTAGATCACCTCACACGAGTCAAACATAAGATACTAGAGCCAACTAAGTCTTCCTCAAATAGTTGAAAACCTCACTCTCATCCATGGCTTACCTAGGATAGATTTGGAAATATTTTTTGATTTATCAACTCGTCAAAACTCACCATAATTCCGCCCAACACTCACATTATCTATCACATCCGATAGCACTTAGTTTGGTCTATCCTTCAATTTTAGCAAATTGATCTTAATTATCTTTGACTCAAAATTAGGCTCAAAATAGTTTTTCATTTTTCTTTATTTTTAAAGATTTTAGTAAATTCTTCTTAGGTCATCATCGACTTCTAGGACTTGTTACCATCATTTCTCCACATCAAATTATATGGTATCCTTGTCAAACACATAGTTAGACTACCCAAAATCAATTTTCTTGCCCAAAACCATCATTAAGCACCATCACTTATTATGGTTGAGAATTTGAGATATCCAATGTGTAAAGACTTCAAACTAAGTCAAAACCTCGAAATCCATTGATAATAAACCTTACAAAAGCATAATCATTTCACTTAAAACTCGTCGATAGCCGGATCCACGGTCTTTAACCAGGCGGATCCTCTTGAGAGGATCCGCGGATCCGTGAGTGCAAAAGCCTCAATCGACTTCCATATTCAACTGTAAGTTACCTTTTGGTTCTCTAACCACCTTTAGCATTCATTTATTATCCTCCTAGAGCTGATCAAAATCTTAAGAGCATGCTTAATCTTCTAAGTGGCCAAGAATTTAATTTCCTAATTCAAAATTATCCTTTATAAACCAAACAACCTTAGGCTTAAGGCATAATCCTCACTTATCTTTCAAAAATCAGCAAATAGAAGATTACATTAGCATCATCATCAGCATGACTAAGGCTCTAGCAACAACTCCTCAACCTTAGGATCATCCAAAAGAAAGGGTCAAATGATCCATGAAATCTCATCCACCAAAACATCCCCCATTAGGAATAATGATACTAGAACCCCATCTCACCAATCTCATCCAACAAAGGCTAAGAAAACCGCAAGAATTAGCATCAAACCTTTCGGACTAGAAAAAGGATCATCTAGTTCAAAACCAAACTTGACTAGTTCTAGCAAGCCATCAAAACCCTCATTCATTAAGCATGGACTACACTCCTTGAATGAGCCTCTCCCTCACCCAAACATATACTCATTGGATCATTCACTACCAAGAACCTCCCATTCACCAACCTTTTCATCAAATAGGGAACCACCAACAACACCAACTAGCCTATCATGGGAGACAAGGAACAATCTTGATAATATGGAAGAAGTTCCATTACCACCCTCATTTTAGAACCTCTTCCTACTTCTCAAAATGAAGAGCCACAATCACACATAGAGCCTCCTCAAAATATCCATTTCCTCAGTCCAAACCAAGACAATAATTGTCCAAATTGTCTAAACACTCAAGGACTTGTTCAAGAAGCACGAAATGAGATACATTTCATGTTTAATCATCTTCTTGCAAAGTTGGATCAAATCAACAAGTCCACTCATCCCTAGACTCAAGCACATTATAGCGTTTTAAGTCTAGTAACTAGTTAGTATTAAGTGGTACTTGTATGTCCTAGTTCATTCTCTTAGTTTTAGAGATTCGTTTGGTTATCTCTTGTTTTATTGAATGAATATTTATATGCTATGATTATTTTGTGCGTTATGTTTGTTATTGCACATATATCATCTCTTCATTAGCATTGTTTGACACATCTTCATCTTGAGGAAGCGTCAACAGCATGTAGGATCCTCCAAAATGCCTAGCCGGATCTCTCCAAGAAGGGAACCGTGGGATCCGTAGTGCGTAGCACAAATTTCTACTAACTTGAGTTTATTTGGAGGAAATTATGCACTATACTCTTGTTTTCTAACCTTTACTTTGTAGATTTTCAAAATACATATGAAGATTTTGACACCATAAAGCTAGGGGAGCTTTGTGTCAAGCGATATTACAAAAACATTTGCAACTTAATCCGATTTTGGATTATACCTCATGACACCCCATTGCAACTTTGCAATCTTCAAGGGAGCACGTTTTTCACTTAGACGAACCATTTGCAAACTTATTTGCAAACACAATTAGTTTAATTTACGTCATGTCCTGGACGCCTCTCAAAGGATGGACTCGTCAAGGGAATCAAGACAGTACCATTCCGCTCACTTGCTCTCTTTACATTTTACATATTTTCTTATAAAATTGTGTTAGTTTCTTTAACATTTTTGTTTCGACAAAAGGGGAGAAAAAGTAAAACTACTAACTCAAATTTGCTCACAATTTTAGTTTTCTTAAAATAATTTTATGTTTTGTCATCAACAAAAGGGAGATTGTTAATACAAATAAGCCGTAAAACGTTTATTTATATTTTACGATCTTATAATGTTTTGTCGATAACAAACGTAAAATCATTTAATGAAACAAATAGAATAAGTAAATAGTTTGAGTCAATAGTTTCTAACACACTAACGCTTTTACATAAAAACTAAAACAAGTATAAGTGATTTTATGATTTAGATACATATGTACAAACAACTAGTGTTTACATATTGAGTTAGCATATACTTAAACTAAGTATACTAAAATGGGTAAAACAAGTATATACTAAAATGGGTAAAACAAGTATATACTAAATGGGTAAAACTAGCAAATGGTATTGACCCATAACCCATGGTTTTATATATACCACTTAACCAAGTTCATTGTATCCTTGAGATACATTGTATCTAGAAAGAAAACCATGGATCAACCCATAACCCATGACCCATGACCCATAACCAAAAATACCCATGGGCAAAGAGGAGCGTCCCACGGATCCCTAGCTTTGTACTAGCTGGATCCCTTGTGGGAGGGATCAGTGGGATCCGGGGAACAGTAGAAAATTTCCTATATAAATAGAGAGCCATTTCTTCTTTTCTACTTACCACTTTACACACATACTTCCCCAAGTATTATAACCCTCTAACCTCGGATCCAAGTGATCTATGTAGTTTCTCTTTTGTTTTGTGTGATTCTCTAGGTTCTTCTTAAAGGCGAGATCACCACTTCTTGAAGGCGAGCAAGCTCGAGTCCATGAGTTGCCATGCTTACGTCATCATCAAGACAACTAAGGTTCTCTTGTTGATAGTTCTCTCTTCCACCTGTAGATGTTGGGTTGAAGGCATTAGTGAAGGATGTCGAAAGTGTCAAGATGAAAGCATTAGTGAAAGGTGCTTATCGTCCATGTCAAAGCATTAGTGAAGAAGGCTAAAGGTGTCAAGATGAAGGCATTAGTGAAGAGTGCCAAGCGTTGTGTCAAGGCGTTAGTGAAGGATGCCTATGAATCAAATCAAGTAGCATTTGGGAAGAATGCCTGGGTCGTATAATCGATGAGGTGCATCGTTATACATATAAGTATTGTTTATTTCCAGGATGGTGATATCCTTGATGGTGTTGTAACAAGGTGGATCTCCTTGATATTAGGTGTTGTGTTGTGAAGGGTAGTAGTTCCTCCATAGTAATGGAACCAGGTGCTTAGCCTAGTACTTAATAAAAGGAGTAAATTGCAAAATCGTCCTTGTGGTTTAGCCAAATTGCGATTTAGTCCTTCTTGTTCAATAAGTGCAAAATGGTCACGATTTGGCCTTTGTTTCGTTCGATTTAGTCCTTTGACTTAGCTGCATTAGAAGGACTCGTTAGTATTTACACTTTAGCCCTTTTGACTAACCAGCGTTGCGGCACCCATCCTTGAAACCACAAGGACGATTTTGCAATTTTTTTCGAAAAAAAAAAAAAAAACTACGTTTTATTTTATTTTTTGAATATTTTTCGAAAATGTTTTTATAAAAAATGTTTTATATAAAATTTTTATATAAAAGCGTTTATAAAAGTTTTATATAAAGCTTTTTATATATAAATGTTTTATATAATAATATTAAAAACTTTTTTATATAAAACGTTTCATATAAAACAACATTTTTATATAAAAACTTTTTTATATAAAAAACATTTTCGAAAAAAAAAAGTTACTTGAAGATAAAAATTATTTAAAAAATATATCGAACAAAAACGGATAAAAACGGACAAAAACGTAATTTTTTTCCCGTTTTTATCCATTTTGTTCGTTTTTATCTGATTTTATCTGTTTTCATCCATTTTTGTTTGTTTTCTTTTACTTTTTATCTGTTTTTCTTACGATTTTGTTTGTTTTTATATAAAATGTTTTATATATAAAAGTCGATATAAATGTTTAATAAAAAGTTTTTATATAAAATGTTTAATATAAAAACTTTTATATAAAACTTTTATAAACGTTTTTATATAAAACTTTTATATATAAAACAATTTATATAAAACATTTTATATAAAAACGTTTAATATAAAACAACATTTTATATAAAACTTTTTATAAAACGCTTTTATATAAAACACTTTTATATAAATAAGCGGCCGTGAGAAAAGGCACAAAACAAACCAAAGCGGATAAAAACAAACAAAATCGTAAGAAAAGCAGATAAAAAGTAAAAGAAAACAAACAAAATGGATGAAAGCAGATAAAATCGAGATAAAAGCGAACAAAATGGATAAAAGCGGGAAAAAATTACGTTTTGTCGGTTTTATCCGTTTTGTTCGATATATTTTTAAATAATTTTTATCGTCAAGTAACTTTTTTTTCGAAAATGTTTTTATATAAAATGTTGTTTTATATGAAACGTTTTATATAAAAAGTTTTTAATATTATTATATAAAACATTTATATATAAAAAGCTTTATATAAAACTTTTATATAAAACTTTTTATAAGCGTTTTATATAAAACATTTTATATAAAACATTTTTCATAAAAAACATTTTAGAAAAATATTCAAAAAAAAAAAATAAAACGTAGGTTTTTTTTTTTCGAAAAAAATTGCAAAATCGTCCTTGTGGTTTGAAGGATGGGTCTTTGCGTTGGTTAGTCAAAGGGCTAAAGTGTAAATACTAACTGAGTCCTTCTAACGCAGCTTAAGTCAAAGGACTAAATCGAACAAACAGTGCCAAATCGGACCATTTTTGCACTTATTGAACGATGAGGACGAATGCAATTTGGCTAAACCACAAGGACGATTTTGCAATTTACTCTAATAAAAGGTAAGCGACGTTGTGATAGGATTAGTTCTCCTTGGTGTGAAAGAACTTCGGTGGTTAGCCTAAGAAGTATAAAGGGTAAGCGACGTTGTGTTAGGTGTGGTTCACCTTGGTGTGAAGGAACTCGGTATTTAGCTTTGTCCGGAAAAGGTTAAGCGGCGTTGTGAAGGCTTCTCCGCCATAAGGAGTTGGTGTAGTGTTTACGAAATCTCGAGTAGGTGACTCGGTGAGTGGAGTAGGGCAAGGAAGGTGTCCTCAGAATTAACCACTATAAATACTTGTGTCGTGGTGATGTGCTTCTTACTCTTTATCTTTCATTACATGTTTCTATATCTATTTATCAACGTCCAACATAAACAACCAAATAGATTGACATAAGTCGATCTAAATAATTAAAAGTAAGTTTTAAATTGGTAATACTATTCAACCCTCCCCTTCTAGTTTTCCACATTACTTTTTGTTCTCACCCGATGAGAAAAAGTGACATTTTCGACAACATTCGGTTTCTTCTTTTTTCATGGTTCGTCCACGAGAGGTCATATGGCTTGTAATGGCGGGTTGATTGGCTTAAGTCTCCCTGTCTCATGCGAGTTGTGGCATTGGTTGATGTTTTCTTTCTTTTGTTTTTCCTCGAGGCTTGTTTGGGCGACATAAAAACATTATGGAGTGAAACCGTGGCTCGGCCTCCATTGGTGGGGATTTTCTCTTGCATGGTTCGCCGTAATTAGCAAGAGTTTTCATCCTTTTGTCGCCTTCACGCTTAAAGCCTCTGGTAGTTTCTAGGATGTGTTGTTTTGTTTTATTCCTAATTTGTATTGTACTTTTTGGCTTCTAGCATCTTGCTAGTTGCTTTTTATATTTATATATTTCTTTGCCGTTCAAAAAAATAAAAATTACACAGTGTTGTATTACTTGATTCTTTAATTACATATAAATGTCATCAATTTTGAAATTTATTTATACACTGTTCGTCGTAAAATGATTATTTTATCAAAAACATTCACATTGATATTCATAAATAATCACACAAATTGTTTATAATTTCTTTTAGTAGATCACTAGATCCAACTACCAATGTATAAACTTATGATATCATTCGCAAGTTTTCTTATTAAAAAAACCTCAAAGAGAGTGGCGAATGAAAATCACAATTTGGGGGCAAAAAAATTATACCTTTACATAAGTCATTGACAACAAAAAAAAAGACGGAAAACAACTTATATCGCACAAAACCACATCAATAAACAACTTATAATGCGTAAAAAGCTACTGCAAAATAAGTGCTTATAGTATGTGAGAAAAACAGCTTGTATTGTGCCAAAACGAGAGCAACACACGACAACAAATTCACAGCTTATAGCGTGCGAAACATTAACAAAAAGACCTAACATTGTGAAAAATGAAGAAAATGTTTATCTTTAAGAAGAAATTGCAACATAAAACGCCTATCTTGTGCAAAGTGAAAAGCTTTTATTCAACCAAAACGATGTAAAATATAACAAAATTTATATGTATGAAAAACAGAGTGCATATATAATAAAACAAAAACAAAAACAAAAAATGCAAACAATATCATTGGATGTGGATGAAGTTTGGACTTTTCTTTTCTATCCGTGAGAAAGAATAACAAAATAAGAAGAATAAGAAGGAATTACGGTCGCATTTTAAATAAAGAGATTTTTAAGGAGAGATGCATCTATTTTAGTATGCATCTAAAAACGCGCTATTGTGGTTTCTTCTTAATCTTCTCGTTGATCTAACTTCGGTATCTATATGTATATTCTCAAACAATTAGCAAAGCTTAAACATATTAAAAAGCTTTACACAGTTAAATCATTATAAGAGGCCAACAAATCCACAAAATTATCTATACTACTTTATAATGCATTTAGGCCTTCTAAAATTAAAAGTCTTAAAATTAAGCCTTTTAATTTTAGAAAACTTAAATTAAGATAAGGAGCTCCAATCGTGAGATGACATGTGTCACTTAACAAACTCCAGTTCTAACTTCTAACAAACTCCAAGGCTAACTCCTGGCCAAAAATTAAGATAAGGGCTTTCAAATTATAAAATGACATGTATCGACTTCAATTAAAAATTCATCTTTATTTTCAAATTAAAATATCTTTTATCTACTTATTTATATTATAATCTAATTTCACCATATTTTCTAAAATTTTATGCTCTTTAATTCAACATCCATTTTAATATATTTTTATGAGTTTTTAGTTTTTATATTTTTAGTGGGTTTATTTTATTTTAATTCAAATTTTTACTACTTTAACCTTTATTTCATTTATTCCAATCATATTATAGTCATCGGGTACCCGCCGCCGCATTGCGCGGGTACCCTTCTAGTAATAAGAATAGAAGTACATAACATTATGTTTGGTGAAACACGTGATAGCAGTTAGCAGTTAGTAATTAACAGTGAATGTTTGTTTACTAAAACGTGTTTGGTAATGTAGTTGTAATTATAAAAGTAGCATTTAAATAAAATAAAAATACTAAATGCTAAATGCTATATGTTTGAAAAATGAACATTTAGAAAAATAGCCTTTATACTAAACAAAAATGTTAAATACATGCTGCCAAAAAAGCTTAATATTCAAATACCAGATACTCAAAAATGCTATAAAAAACTTAATAACTTGAATAACTATTGATTTTATTACCAAATTGAGGAAATGGAAGATAAGTATCATAGAACCATATAGATTATAGCGTGATCTCTAATATCTAAGGGTTACATAATGAAAAAACATTGTCGCTCTTCTCTTTCTTTAAATAATTTAGGGTAGAGGCACTTTGTTTCTTCTAACAAATTCACGCTTACTAAAACAAATCCTCACCATTCATCTAATTTGATCTAATGGTGGGGATTAATCTAAGTCCATGTTTTTCTTGTCTTTTGTCTTTCTTTTTATTCAAATATTTTTTATCTTTTATTTTAAATTCACGTTTTTTATTTAATTCACGTTTTGTTTTTCTTTTAATTCGTTTTTTTTTAATTCACGCCTTTTTTTTTAATTCGCGTTTTTTTTATTCACGTTTTATTAATTCATCTTTTTTTCTTCGCCTTCATCGTTTTAATTTCTTTTCACGTTTTCATCTGCTTTAGATTCGTTTTGTCCGTTTTCATGCGTTTTCGCCCGTTTTCATACGTTTTCATATGTTTTCGTCCATTTTCATCAGTTTTCTTTCATTTTCATACGTTTTCATCCGTTTTAGGCGTGTTTTACGCTTTCATACGTATTAAATCATTTTCTTTCATTTTCATACATTTTCGTCCGTTTTTAGTATACTTTTGTTTGTTATTTAAGTTGTGATTGAATTTGTCTATTTAATGGATACATTGTGAGTATTTCAATAGGTTTTACAACGGGATTTGAAAATTTCTATGGTTGATCAGTGAAGAAGCTATGGTTAAACAAAGCACAACATCTTCATAAACAAACTAAAGAAGCTCAAACACATGTTACATCACAGGTGATATCACTGTGGTATTACGTGTGGTATCACAAGTGATATCACCTGTGATAGCACACGTGATATCGCAGGTGACTTCACAAGTGATATCATATGTGATATCACACGTGATATCACATGTGATTTCACAAGTGATATCATCTGCGATATCACAAGTGATATCATCTGTGATATCACACATGATTCAACAAAATAGAAGAAGGCGACATATCGTGATGTCACGGTGATATCAAATTCTCCTCGAAAAGTTGAACATCATGAGAATGAGATACACGAAAAATTAGCAATAAAAGTATGATAGTTAGTAGTTATTCAAAAATCACAAGTGATATTGAGAAAACCACAGCGAAATTCAAAATATCACAAATTGATATTCGAATATCACAAAATATCACTTGTGATATGCGAAACATATGAAAGCGTAAAAGCGGATGAAAGCGTAAAAAGCGTGTGAAAGCGTAAAACACGTGCGAAAATGAGCGAAACGAAGAAACCGGATGAAAGCGGACGAAAACATATGAAAGCGGACAAAATGGACGGCGTATGAATAATGGGCGGCGTGAAAACATACAAAACGTGTGAAAGCGGACAAAACGTATGAAAGCAGATGAAAATGTATGAAAGCGGACGAAAATAGATGAAAGCGTATGAAAGCGATAAAAAAACGCGAATTACAAAAACGTTAAAAAGCGTTAATAAATAAAAAACGTGAATTAGAAAAGAAGAAAAGACAAAAAAAAGTGAAGAAAAATAAAAGACAAAAAAAGTGAATGAAAAAAACACAAAAGAAAATAAAAAAAACATGAACTTAGGTTTATCCAATAAATTTTAGGTTAATTTCACCATTAGATCAAACTAGATGAATGATGGAGATTTATCGTTGGTAAACACAAAATAAGAGTAAGCAAAGAAAACTCCTTTAAGGAATTTTCTTTGCTTACTCTATTTAATGTTTCAGATAAATAATCACCATTCATCTAGTTTAATCTAATAATAAAGGATACATAAGATTTTATAGATAAACCTAAGTCCATCTTTTTGTCTTATTGTTTTCTTTCCTTCACTTTTTTGTCTTTATTTTTCTTCACTTTTTTTGTCTTTTTCTTTCTAATTCACGCTTTTATCATTAAAGCTTATTTTATTTTTTTCACGTTTTTAACGTTTTTTTAATTAGCGTTTTTTCTTCGCTTTCATACGTTTTCGTCTTTTCACGTTTTCCTCTATTTTCGTCCGTTTCATCGTTTTACGCTTTTATGCATTTTCTTCGTTTTCGTCCATTATTCATCGTTTTCGTCCGTTTTCATACGTTTTGTCCGTTTTCATTCGGTTTCTTTCGTTTCGTTCATTTTCGAGACATGTTTTCGCTTTCATACATTTTCGTCCGTTTTCATATGTATTCGTCCGGCTTTTACGTTTCATATGTTTGGGACTATCACAAGATATTATGTAATATTCGAATATCATTTTGTGATATTTTGAATAACGCTTGTGATTTTTGAATAACTACTAACTACCACTTTTATTTCTAATTTTTGTGTATCTCATTTTCATGATGTTCAACTTTTGGATGAGAATTTGATATCCTTTGGTGGCATCACGGATATGTCAACTTCTTCTATTTTGTTGAATCATGTGTGATATCACGATGATATCACTTGTGAAATCACCGTGATATCGCGTGTGATATCACGGTGATATCACTTGTGATACCACGTGATATCACCCGTGATGTAACATGTGTTTGAGCTTCTTCGGTTTGTTTATGAAGATGTTGTGCTTTGTTTAACCATAGCTTCTTCACCGATCAACCATAGATATTTTCAAATCCGTTGTAAAACCTATTGAAATACTCATAATGTATCCATTAAATAGATAAATTCAATCACAACTTAAATAATAAACAAAAGTCGCTAAATAACTATGTGTTTAAAGCAAAATCAACTTGTTTAAGTAGTTTAATCTAAATGTAAACAAATGAAAATGTAAGAAAAGCAGACGAATCGTATGAAAGCGTAAAAACACGTCTAAAAGCGGATGAAAACGTATGAAAATGAAAGAAAAGTGATGAAAATGGACGACGTGTGAAAACGGGCGGCGTTTGAAAGCGGACAAAACGAGCAAAACAGATGAAAGCGTATAAAGGCGAAGAAAAACGCGAATTAAAAAGCGTAAATAAAAAACGCAAATTTAATAAAAGCGTGAATTAAAAAAAAATTGTGAATTAAATAAAAAACATGAATTTTAAAATAAAAGACAAAAAAAATAAATAAATAAATAAATAAATAAATTGAATAAAAAATGGACAAAAGACAAGAAAAAACATGGACTTAGGTTTACCTTTTAAATCTTAGGTTAAACCCCACCATTAGATCTGTTAAAAATTGGAAATTCCATAGTGAAGTGTCGGTCACCCATCTATAGTCTAGCATATGTTAGCTCGTAGACATATCGTTATTCTTTATTTTATTAGTGAGTTATTAGCCTAGTTTAGCGTAGTGTAACACCGTGGAGGAAGGAAGGGTCTTTACCAATCTGTATGCTCGATCCACAACCCGTCGGAGAGGTGTATTATTGTAACTATAAATACCCTTCCATCCTTGGAAGGGTGGTGCTTTCTCATAATCTAACCTTACATTTGTTATTTCTCTCTAGAAAACACCCTCTCCTCTCTTCATCTCTAACATGGCTATCTTGTTTAATCACCTCCTAGACCACCTGAATCATCTAAACAACATAAAATACGATCCTAACAATTGGTACGAGCCTAGGTTGTGTTGTTTTTATGATTCTCATGGTTTTGTGTTTGGTTCATGTGTAGGGTTTGTATGGTTTTTGTGTGTTTGGATACGATTTGATGTGGTTATTTTGAAGCTTTAATCTGTTTTGAACCTGGTTGTGTGGTTAGATGAGTTTTTATGCGGTTTCAAAAGCTGTCTCATCTTGGTTTTATGTTTTCTTGGTTTTAATTCGATAATGAATCGGTTTTAAGACCGGTTTTAGTATTCTCTGCGATTATGTTCTTGGTTGTGTTCCTTGGTTGTGGTCATGTTCTTCGTAGAGACTTGTTGTCATGTTCTTCGTGAGACTTGTGGTCATGTTCTTCGTAGAGACTTGTCTAAATTTTGTCCAGATTCAATGAACCTTTAGAGGTTTGTTGACTTTTAAAAAGTCAAAGCGACTTGTGTCATAATCGTCCGGATGCAAAGTTTCAAAGCAACTTGTTACAAACCGCTTTTGAGCTTTTGTCTTTCTTGGTATGCAAGTTGTTACTATGTCCAAATTCATGGTCCGAAAAGCGAGTTGAGATAGTTTGACTTTTGAGTCAAAAGGTCCTTAGCGACTTGTCTCAAAAATTTATTGAAATCGATTTGTGACTTAAAATTGGAAGCGACTTGTGGCGTAAAAATGAAAGAAGCGACTTGTATGCGTTTTGACCATACTACTTTACCATTTTGACTACGCTTAACCGCACTTGGGTTGGCATTAGCGAAATAATGAAGTAAAGAAAAAGCATCGATTAACAAGAATATCAACTATCACAGATTCAAAGTCTCATATCTACAACATCAACAAATCACAAATCATTAAGCATACAAGTTGACAAACATCACAGTTTCTCTTTACATCATCTCAGCCAATCTAAACAAATCGAATAACCGATTCTATCTTTATCCTTACATATCCCTTAGTTTCTTGAGACTAAAAAGATAAACAAAACTTGATCTCAGATTCGTTATCTCGTGGTTTAAAGACGTCTCAAAGAACGTTTTGCAGATCCATTCAACCACAAAGAAACTTAATCCATCACAGATCTTGACCCATTCAAACAATACGACATCGAGAAAATTTTATGAACAATCTCGGTGATAGTGTGTAAAAACTCATCATTTTAGGTCAAATCTGAATCTGAAACATCTAAAAACACTCAAATGCATCAAAATCTGAAAATATCTCAAAATTGTGTTTTATATGTTTCGGATGCAAATTTATTGAAAACAAATGAAAAGCGAACAAAGTTTGCATAATTGGCGATTCGGTCCCAGACTTTCAAAAATTGACAGAAATAGTCCCTGAGCACTTATTTTAAAAGAAAAGTCACCAAAGGTCCTTTTGAAATCATAAGTTGTCATAATTAGTCCTTTGGTGAAAAATTTCAAAAGTTTTGAGAAATTACAAGTTTTGATCCCTGGATTTTCAGAATTGTCAAGTTTAGTCCCCGGAGTTTCAGAAAATGACAAAAATGGCCCTTATATTATTGATGATTGGCAAAACCAACCCTTGGATCATTTTTCAGAATGTACGCGAATGGTCCACAATTTTCGATTTGGCGGTTTAGCCCCTAAAGTCTCATATGGGTTCAAAATTAATCCTAAGTCCAAATCCCATATTAACACTAAAACCCAATCCATACCCACGGTCAACCCACCCAACCCGTCAATTGTTAACACCCTACCTGTCTTCTTTCATGAACAATACCTGCGCCTCTTCCCTTTTACCATTCCCCACAAACCCTAATCTCCTTTTCCTTCTCCCAAACACTCCACCTCCAGTACACCCTTTTACCCGGCTTCACCATACCCCAAAACCACCTTCACCCCTTTCACCCAGTCTACCCCAAATCCCAAACCCACTCCCACAAGCTTCTCACTTTCCAAGATGGCGGTCGGCAATCCCGACTAAAAGACCCAGGATGGCTCGGTTACTCTCATGTACCTACTTGTTGGGCCAATTTGGGATTAATCAGAAGAAAGCACAAGTAGAGCTCTTGGCTGTTTTGCCTCACAAAAGAAGCACAAATGAAGAGTGAAGACCATGAAGCCCTAGATAATTGTAGTATAAAAGCTCCTTTGTAGCCATAGTTATAAGGCACCCCTAGTCTTTGTAGAAAAAAAAATCAGTTTAAGCTTTAATTTGTAATCTTTCTTATTTTAATGAAGACTCCTCTTTTGAATTAATCATGTTCTTGTTTTACTAGTTATTGTTTTTTTTAGTTATCACTACTAACTTTCAGAAAAAGAAAAGAAAATTGGGGTCAAAATCTTTGTAACAGGGTGTTTGGTTTAAGCAGGTTCTTGGTAAAAAAAAATGAGTTTTTACCCATTTGAGTTTTAAAGTCAACTTCTATTGTAGTTAAAGAATCAGTTGCAAAGGTAGAGGTTGTGTAAGTTATGTAGGAGTCAAGTTGAAAAAAAACAGGGGAAGTGTACTCATCGTCTTCTTGAAGCGGTTTGAAATCTTTGTTCATGTCAAATTTTTGACTCACTTGGTTTTCTCTACTCCTCTTGTACCCATCTTACTCTAATCTAAGTGTCGGTCTTGAATTACCTTCTAGCATGGTGAAAACTTAATGTCAAAAGTCCTTTTTCCGTTGTTTTGTTTTACTGACCACCAAAAAATGTTTCACACTTGCGATTTCAACAATTTCAACTTTGTAAACAAAGTGTACTTGGATACTAATTGTTGTTTTAACATCTCGCTAGCTTAATTCCAATTTTGCGACTTGTGATCAAACACGAGTCCACATTCCGGCAAAAAAAAAGCAAAATAGCCATTGTAAACATTCACGACTACTGCATCCTCTGGTCACTCATTTGTTTTCTTTGAATTGCTTATCACCATAGGATTTAGTTTTATTGTGAATCTTAGAAGTAATCTAGTTAGGATAGGATAGGAGCTATAACCTTTAGCTTATTTTTACCTTAGAGTGCTTATTGTAGCTTGCTTTTGCTTATTTCCATTTCATCAGTTTTAGGATTCCCAAATCCTTTTGCCAACTGCTCTCCCTCGTTCTCATAGCTTATTGTACTTAGGTTCAGCTTATTCACATTTTAGTTGATATATTGTTCTTTGTCTAAATTGCTTACTGTTAATTGGTGTTAACAGTCTAAAAAAATGTGCTAAAGGGGTGTTTGGTTTTGTGGCTGTCCAAAAGCTGTAGCAAATAAGCTGTCTATACAGCTTATTTGTGAGTTTCATCAAATAAAGTTTTCACGAAATTTTCTTGATTTTATTGCTTCTTGATCCCAAAGCGGTTGCATAAGCAAGATGTTTGGTTGTTGCTCATTGTGATCTCAAGTTTAAAAGGGTATTTGATCTTTCATTCCAAATATGTGGTCAATAAAATTTCAAACGACTTATTGAAAGGTTTTGGAAAGTCAAGTTTTACAAAAGTTCCTTATTTTGATCTTAACTTCGGTTGCTAAAAGAAAATTGAAAAAAATCAAGTTTTCAAAAGTGGAGCCAGATTGAACACGGGTCTCCTTTGTCACAAACGAACACCTCAACACAACACTCTAATGCCAAGCGCCTTGGGTCTTTGATCGGTCATATCTTGCATTTAATTACTTAAATGAGTTTGTCGGTTTTATTTTCAAGACTTGTTAGCTTATTTAGTGCTCATTTCACAAAGCAACAACCACTTTTTAAAATTTCCTAGGATCATTAATAACAAAAGTACTTTCTATGATTTTTCAAAAATTTCTTAATTAGTTTACTATTTTAATTAATTAATTAGTGTTGAATAGTTTTAATTAGTAGTAATTATTTTAAAAGTCGAAAAATTCCGGCTTTTTCTAAAATTATTTTTGTCAAATAGAGCGTAGGAAAATTAATTTCACACCGTAGCCCTTAAATTTCAAAATTTTACGTTTATGGCTCGGGTTGTTTGCTCGATTTTACGTTTTCGTTTTAGCACCCTAGGACTTAGTGTAGCTTCATTTTATCATTCCTTAGGCTTAGTGATAGTTTATTTTTAGTTTATTAGGGTTCCTTACCTTAATTACCTTCCGTTAATTAATTAGAGAAAGCGTAATTCAACTCAAACAAATCATTAAAACCAATTCAAGTTCAAATCACGAAACTCAACGAATCCTTCCATTCACACCTCGTTGGGACACGACCGGAAATCACTTCCCGTTATCACTTTATCACACCGTAAGATTTGATCGTTAATCTTTTCCTAAAGGGTTAATTTGTCGAATTTTACGGTATTTTGATATCACGTTGATATTGTGTTTGTTTTCACCACTCACTTTACACGAATCAAATTTCCTCGTGAAGTTATTGTTTTATAAAATACAAAATACAAAAATATTTTCCTTTTCTTTGTATATATATGTAAAGATTAAAAATACAAAAGATTTTCCTTGTTGTTTTAAATAATATAGAAGACACAATCAATATAACATTCTCAACTGAGGTGTTATCATTATAAGTTCGAACAAAAGATTTAAAACTTGCCTTTGTGTCGCTCGTGTTTTGGTTTACTTTTATCGGTTTGACAAAGCGTGTGAGGGTATAAGGACGGCGACATTAAATTGCATTTGAAAAGAGACGGGTTTTAATAAGCTTCACGACCTAATAAGTCTCTCCGCTCCTTTGTCGTTTTACTTATAGAAGTGAGCATTTCACGTGGGATTATTGGTTTAAGTTCACCGTGTTTTGCCTCGGTCTTGTTTTAATTGAAAGTGTTGTTTTAGAAGTGCATGCGCTTTCGTTCATAGCTTCGTAATCGTAACCAAGCAAACGTGCAGAGATACGTGCCGTTGAACAACCCACCATGGTCGGAAACCAAGGAGCGGACCTCAAGTCCAACCACGGTCCACAAAATCAAGCTCCCGATCTCCGAGCGATGGAGGAGCTTTGCCAACCCACGATGGATGGACGGGCGGTCCAATTGCCCGGTCAACATCGAGGCCCGCAATTTTGGACTTAAGCATCACATGATTCAACAAGTCCAAAGTTTTTGCCAATTTCACGGATCACCGGGTGACGATGCCAACAAGCATCTCGACAAATTTCTCACGGTCACCCAAAGTATGAAGCAAAATGGGGTCACCGATGGCGCCTTCGCTATACCTCTTTCCATATTCCTTGACGCTTCATGCCACCGCATGGTTTGATCGTCTTCCCAAGAACTCAATCCATAGTTTCGACGAAATGATCTCCAAATTTTGGCGAAATACTTTCCACCGTCGATGGTGGCGAAACTACGGAATGAAATCGGCAACTTTAGGCGACATCCCGATGAGTCCTTATTTGAGGCATGGAACGCTTATAAGCTTCGATTGATCGATGTCGAACCACAACATGTTGCTTGTCACCCAAATAGATACATTCTATAACGGGTTAACATTGAGACATCGTGACACAATCAATCTTCACGCCGGTGGTACCTTTATGAAAAGCGACACGAAGAGTGTTATGATCTCATCGAAAACATGACCGCCACCACAATTATTGGGATTCCTCGGCCAGAGGAGTGAGTCAAGGAGATCTACCACCCTTCCATCTTCCGAATACCGACTCTAACCAAAAGATTGAAGAAATATCCACCCGTACTTAAAATGAGTCAAAATAACAACAATCGACAAGTGAATGTCGTAAACAAGAGTTGTGAAACTTGTGGTGGTCCACACCCTTATTTTGAGTGTCCAGCCTCGGTGGCTTCACTCAAGAGAGCGTATATGCCGCTCGAGTTCCTACACACGGGAGGTAATTCCTACCAACCACAAGGAGACCAAACCTTCTAAGCTATCGTTCTAACAATTTCCTTGGACCACCGGGTTTAATCAAAATCGAACAATCAAAATGTGCAAAATAGGAATAATCAGCCTCAATCAAAATCAGTCGAATCGAATTTTCAAAATCAAAATCAAGGTTTTCAAAATCAAGGAAATTTCAATCAAAACCGATTCCAAGCTCCTCAACAAAACATGCATGCCCACTCCTCGAGCTTCCATTGACATTGCTAATTACATCAAAAGCAATGAAGCTAAGATGGTGTCCATGCAAAATCAAATTACCACTTTGAAGAATGATTTCACTTCCGAGCTTAGAGCTACTAGTAACAAAATTGATCAATCTCAAAGCAAGATTGAAAGCATGTTTGCTAGTCTCATGAGTCAAAAGAATCAACCTTCACTTTGGGTGCCCTTCCAAGTAATACCATTCCCAACCCAAAAGGTGAATTGAATGCTATTGCTACCAAGTGGTAAATCTTATGAGGACCCTCGATGCCTAATCCTTCTTGGTGAGGATGTGGAGCGAGAAACCGAGGTATCAAAGGACAAGGTGCATAACTCAAGCCCACGAAGTACCGCAGAAGTCCAACCTCCGGTGGTCTTACCTCCATTCCGGAACCCGTTGTTCCGATGACCATCCCTAAGCCTTCACTTCCTTATCCTTCAAGGCTTAATGACCAAAAGCTCCGTGATAAAACTAGTCAACAAATGGAGAAGCTTATCCAAATCTTTCAAGATTTGCACCGAGATTAGTTTCGCGGACGCTCTTCTTCTAATGCCAAAGTTCGGTCCAACAATCAAAAATTTGTTGAATAACAAAGAAAAGATTTCGAAATGGCTAAAACTTCTTTGAACGAGAATTGTTCTACGGTTATCCTTAAAAGCTTCCGAAAAGTTAAGACCCGGAAAATTTCTCATCCCATGTGATTTTCAAGGCATAGTTCAATGCTCCGCTTTGGCGATCTTGGTGCTAGCCATGTGGAAAAAGCTTTCATTACCTCCGCTTACACCTACATGTATGATTGATTGGTCCCGACGGTCAAGTTTAATCACAAGCTTCTTGACTGTGAATGGCCAACCGTAACAAACTTAAAACCGCTCGTAAACCAATGCAATGAAGATCGAGAGAATATAGTGGATTCTCGGTGCGTTAAGTCCCACGGAGGATGAATTGGTGTTTAACAGACGGATGTCGAATAATCACTAGGATAGTGATCGATAAGAATTTTGAGATATTTTTACCTAGAGAAAAGTTTTGTAAATTACAGGGCTTAAATGCAAATTAAAGAAAATTAAAAAGTTAAAATATATTAAATAAACGCTATCACTATTTTTAAAATGATGAGCGTTTAAAACCTAAAGCGACGTTTAAATAAAATTACGTGAACGTACAAAATAAAACGTGAGTTTTAAGAAATAAAAGGCCTACAAATATAAAAATGACATTTTACAATCCTAAAAATAAAAGAAAATTATTAGAAAAATAGAATTATTTTTAAAACTATTTATTTAATTATTATTAATTAAAACTATTTATTAAGTATTTAAAATGCACTAAAATATAAGAAAATACAAAATTAACCTAGAAAATGAAATTATAACTTAGAAAAATCTAAAATATGATAAAACTTATTTTAAAACTGAAAATATATTTTTTAGACTTTTTATGTATTTATTATTAATTTAATACTATTTAAAACTAATTAAAATGCTAGAAAATACTATTTAAACCAAGAAAATTATGGAAAAATATTTTTTTGGCTTTTTATATTTATCTTAATCTAGGAAAATTGAAAACATATTTTTTAAAACTTTTTCTGATTTATTTGTATTAAAAGCTATTTAAAAAGGATTAAAAACTGTTTTAAATAAGGAAAAATACTAAATAGTGATGGAAAAATCTGAAAAATTCAGGAAAATACTAAAATATTATTCTAAGTCTAAGAAAAATATAAAAACATATGCTAGTGTGTGAGAAAATGAGGCTGCAGTGAAACTGCTTATTAATAAGCACTTCAAAATAAGCCAAAGTCCACAAATAAGCACCAAACTAAAATAGTAAGCTTAAATATGCTATAACTACTTAAAAGCAACCAAACACAACTGCTCTTAACCTTTATTGTACTGATTGAACAGATTTGATGTTTTGAAGTTAAGTACCAAGAACAGATTTTGGGGTGCTACTTTAAGCTAATGTATAGGCTAAACAAATAAGCTAAAAGGAAAAACATATATAGGGACCTAAAGATCACCTAGCCTACTATACTTGGACCAAAAATCAGCTCCTCACAAGCTTGAATGAAGCTTGTGAACAAGTACCTGAATACTGTGCACACTCGGTGAATCTTTGAGTGTGTGCAGGTCAAATCAGGCCTTATTGGAAGCTTATTAAAAGCTTATAAAAGCTTAATAAAAGGAAAACAAAACTGATATTATTAAACTAGACCAACTTAACTAAGAAATCCCAAAATATCACTAGCTCATGACCAAGGGTTAACAACTGAGACATCAACAAAGTTTTGCAAAAAATATGTCTTTCACTATTTTGACTTTTGTAGACAGAAATGGATATTTGACTTTTATGAACTTATAATGATCCTAGATGATCTAATTTGGTGTATTAGGTTAATATGTGACTGAATTAGGTTAGATAAACAACTTGTAAACTAGTATGCATGATTTTACAATCTAAATTTTCAACAGTTAACTGATAGAATGATTTTAACAATGATTTTGACTTTTAATGGAACAAGGACTGAATTTTATTCTGTGACTGAGCTAATAGATGCAATTATGACTTAGAACAACCATACACAACAACAAAGCTAGCCTCTAGCAGGCTTAATTCAGCACATCCAAACACCCTTTATGTGGAATGTTTTGGTGTTTTTAGCACTAAATCAAGTTTGTAGACCAAGTAATCTATTTAATATCTTAAATTAGCTATAATAAAACAGATTTGAACTGGAATTAATACTATTTAAACACTTGAACTAAGAAATGCAAAATTTAAGAAAATGGCTTACAAAATGAGTTTAAGCTCAAAACAGAGAATCAAGGTCTGAGATCACATCCTATGGCTTCCCAAGAAGCTCTAAACCAATAATCAATCCAAAGTTAGCTCTGCATCACCAAATATCATGACCAAATCCATTTTGAGCTCTTCAGTTGACTTTCGTTGACTTTTCTTTATATTTGAAATTTAAACTAGTAGAATCTGAAACAGGCTCATGAAAAGCTACAGCAAGCTTATCTGAGCTTGTTGGACAGGTAAAAGAGCTTTTGTAACTTATAATAAGTATAACTGACTTAATACGAATTATCAAGACATATAAAAACTTGAAATCTTATTAACTTGGAATAATTACAATACAACAGTGATTTTTTACTTGAAACAAGCTTGATATTACATTAAGAACTGAAATTTAAGTTAAAACAGATATTAAAAAGGTTTTACACTACAAACTTGGTCTAAAACATGCGACCACACTTTCTTCTCCTTCTTTCTTGATTTATATTGATCTTTACGAGTGCATGGGTCCCAGTCTTTCCCATCAATAATATCAGCCTTTGGATGGGTCAAATACATCTTAGCCATCAAATGGTATTTTGGCGCCAAAAAGTCCTAAAACAGTTTTTTTGCATTTAATGGACTTTGGGAGGATGTGGAGGTGGAGGGGGGTTGGTATACAGGTGGAGGATAAGATGGCAAGGTGGAAAGTGGTAGGAGAGGTGGTGAAAACCACCTGGTTTCAGGTATGCAAGGGTGAAGGAGAGGGATGTACAGTGGTGGCGGTTTTATTTCAATTTAAAAAATGGGCCGGGTTGTGTTTATTGGATTTGGGCCTGAGTTGTAACAATTTAAAAGGTCCGTTTGGTTTAGTTAAGTAACAAGGACCATTCATGTAATTTTGCAAACTGAAGGACTGAAAATGCAACTTTCCCAAAGTTATCACAAGGGTTAAACTTGTAACATGTGAATAGTACAAGGCCAATATTGCATAAAATTTCATTTTTATAAGTCCAAGGACCAAATCTGCCAATTTTTGAAACTTTAAGGGCCTAACTTGTAATTTTCCAAAAGTTCACCATAAGGACCAATTTTGTCATATTTGAATAGTACAAGGTTTATTTTTGATAAATTTCCATTTTTAAATTCACCAAGGACTATATTTGATAATTTTCAAACTTTAGGGACTAAAGTTGTCATTTTGTAAATTTTAAACTTTAAAGGGTTTATTTTGACAACTTTTGAATTCCATGGACCTTAAATGACATTTTACAAGATTTTGAATTACGAGGACTATTTTGACAACTTTTGAAACTTGGGGACTAAAGCGCGATTATGCAAACTTGATACTTTTTCACAGATTTTGGCATTTTGCATTTAAAACACATAAAACACTTGTTTGTGATATTTTCATCATTTGATGCATTTGAGTGTTTTCGGATGTTTTTGCGATCTAGATAGTACAAAAATGATGAGTATTTAGACACCTCATCAATGATCCTCGAGCTCTTGGGATCGTACAAGTTCTCGTCCGCTAGGTATAGCCGAGGATGTATTTGTGAAAGTAGGCAAGTTTCATTTCCCGCCGACTTTGTTGTTGTCGAATTTGATGCCGATCCTCGAGTTCCCTCATCCTTGGGAGGTGCTTCTTAAAACGGGTCGGGCATTGATCGGCGTTGATGAAGGAAATCACTTTGAGGGTAAACAAGGAAGCCGTTACTTTCAATCTCAATCAAGTTCGAAATACTCCCCAATTATGGAGACAATTCCGTCAACAAAATTGATGTCCTTGACATTGTGTCGGAGGAGTATTCTCAAGAAATTCTTGGATTCTCGGTGGCAATCCCACGGTCGATCCCATCGTTGCTTCTCTTCCCTTCCTCACTCCGTTTGAGGAAGTGACTTTATTTTGGAAGAGATTGAAGCATACTTGGCTAGTGATTCTATTCCATGGAAATTGATCACGCTCCCATCGACATCGAGGAGATATTCTTCTCATCGAGAAGATGCTCAATGAAGATCCTTCATCACTCCTCTCGAGAACTTCATAAAGAGGAAATCAAAACCATTGAAAATCTAATGATCCTCCCGAGGTCGAACTTAAGGACTTACCACCTCATCTCGGTATGCATTTTTGGAGGTGACAATAAATCACCCGTCATCATTGCTAAAGACTTGAGTGAGGATGAAAATCCGCTCTCGTAAAGGTTTGAAGTCACCAAGCGAGCCATCGCTTGGAACCTTCCGACATCAAGGGTATTGACCGAGATTTTGTACACACAAAATTCTCATGGAAGATGACTTCAAACCGGCGGTTCAACACCAAAGAAGGGTGAATCCTAAAATTCATGAGGTTATCAAAGCGGAAGTCATAAAACTTCTCGATGCGGATTGATTTACCCTATCTCGGATAGTCCTTAGGTTAGCCCGTTCATTGTGTGCCCAAAAGGTGGCATTACCGTTGTTGAAAATGATGAAAGCGAGTTGATTCCTACTCGATTGGTTACGGGATGGCGTGTTTGCATTGACTATCGAAAGTTAAATGAAGCCACCGTAAAGACCACTTTCCATTACCCTTCATGGACCAAATGCTTGAGAGATTAGCGGAAGCGAATACTATTGTTTTCTCGATGGTTTCTCGGGTTACTTCAAATACCCATTGACCCACAAGATCAAGAAAGACCACATTCACATGCCCTTATGGAACATTTGCTTACCGACGCATGCCTTTTGGCTTGTGTAATGCTCATTACATTCAAAGGTGTATGATGGCCATTTCCATGACATGATCGAAAAGACTATGGAAGTCTTTATGGGTGATTTTTAGGTCTTTGGGATTCTTTTCAAACATGTCTCTCCCATTTGGACAAGATGCTTGAGCGTTGTGAAAACACGAATCTTTGTCTAAATTGGGAGAAATGTCACTTATGGTTAAGGAAGGAATTGTCCTTGGCCATAAGATTTCTAAGCGGGATTGAGGTTGACAAAGCTAAAGTCGATGTCATTTCAAAATTGCCTCCTCCCATGACCGTCAAAGGGTTAGAAGTTTCCTTGGTCATGCGGATTTTATCGTCGTTTCATTCAAGACTTTTCAAAATATCGACCTATGACCGACTTCTTGAAAAAGACACTCCTTCGTCTTCTCTAGTGAGTGCGTTGAAGCTTTTCAAACTCTTGAAGAAGCTCACTGAAGCACCAATTCTAGTTGCCCCGATTGGGAATTACCATTTGAGCTTATGTGCGGCGCCAGCGATTTCGCCATAGGTGCCGTTTTGGGGCAACGAAAATCAAAACATTCCATCCTATACATTATGCTAGTAAAACTTTGACCAAGCTCAAGCACATTACACTCGACGGAGAAAGAATTACTAGCCGTGGTGTATCTTTCGAGAAGTTTCGGCCATACTTGATCTTGTCAAAAAGCATAGTGTATACGGATCACTCGGCTCTCAAATATCTCTTTGCTAAGCAAGATACTAGTGAGATTGCTCAGATGGGTTCTCCTCCTACAAGAATTTGATATCATTATCCGTGATAAAAAAGGAGCCGAGAACCTAGCGGCTGATCATCTCTCTCGTCTTGAAAATCCACATCAAGGTGTGCTTGAGAAAAAGGAAATAAATGAAACGTTTCCTCTCGAGACTCTTAATGTGGTATCTCATCATGAAAAATCGAGTACCCCATGGTTTACAACTTTGTTGTGAAAGGGATGTCGTCCCAACAAAAGAACAAATTTTTCAAAGATGTCAAACATTATTTCTGGGACGACCCCTATTTGTTCAAAATCTGTGCGGATCAAGTCATCCGACGGTGTGTTCACGGCCAAGAAGCCAATGAAATCCTCAAGGCTTGTCATAATGGACCCACGGGGGGACATCATGGGCCGAATTACACCGCCAAGAAGGTGTTTGACTCCGGTTTCTATTGGCCCACGATTTACAAAGATGCCCATGACCTCGTCAAATCTTGCGACTCTTGCCAACGTCATAGCAACATCTCTAAAAGAGATGAAATGCCTCAAAATGCCATTCAAGTGTGCGAGATCTTTGACATATGGGGCATCGATTTTATGGGGCCGTTCTCGTCTTCTCGAGGGAACAAGTATATACTCGTGGCGGTCGATTATTTGTCCAAATGGGTGAAGCGCGCTACCCACCAACGAGCCAGTAGTTGTGAAATTCTTGAAGTCTCTCTTTACCGTTTGAACTCCCGTGCCATCATTAGTGATCGCGATACGCACTTTTACAGCGACCAATTCGCAAAAGTCATGCTTAAATCGGTGTCACTCACCGTCTCTCTACGCGTATCACCCACAAACTAGTGGGCAAGTGGAAGTTTGAATCGGTGACGAAAAGAATTTTGGAGAGGACCGTGGTGAAAACCGTGCCTCTTGGTCGGACAAACTTGAAGATGCACTTTGGGCCTTCCGCTTGCTTACAAAACACCCATCGGTGTACTCCTTACAAGCTTGTGTATGGAAAGGCGTGTCATCTCCCGATCGAGCTCGAGCACAAAGCCTATTGGGCCTTGAAGCATGTAAATTTTGACCTTAAGTCGCGGGTGATCACCGGAAAGTTCAACTCAATGAATTAAATGAACTCCGTGATCAAGCCTCGAGAACTCGTTGATTTACAAGGAAAAGACAAAGAAGATCCATGACTCAAAGATCAAGAACCGCGTTTTCAGCGTCGGTGACCGAGTCCTTCTTTTCAATTCTAGATTGAAAATCTTCTCGGGAAAACTTAAGACCGTTAGACGGTCCATTCACCGTTGCCAAAGTTTTCCATATGGCACCGTTGAGTTATCTCAAGCGACGGACCAAACTTCAAGGTGAATGGACATAGATTGAAACATTATTTTGGAGAGACATACCATCCATGGTTGTCCGGATCTCAAACCTTCCCATGAACCAATGAATTCGGGTTCGAGTCAAGCTAGCCACTCGGGAATCAAAACAGGTAGCACACTATACGGGTTTTCACCCGTATTTACTTCTTTCTACTTTCTACCACCCTAGTGTGGGGAGTTGCCCATTGTTGTATATAAAGTTTTCTAAAAAAAAAAAAAAAAAAAAAAAAAATTCAAATAATGGCGTAGTATTTCCCTTTTCGTTCTATGTTTCGGCATAACCGCGATACTCACGAATATTGAGGGCAATATTCATTTCTAGTGTGGGGAATTCTCAAAATTTTATCATGTAATTATATCACCCTATTCCCCATTTTGGCCAAAATTTTTTTGGAGTAAGTGTTTTGCACTTACTCGACTTATGGTTATCGATCCGCCATGTCTAATAAACAAAAGGATTGGCTAATCCGAGAACAAACGGCTCTTGGTAAAGATATCTCAAATCCGTTGACGACTTGCAATTTGCCCAAAATTGTATGGTGTTCATTCACCATATCTTTAATTAGTGAAGAGTTGGCTAGCCCGCAAGTTTATGGCTTGTGGTAAAGGCGATTGGAAAACCATAATTGGTAATCAACTCACCAAAGATATTTTATCTAAGAGTTGGCTAGTCCGAAGCAAGCGACACGGTAAAGACAAATCAAATCCGTTGAAAGGCGGTGATTTGCTCAAAATCATATGGTTATCGGTGTACCATAGTTCTTACTTGAATGAAACATTTGGCTACTCCGAAGTAATGGCTTTTGGTAAAGAGATTCAAATCCATTAAGTTTTCTCAAAAGATTGCTAGGGACTAGCAATGGTTTAGTGTGGGGATTGATGAGTGTGTAAAACTCATCATTTTAGAGTCAATCGAGCGCAAAACATCTAAAACACTCGAAATGCATCAAAATCTTGAAAATATCTCAAAATTGTGTTTTATATGTTTGGATGCAAATTTATTGAAAACAAATGAAAACGAACAAAGTTTGCATAATTGGCGCTTTTCGGTCCCAGACTTTCAAAATTGTGAAATAGTCCACGAGCACTTATTTTAAAGAAAAGTCACCAAAGGTCCTTTTGAAATCATAAGTTGTCATAATTAGTCCTTTGGTGAAAAATTTCAAAGTTTTGAGAAATTACAAGTTTTGATCCACGGATTTTGAATTGTCAAGTTTAGTCCCGGAGTTTGAAAATGACAAAATGGCCCTTATATTATTGATGATTGGCAAAACCAACCCTTGGATCATTTTCGAATGTGCGCGAATGGTCCCCTGAATTTTCGGTTTTGGCGGTTTAGCCCTAAAGTCTCATATGGGTTCAAAATTAATCCTAAGTCCAAATCCCATATTAACACTAAAACCAAATCCATACCCACGGTCAACCCACCCAACCGGTCAATTGTTAACACCCCCTACACCTTCTTTCCCCCCAGAACAATACCTGCGCCTCTTCCCTTTTACCATTCCCCACAAACCCTAATCTCCTTTTCCTTCTCCCCAAACACTCCACCTCCAGGTACACCTTTTTTACGACTTCACCATACCCCAAACCACCTTCACCCTTTCACCCAGTCTACCCCAAATCCCAAACCCACTCCCACAAGCTTCTCACCTTTCCAAGATGGCCAGTGGCAATCCCAGCTTCAAAGACCAGGGATGGCTCGGTTACTCTCACATGTACCTACTTGTTGGACGGCTGGGATTAATCAGAAGAAAGCACAAGTAGAGCTCTTGGCTGTTTTGCCTCACAAAAGAAGCACAAATGAAGAGTGAAGACCATGAAGCCCTAGATAATTGTAGTATAAAAGCTCCTTTGTAGCCATAGTTATAAGGCACCCCTAGTCTTTGTAGAAAAAAAAATCAGTTTAAGCTTTAATTTGTAATCTTTCTTATTTTAATGAAGACTCCTCTTTTGAATTAATCCTGTTCTTGTTTTACTAGTTATTGTTTTTTTAGTTATCACTACTAACTTCGAAAAAGAAAAGAAAATTGGGGTCAAAATCTTTGTAACGAGGTGTTTGGTTTAAGCGAGTTCTTGGTAAAAAAAATGAGTTTTACCCATTTGAGTTTTAAAGTCAACTTCTATTGTAGTTAAAGAATCGGTTGCAAGGTAGAGGTTGTGTAAGTTATGTAGGAGTCAAGTTGAAAAAAGCAGGGAAGTGTACTCATCATCTTCTTGAAGCGGTTTGAAACTGCATTCATGTCAAATTTTTGACTCACTTGGTTTTCTCTACTCCTCTTGTACCCATCTTACTCTAATCTAAGTGTCGGTCTTGAATTACCTTCTAGCATGGTGAAAACTTAATGTCAAAAGTCCTTTTTCCGTTGTTTTGTTTTACGCACGGTGACAACACCATTCTCACTTCGATTCGACAATTTCAACTTTGTAAACAAAGTGTACTTGGATACTAATTGTTGTTTTTAACATCTCTGCTAGCTTAATTCCAATTTTGCGACATGATCAAACACAGGAGTCCACATTCCGACTTAAAATAAGTGCAAATAGCCATTAGGGTCATTCACTACTAGATCCTACAGGTCACTCATTTGTTTTCTTTGAATTGCTTATCAGTCATAGGATTTAGTTTTATTGTGAATCTTAGAAGTAATCTAGTTAGGATAGGATAGGAGCTATAACCTTTAGCTTATTTTTACCTTAGAGTGCTTATTGTAGCTTGCTTTTGCTTATTTCCATTTCATCAGTTTTAGGATTCCCAAATCCTTTTGCTATTGCTCTCCCTTGTTCTCATAGCTTATTGTACTTAGGTTCGACTTATTCACATTTTAGTTGATATATTGTTCTTTGTCTAAAGCGCTTCTTGTTAATTGGTGTTATGAGTCTAAAAAATAATGCTAAAGGGGTGTTTGGTTTTGTGGTCATCCAAAAGTTGTAGCAAATAAAGTATCTATCTGACTTATTTTGAGTTTCATCAAATAAAGTTTTCACGAAATTTGCTTGATTTTATTGCTTCTTGGTCCCCAAAGCGGTTGCATAAGCAAGATGTTTGGTTGTTGCTCATTGTGATCTCAAGTTTAAAAGGGTATTTGATCTTCGGTCCAAATCATGGTCAATAAAATTTGTTCAAACGACTTATTGAAAGGTTTTGGAAAGTCAAGTTTTACAAAAGTTCCTTATTTTGATCTTAAATTCAGTTGCTAAAAGAAAATTGAAAAAAATCAAGTTTTCAAAAAGTGGAGCGAGATTGAACACAGGTCTCCACCGCTCAAACGAACACCTCAACACAACACTCTAATGCCAAGCGCCTTGGGTCTTTGATCGATCATATCTTTGCGCATTTAATTACTTAAATGGGTTTGTCAGTTTATTTTGACACTTGTTAGCTTATTTAGTGCTCATTTCACAAAGCAACAACCACTTTTTAAAATTTCCTAGGATCGATAATAACAAAAGTACTTTCTGTGATTTTTCAAAAATTTCTTAATTAGTTTACTATTTTAATTAATTAATTAGTGTTGAATAGTTTTAATTAGTAGTAATTATTTTAAAAGTCGAAAAAATTCCGACTTTTCTAAAATTATTTTTGTCAAATAGAGCGTGGAAAATTAATTTCACACCGTAGCCCTTAAATTGCAAAAATTTACGTTTATGGCTCGGGTTGTTTTGGTTTTTTACGTTTTCGTTTTAGCACCCTAGGACTTAGTGTAGCTTCATGTTATCATTCCTTAGGCTTAGTGATAGTTTATTTTTAGTTTATTAGGGTTCCGCACCTTAATTACCTTCCGTTAATTAATTCGTGAAAGCGTAATTCAACTCAAACAAATCATTAAAAACCAATTCAAGTTCAAATCACGAAACTCAACGAATCCTTCCATTCACACCTCGTTGGGACACGACCGGAAATCACTTCCCGGTATCACTTATCACACCGTAAGATTTGATACGTTAATCTTTTTCCTAAAGGGTTAATTTGTCGAATTTTACGGTATTTTGATATACGTTGATATTGTGTTTGTTTTCACCACTCACTTTACACGAATCACTCAGATTGGGTCCAAAGCTTTCATCTTTACAAGATATTTGCTCGATGAACCGCTACATCACAGATTATGTTTTTTGAAGTATTACTTCAATTAAATGTTCGACCCGTGAAATGTAATTAACAAGTGATGTTAATTAGTTTTTCATTCGATCGGTTACACAAAACCAAAAGCTTTGTACGAAATATGAAATGATTTTAACTATTAAGTTAAATCGTTTTCATTTATTCGTGCTAGTACAAGTAAAAACCATATCGTATGAAACTAATCACCTACCTGTAATCTCTTCTTGATCTTTACGCCAATACTTCTAACCTTTGCCATCCCTGTGGCATATCCATTCCTTCTTGCCATCCATGTGGCTTTGTTTGTAGTGCTCAATCTCTAAGGATTTATATGGCTGCTACTATGGATAAGATTAGAAGATGAAGATTTAAGTGTGAAGATAATTTTTTTTGGTGCTGCGTACATAAGAGAAAGGGGGAGAATGTTTTGTGTTTTAGGGTTGCTTAATATTAGGGTTGAAAGTGTGATTTATGTGAGTTTTATACACCGATAACTTACGGTTTGACAAGATTTGGTTTGGGTCTGATTATTGATTGAAAATGGGCTTGTCAGATTGATTATTTGCTGATGGGAATGGGCCTGTTACAAGATTGGGTGATATGTCATTTAGGCTAACAAGTTAAAATGGACGTGGGTTTTAGCTTACTATCTGGTTAAATGAAATGTGTGATATCCGAATTTTGGCATTTCAAACATATGGATAATTAAGATTTGATATTTCTCAATATTGAATGGTACAACCGTGCACGTTCAAGGGCATTGTGTGATTTCATGATATGTGGCATATCCTCATGAGAGGCGAATTGTACTGTGATGATGAGATTTGACGAATGTTAAACTTGATGATGATGAGACTTGAGACGTGTGTGTTTTGGGTAATGATGATATGATTTGGAGATTCGTCATGAGTGTTGGCAACTTTGTGTATACATTTTCACGGAGATTATTATGTCGCGTGAAGTGTTTATTGGAAAATATGGACTACGGGGTTGTTTGGGCGGTATTTCTTATTTGGATCTGATGAGGTTTTTCGACTCGTTTACTTATTTCTTCTTCTTTCTTTCTACCCTTCCGCGAAGATGACTTGTTTGGGCATTTATAGAGTGTGATAAATGCTTGGCTATTTAATTCGTTTGTGATTTTCTGCTTAACTCACAGCGTAACTATCACTTCAGTGTCTCGCGCAGATTGAGGATCGTCAAGAGGTTTTGTAAATTGGGTACACCGTTTCTTCTTCACAAGGATTAGTACAAGTTCAAGTAAAAAATCTAGGGAATTTCACTTCATAATCAAGTTTGGCATATCGGGTTTACTTCACCATGTTGTCACTGCAAAAGCCGACAGAATGCGTGAATGATGTGTTTACCAAAGTGTTTATTGGATGGTTGATGATATTTTTGATGTTGGATAATGAACCGTTGATGAACCGTTGCATGTTCCCCTAAAACCGATATTCACCGAAACCAAAGTTGTCTTATAACATTCATGCTGACATTGTTTACGGTTTAGTCTTGATTTTGTAAAATCCCGCGAAAGAATCTATTTCTCGGTTTAAATCATAGACTTGTAAAATCCCGTGAAAATGGAAACATCCTGGTAAAAGTAAAGTGCATTTTCGGATCTTTCTTACGGTTTATTCTTGGTTTCGTAAAATCCCGCGAAAGAATCTATTTCTCGGTTTAAACCATAGAATTGTAAAATCCCGTAATGATGGAACCATCCTGGAGAAAGGAGAAAGTGTATTTCGGGATCTAATCTGATGCTTGTGCCATGGTTTCTACTTCAAAGAAGGGATAAAAGGGTGTACTTCATGAATTATGTGATTGCTTGGATATTATTCATGGTAGTTTGATTATTACATGATTTTACGGGGATATGTGCTTTTAACCATGGTCGGGATGAAAACCATTATCATAGTTCACTTATAACGTCAAAGGAGGCTAGATTTAAGCTTTTAACCGAAAATGTGATAGCAGGGTTAATACACTATTATTTATTTGAGGTTGAAGTGAAATATCACGGTGAGTGTACTTAGTATCCAAGGTACCGGGGATGGTTGGATGAAGATTCTTCAAGATCCTTGTTTGAGCTTATTATCAAAGCGAAGACTTGGAAATCTAGTTATTGTTGGGTGAATTTTTCCTTTTCTTTTACCACTTGGGGGAATCGGGCTCTTACCATCAAAAAATAACTATCATTTTAACGTTGTAGTGCTCAGTGTCACATTCAATTGTGGATTTTCAAGAGGTGATGTACGTCTTATACTTGATGGTTGGTTGGATGAAGAGTATAGAGTACTTAGAGATTCAATGGAGGATGAAGTCTCGGCACCGCTCTTTGTTACATATGTGCAAGTTTAAGTCACGAATTCGGGTCAGTTTACTTCAGGGTCAAATTCATCATATTGGGTTTTCTCCATCAGCTGTCACGACAAAGGCCTACTGAATGATAATGGGGTTGATTACTTGTTTTGCCAAGAGAGATTGAAAAGAGAGAGATTATGACGTTTGAACACAACAGTTCAAGCCTCGTACTCTAAAGAAAAGAAAAGTGTACGTTTCAGTGCGCTTTATCTTAGGAATAAGAGAAACTTCTTATTTATGACCATTCTCATCAACATGCTTCATGCTTTTTCCAAGCGCTTCAGTCATCAAGTGAACCGAACTACTGTTGATTGTCTTCTTATTCCACTTGCTCAATTATAATGATGATGGCGACATCATATGCTACCTTTGAAGGGGAGAAGTGTGAAGAGAATTCATTTTAAAGATATTCACTTGTTTAAATCAAGAATGGCATCTTCGTATGCAATTCTTGAGGGGGAGAAGAAGTATGATAATTCTACATGATGAGTTATATCTGAGAATAAATGGTCAAACGGCTCCAAACTCATGTAAGAACTGAGCTTCTTCTTATCGGGTCATCTTTACATGGAGTTTCTTCTAAGAGCCGTTGGTTGACATCTTCACACGGGCTGATTTGATTAATGACAAAGTGCTTCTAGTTGCTGGGCTGATTTCTTTGATGAACATCTTCCGATCTTGTTTGATTGGGAGGATCTTAGTTAAGGAGATTTGCTATTTGTAAGTTAGCGGAATGCATTTGGTGAGTTGAAGATGTTGACTTTCTATTCCCAATTGGACAATCTTGAAGAAGGTCGAGTCTACGATCGTCCTACATTTTACGCTACATGTTAGAAGACTAAAGGCGAGTTGCATTTAACGATCTAAAGACTTCTTCTTAATCTGGGCATTTATCAAACAAAGGTTGTCGGTTTAGGGAGAGCAATAATTGGGGAGAGTGATATGTCGATTTAATCCCTAATTAGATTTGCTCACAATGTACTTCAGCAAGTTGATTCTCACAAAGACTTCTAAGGTTCTTCTCAAATGATTTCGAGTATATGGGCTTACAGAGTATTGCTGATTCTAAAGTATCAAAACCAGCAAGGGGGAAGGAGACACACATCTAAACACGAGTAAACTTGATGAACTTAATTCTTCTAAGTGATTGAAGATATCCCGGGAAGACAAATGCCATGACCGCAGAGAAACTCAAGGTTTTACTCATCAAGGCTTTTAGTTTATTATTCCAACTACGTGGGAAGTGATGTTAGAAAGTTTACGAAGATAAAGAGGTACACAAGTATGACATATTCGGGGATATAAATGTATAACATGAGGAGGTGTTATCGGTTATTCTTTCGGTGGGAATGTGTGTGCCAGGTTCTTGAGCTTCATACATGATCATCAGGGAAGAAAGCCATTGTTTAGCACAAACATTGGGAGGTGTTTTCTTCCGGGCATGATGTGTATTCGGGAGAGTTCGTGAGCATTATACAAAGAGATCCGCCGCATCAATTCATCTACTTGGGGAAGTGGTCTCGGACAACCTTTGGTATGGATCACTTGAGTTCGGTGTAAAAGGAATTTGAGAAGAGGTATTCAAATGTGGGATGATACGTTCTTTGTTCTTCTTTTGATGATATAATCCCGAGCGGAGAATCTCGATTATCGTTCTTAAAAGGAGCAGCTGGATTTATGATAATGGTGTGCTTCTTTGTGCATACGCCTAAGGCAAGCTTGAAATAGAGCTTGAATCTGCTCATCACATGGATTTTCGATTTGGGGAAGCGCCAAAGTCTCTCTTTCTCAAAGGCTCATGTTCTATCTTCTATACGGAGCCTCGAAGCTTTGGTGGTGAAAGTTTAAGAGATGATGAGTTCTATCTTCTTCAACGGGCTTTCGATATCCTTATCTCGGTACTCGTATCATCATCCTTCTTAAACTATATCATCTACACTATCTCGTATATATTTATCAAAAAGCAAAATACAAAATATAAAACCAACAAAACAAAATAGAAAAATATAAAACCAACAAAACCCATAAAATTAGAAAATTTGAAAAAAATACCAAAAATAATGTTTTCAAAGACATGTCTTCAGTATCGATAACATCTGCGGTCTTAGAAATGTCATTCAATAATGGCACGGGACCATAGATGAAGTTCGAGCAGAGGTGTAAATATTCTTTTTCAAAACATGTCTAAAAATATGGCTTATAGTTATTTCGATTGTAACCAGCTTCAAAATTGGCTTGCAATTATTTGATCAGTAACCGTGCTTAAACTATGGTTTGCTATTATTTCGATAGCAACCCGCTCTTCAAGAAAGGAAAGTGTTGCGCTAAACCTATTTTCAAAATATTTCGTGCACTTATCCTAAAACAAAAGCGAGGAAAGTATGTCAAGGATCACATTTTACTCAAATATTTTTCCTTCAAAATTCTTGAGAAAATATTTGTTTTAACAAATGGTGGTAAATGAGTTGCTTTAAAACAATCGATTCGAGTTTTTATAAAATTTGCAAACTCAATCAATGACTTCAACTTTTAAAATTTTCGGAAAATGAGTCATTGATTGGGGGAATGTTTTCAAATTTATATCATCTATCGGGCTTATCTAATTATCCTAAATGTGGCGAAAATGATGTTAACCTACGTTGAAGGACTAGGTGCCTAGGATAAGATTGTTAGGATTAGATGATTATAGTTTGATGAACACATATATCCCATGCCTTATATGAACTGATTGATATGTTGGATTTGTAAAATATTGGATTTCACATACACATCAAATCATTAATACAAGTAGGCGTACAAGAGTGTTTTAGAGAGAGAAAGTTAGAGGTTTAGGGAACTTAGTGAGAGAAAGTGAAAGATATTATTATGAGCTCCAACTCTCTACCTTGCAAGGTAGAGTATTTATAGTCTTACATAAAATGCCACACAACGGGTCATGGATCGAGGCATACGAGTGGGTAAAGACCCGTCAGTCCTCCACGGTGTTGCTTAACTAAATACTACTTAGCTTAAAATAACTACGACTACGAGCTTTCTAACGATTACATATACTTGAGGTGACCGACTCTTTAATGCCCGAAATTTCTAATTCCTAACAATCTCCCCTGCGGAGGTCACCTCAATCATGTACTAAAATTACATTGAATACAAGCGAGATATTACACTAAAATTGTTCTTACATTCTTGATGTAGTACTTTGTCACACCCAATTACATTTTGCGGTGGAATGGAATTCACGGGATTGGTTGTCATAGCATCACAATCAGTTATATTGAGCGACCTAAAGTGTCGTTTTGAAAAGAACATCGTTTGATTTAATAAAACAATCGAGTTTACAAAGTATAGGTCCCAAATGAAAATCAACGTGCGGAAATAATTTTGTTACAAGCCAAACGATGTTTTAACGTTCATAAAACCCAAGTGAGGCGCGTCGTCACCGCGACTCCATGATGTGTCCACATGCATGCCATGAAGTGAATGCCTTAGATACACGAGATAAAAACATGCTAAAGTGTCAACACAAAGGTTGAGTGAGTTCATAGAGTTTGTGTTGAAATGTAAAGCCTTTCAAAATCGTTTATGCAACAAAGGCATTGTAAATCCACCCGCCCAAGTTCCGCCATACAAAACTTGCAACTTTGTGTTCACAACCCATCGCCAAAATGTGTATAGTTTATGTTCAAACACATGATGTCAAATGAATTCACAATAGTACCTAACTCGGCGTAGCACAATAGCGCTTAATCAATAGGACTAGACTCAATGTATCGGTAGTCAACCGATTTAGAACATTATCTGACGATGTATCGATGGTCAATGACATAGAACTTTATCTGACGATGTATCGATGGTCAAGCGACATAGAACTTTATCTGACGATGTATCGGTAGTCAACCGACATAGAACTTTATCTGACGATGTATCGATGTCAAGCGACATAGAACTTTATCTGACGATGTATCGATGGTCAGCCGACATAGAACTTTATCTGACGTAGAACTATACCAAACAAACAAGAACAACTAATATAGTACAACATTCGGTTTGAAACAATGATGATCATGATAGAAGTTATCCTTAAAAGATAAAGTACTTGTGAAAAATAGTTAAGCATGTATCCCCAAAATAGTTCAAAACAATTGAAAATGGGGCTATGAAAACTCACCTATTGCAATGATTATGATGACAAAAGTGAGTACTACTGAAATGTAGCGTGATCTCAAACCGACCTATTATGAATGATATGATATGTAATAAGTTATGATGTAATGTTATGCATGCATTTAGTATGTTATTTATACCACTTGTGAATTTTGAAAATAATACTCTTAGTCGAAAAATACACTTTTGGCGTCTTGACCATTCTTAAATTACTTTACAAGTATTTACGTCATAATGTCATCCTACAATAGTTTCTTAATGGTTTATTGTGAAATTATAACTTTTAGTAAGTAAAATAATGTCGTTGGAAATTTCATGAAAGTGACTAAAATGGCCTCGAAAAGCTAGTCGTAAAATTGTGTACGTCGAACGTTAAAAATAGCCTTCAATATGGTCACTTGTTTACCGTAACACTTGTCTAATAAAAATAATATAGTTTTTCTTAACTAATAAGTTACGGCAATTTTGTGAAAACGTGTATAGTTTAAGTTCTACAAATCCGTTTTCTACGTATTATACGTCCTTAGCTTCGTATCAAAGTATACTAATATATTTTTGATAAGTCAAAATAATTTATAACGCTTAAGGCTCGTTTTTGACTCGTACAAAACAAAAACAGTTTGCTGAAATTTTCAGGATATATATATTTCGTCGTCAAACTTGAAAAATTCATAATTTCTTCGTTATAACTCCGTTTTAATCCGTTCAAGCGGCCACGGATTCGTTTTAAAGTATATTTTCTAAATATCTAGGCCAAAATTTTATGTCTACTGTCGGATTTTCCAGAATTACAAAATACGATCAGACCCTTTTAATACTTGTCGAAAGAGTTTTCTCGTACTAAACCTATTTCAATCCTTCAAAACAACTCCAAAGCTATTCTAATCCTACCATACACCTTCTTAGGGTGTCATGGGTCCCTAGACATCATCAAAACTAATATATAACAAGGGATAATTTATAGGATGACTTATATATGTATAACTCTAAAAACAATGTAAAATGGTATAAATATCCATAAGTCTTGCATGCTTTGCTCCAAAATGATGAAATAAATATGAAATGATAATGAAAGATGTAAAATGAAAATGATATGCTTACTAGTTACTTGATGAGGTGATAAGAACAAGGGATTAAACTTAAACACCCTAGGTTTTATTTCAAAACCTTGATTAAGAGTGTAACTAGATTGTTAAAAACTTGATTTGGAAAAACTTTGATGATTTCTTCTTGCTTCCCTTTGTGGCGGTTTGAAGAAGGAAAAGAAAAGAAAACATTGACTTGAACTTGTATTATTGTTGAATGAATGAAGTGTAAGAGTAAGTTGGAGTGTAGATATAACCAAGTAAGAAAATGTTACCAACTCATAAATGAAGCACCTCATTTTGACGCCAAGGGGATGTATTTACAATACATATATTTTTTTTCTTTTATTATGTATATAAAGGTATAAGTGTAAGTAAATGGGTACTTTGTAAATCTTGTTTAGTAGTTATGTATATATTTGGATATTTAGGGTAGCGTTGTCAAAAATAAACTTTAATGAATCAAAGTAAAGTATATTGAGATCATAAAATTGTAAAATACATTTCTTGCAAAATTTGAGTGAAATAATAATTATCGTGTAGTTTTTAAGAAAAGCGTCGTAATAATATAAATTTAACGATTTATATACAAAATAAATTTAAAACACTAGGTAAGCTCAAAATATTATTTTTATAAACTAAATGTAAGTATAAAAATATATCGAATAATTTTGGAAGTGTCGGATTAAACGTTCAAAATAATAACTTACGCGATAACGTTTATTTAATATGAAATTTACGTTTAATGTGAAATGCAAATTCATGAATGACCTAACATGATGGAAATGATGTTAATGAAATGTAGACTAAACCTAGTCTATACGAAATGTCCTTGATGATATGATTATGAATTCGCCGCTAAACCATTAAGGTTACGCGAATTTGGAACACGCAAACCTAGTTTACGATAAATGATGAAATAGTGAAACATGAATAATGTTTTGTAATATGACCTGAAAATACGAGTTGTCACATACTTTACTTGAAGCTCGTAGTCATTGAATCTTTACATTGCATGTTTGGTTAATCCAAGTGGAGGTCTTTATTGATCCACGTGATAATAATTTTGAGCCGACATTTGAGATCATCACTATCAAAAATCTCGAGACATCCATTGTGGTGTTGGTATTATGTGATGTTGTGACTTTCGGACCGACATGCTCACATTCGGATCATGATATCTTCTCATCGAGTAGCGGAAGCTTTCGTTGATTCATGATATTGGCGCAGCAGAGTAGAAGCATGGAGTGAAAATATCGAGTCATTGGTGCACTTATCATGATTTCTTGAGAGATGAATGTATTGTGTGAGCATGCGGCTATGGATTGACCGCTTCATTACGATCACCGCAAACGTCATGCGCACTGCATACAACGAGTTAGCAATAAAGCGTACAAAAGTGTCTTTGACCACTTTAGTTGAATTGAGGTACACGCCCACGGTTCCCGTTGATCAAGACATGTCTTGCCTGTGATCGGTATAATTCAAGAATTTCCTTGATGGGGTTTCGTTGCTCTAAACGTTCTCAAACCGAACGTCTCAAAGAAGACAACACGGAGTGAGTGAACCGGTAATTTAAGTCCATCGATTGATGAAAAGAGATTTGAAAACAATCGTATTGCTCAATAGAAATTGTTTTGCAATACAACGAAGGTTTTATTGAAAATCAATTATCAATCATAAAACACCTTTTGATTTGAAAAATTAGTACACGGTCGATGTGCTAAAGAAAGAGTTATTAAGCACAAAGACCGGTTTTCAAAGGTATCCGTCAATCCATAACTGAACCGAGATTGATTCAAGAGATTGAATCGCCCAATTGTTTACATTCGGTTGTCACATGGTTGATCTATATAATAGATCTCACATGCCACCTAAATGGAGCTTGTTTGATGTTGGCTCGGAAGGTTTTCCATCTTCACCGTGAATATGTTCACATATCACTCGGATGTTACGGCAAAACCACAAGGATAATGCGTGGGACTCAAGATATAATCTCTCTTTCCACATTGTGTGAAGCAGAGTCTTCATTGAAAGTGTCCTAATGAGATTTATTGATGATCTCGTGGCTCTAGAATCAATATGTGCATATTTGGATCTGTGTTGGGAGACTAGGGAGAGGGTCTCTTCTTCAATATCAACAATCTCTAAGAGAAAGTCGATAGATAATGTCTCGTTCCCGTGAGAATGAAACAAGTCCTTTTAAGAGGAACTTGAGTGGTTTGGAAAGTTGAAGTGCGATCGTCCATTGGGTCCATGACGTCTTGTCTTCTATACCGATGTTACCATCGGTAGCATATGAATTGAACCGGTTTACGCCTAAGGTTGAATATATGGAGGGCTATTTGTTTTCACCCTTTTCTCATTCAATTCTTTTAATTCTTCAACCCTTCAAGCTTACCGAGACTTCATAGCTAGAACCTTGTTGGGTTTATTCCAAGACTAGCTCGAGATCAGTCCGCACTCTTCCCATATCTCATTTTCTCCTTTTATCATCATACCTAAGAACTCTACACTAACTAGTGGATAGTCCTCGGTAGATCCCTCCTGCTCGGCGGATCATGGGAACACATACCTAACCTTATCATCCTTATATCACCATACATAAGTAAAGTTGGTCGGTCTATTTGGTATTGTTCATCCGCCATAGAAACCAATTGAAAACCATTTGAAAATCAATCCGAGTGCTTGTGATATATTATCAAAGCATTTTGCACCAATTGTTTTGATATTCTTAGAATAAGAGCTCCCCTCAACATGTGCATCAAGTGATTGAAATCGTTTTGCACACTGAGGCAAGAAAAAAGTTAACTTCTTTGAATTCCACTTTCTAAAGATATCAACATCACTTCCCTAATCAAATCAAGTAGATAAAGCATTTTCGGAAGGATGAGATTTTCATGATTTTGCTCCCCCTCAATATGTGCTTCTAGGTTTGAAAAGGGTTTTGCACATACTAGAGAGAACTCGCACATTGAGATAAGTGATCACGTTTCAAATCATGGGTTTAAGATAGATGCTCCCCTCAACATGTGCATGGAAAATTTGAAATCGTTTGTCACATGTGGGAAGGATAGCATGTACATCCTTATAAAACCATTTACCGAATTATCGCTTAAATCCAATTTAAATCACACATTCTCCCCGATCACAATTATCAAATCATTTGAGATTTGTGATCTCTTATAGATTTAAATTGATTTTAAAAGCTTTTAAGGAGAGTTGTGACTTGATTATAAAAGTGTTTTAAGCGATAAGGATCGGATTTAAGACTTTAAACTCCATTGATAAAACATGCATGAATATCTTTTGAAAACAATTTAATGCCAAATAACTTTTTAATTTAATTGAAATCATTCTCCCCTCAATCAATGACATAGGTTGTTGATTGAGAGATAGAGATTTTGACAAATAAGTCCCGATGATTATCAAAAATAGAGATCGAGTTATTTTTCAAAGCGGTTAGTTTTCAAAGAGATAAATGTTTATAGAATCGAGCATGGAATTTGAAAACATGGTAAAGCATGGCTCGATCTTTCTTTGAAAAGCGGGTTCTTGCTCGAAATGACAATAAACCATTTTATCTCTTTCTCCCAAAAATATTTTTTGATTTTTTTTTTTTTTTTTTAAATAAAAATTCGAACAATATCTAAGTCCGTGTCATTCTTTGAATGACAGCACAAAGACCGTAGATATTATCGAATCGAGAAAGACATGACAAAATGACAATATTTTTGAAGATTTTTCGAATTTTCAAATTTTATGGATTTTGAGAGTTTTATATTTTTCTATTTGATTTTTAAGGGTTTTATAATTTTGTATTTTGTTTTCGAATAGATATATACAAGAGATAAATTAGTTTAAGAGAATGATGAAATGAGTACCGAGATAAAGATATCGTTCAAGACGTTGTAGAAGAAAGGAATCAACATCTCTTAAACTTTCGCCACCAAAGCATTCGAGGCTTCTAAGAAAATCGTCGAACATGAGACTTCTCAATTTGAATCTTTGGTAGCTTCCCCCAAACCGACAAACATCGAATAAAGACCATTTCCCAAAGAAGTAGAGTTGAATACAAAGCGGTCTCATTGATTGAAGCTCAAGACCCGAAGAACACGAGAACATCAAGTAACAAGTTGAAACATTGATCGTCTCGGTGGTTATCAAATCTGGATTAACCGACACGACCGATCACATGAACTGTTGTGCATCCCCGATGTACACCTTACTCTTCTAGATTGACCATTGTCTATTTAGGGAACAACATATCAACATCTTCATTTTACCAAGTGCATTCCGGTTATCTAACATATAACCAATCGACACATAATGTACACATGTACCCAACAAGAGTAGAGACGATGACATCCATGTAACATGTTGAGTCACTAATCATCTATGTGGATATCAACTCAAATAATCGAATTAGCTCGATCAAGTGAACATGTTGTGCATATAACCGGAAGCACTTTATCATAAACCGTGATATAAGGCGTCGATAGGCGTGATCATCTCACGCCCAAATATTCTTCTCACATTTCTTCCAACTGAACGCTGAAGTATCTCTAAGTACTCACAACTCAAACAAAGTATGAGACATTAACACCTCTTGAGATTATCCACATCGTCGGTCTTTAGCCATCCACCCCGACTGCTGGTAACTAGATAAACCAAGTCTTCAACTTAACATTCTTAGACCCGAGCAAGATATCAAATAAGAACACGCCTTTGTGAAATTTAACTTCAATCTCAAATGAGTGATAAATGATTAACTCCGAAGTAATCAACTTGTGTCAAATGCCCAACACGTGAATAAACATACAATTGGATGTACATTGATCCACTGAATGAACCGAAACAAATGATTCCTCAATATCAATGCATTCTTCCTAAAAGTATACATGTAGAGACTGATCTGAAAGAATCACCAATAATGTCTTTGATAGGATGAGGTAGTCAGTTTCCTTAATGTTCATGTGGTTGATTTACAGAGTGCATAATGAGAGGAACAATAATCCGTAAAGATTTGGCAAAGAAATACCAAAGAGCGGATCATTATCCATGAACAACAATCCGTGAAGATTTGGCACAAGAATACCAAAGAAGCGGATCATTATTCAATAGTGCAACTTACAATATCATGATAGTCATTATAAACGCCTTGTGAATCGTGAGATAAGGTTTCTTGAGAATTCCAAAAGTACTTCTTAGATGGTGAACCGGTTGAGTCAATAGAAACCGGAGCATGAGCTTCGTGGTGGATGATCAACATTCGTCGGAGGTTGAAAGTACTTGATTCGCCCGAGCAGTCAAGTTTTCTCACGCAGTGACCACTCATGAATGGCCGACCGTAAGAAACTTAAAACGGTTCGAAGCAAACTCAATGAAGATCGAGAGTATAGTGTTTCCCGGTCGTTATGTCCCAATGAGCTATGCTAAGAATCACCAAACGATATAGTGATCGAGAGATTTGAACGGAAAGAGGATTTGAATTATTATAACTACTGAAAAATCAAACAAATTACAGGGCTTAAATGCAAATTAAAGAAAATTAAAAGATAAAAATATTAAATAAACGCTATCACTATTTGCAAAATGATGTTTTGATTTTATGTTTTATAAAACTTAATTTAAAACTACGCGACGTCTGAATGAAAATATAATCTTGAAGCAATATTAACCCTAAAAATATGAAAATGATATTTTACAATCCTAATGATAAAAGAAAATTTCTAGAAAAGAAAATTATTTTTAAAACTATTTAATTAATTATTATTAATTAAAACTATTTTTAACTATTTAATAATAGACTAAAATACAAGAAAATATGAAATAAAGCTAGAAAAATAAAATTATGACTTAGAAAATCTAAAATATCAAAAGAGAATTATCAAAACTATTTTGTATTTTTCCGATTATTTTCTATTTTCTAGGAATTAAAAACTATTTAAAACTACTTAAATTATTTAAAAATACAAATTTAACTAAGAAAAATCTAGAAAAATATTTTTGTCTTTTATATTTATCTTAACTTAAGAAAATGAAAAATTATTTTTGAACCTTTTCTTAATTAATGGTATTTAAAGCTAATTAAAAATGCTTAAAAGCGAATTAAATCAAGAAAATACTAAACCGACTTGGAAAAATCTGAAAATTCAAGATAAGCTTAAAATAATATAGAGAATCAAGGAAAATATAAAAACAGGGGTTGTGTGGAGGAAAATGAGGTCGCTATGTCAAGTGCTTGGAAATAAGCACTCTAAATAAGCAAATGCACACAACCGATGACCAAACCGAAAGAAGCTTCAATAAGCTAAAATAACTCTAAAGCAACTAAAAACAACAACCCATAACCTCTGGATTGCAAGATACCAAGATTTGATGAATTTGAGACCAAGTTCTAATAACACCGAGGTCACTACTTTGAGCTTAAAATAAGCAACTAGATAAGTCAAACCGAAAACCAAGACTTGGGATCTAAACTAGACCTGGTGGGACCTTGTAAACCAAAGTGGAGACCTAGATGAGCTCAAATGAGCTTTGTGCAAGCTCTCAAAAACCTGTCTTGCAGACTCGGTGTTGACTGAGTCATGCACAGGCAATCACGCCATATTGAGCAGTGATTATGAGGCTTATAAAAAATTAACAAAAATCCACAAAAATCACCATAAGAAATTAGACCAGTGGAAGTTTTTAAAACCACAAGATTCACTGAAATTGACTCAGAAATGAGTCCAAGAAAAATCACCCTAGTTGAGCATAAACTGACTATTTCAATATTTTGACTTTTTAACAAAACTGAAAAGTTGACTAATTTGAGGTTTGCAACCAATTCAAGGACTGAATATGATGTTTACTGATGAAATAAAGCTGATGCAAGCTATCCTTATGAATTCTAAACACAATAACAGTTTTTGCTTTTTGAGAATTCTAACAGATGAGAAACTAGGACAGATTATCAATGATTTTGACTTTCACTACTCTAGTGTGCAAATGAGTGACTAAACCAAGCCTCATGATCCTAAAGTATACTATTGTGACAGATCTTAACCAAAAACTCAGCCTCCAACTTACCCAAACCAGCTGATCCAAACACACCTATATCTACTGTTTTGAGCTTTTAAATGAAACTAAACACTACACTAGCTGATCTAATGGATCAATCTGAGATTAGATAGCCTAAGTACAACTAAATAAACAAATTTAAACAGTTAATTATTACAAATACAAGTAAAAACAAAATGTGCAATCGATGTGAAAATGAAACGGGACACTCGCGAGAGTCCAACTTGTTTCTCGTGCTAAACCGAAACCAACCTACTCTAATCTAATCTAATCCACCCCATGTCCATGCTCTGCATCATCCATAACCATTTTCATTTCAAATTGAGCCCAGTTTGACTTTTGTTGACTATAAATGAAAATTGTTTGAAACTGTTTCCCAAGCTAATCCAAAGCTATAATAAGCTTAAATTAACTTGTTTGAATTAGAAAAGAAGCTATTGGAAGCTTTAATATAGGAACATGAGATTGAAATTTCCAACACTGATCACAAGAACAAGAATTTTAACCAACCTTTGAAATTGATTCTTAAAAACATATTACAATGATAACATAACTTAAGTTTTGATCATAGAAACAAAAGATTACAGAATTTAGGCTAAACTAAGACATTTGTAAAAAAACGACATAAAGAAAAACTTTAAAAACTAACTAACTGCCTTTAGCTTGCTTCTTCTCTCTCTTTTATAGCTCCAAATTGTTTCTCTTTCCTCTCTGAGCTAATCCCACCTCCTTTCATGGCCATTGGATGGGTTAAGTGAATATTGGCCATAGATTGATTTTTTGGCGGAAATGGGCTTTTGACAAGTGGGTTGAGATTGAGTGTAATGGAGAGAAAGTAATTAATGTATCTTGGATTTTGGTGAGGTGGAGGAACAAGTTGAGTGGGATGAGTGGGGATAAGGGAGATGGAGTGTTGCGAAATGGCGGGGAAGAAGAAAAAGAGGCCAAGGTGTAGTTGTTTGACCGGTAGGGTTGACCGGGTATTAATAAGCGGGGGTCCAAAAGTAGGGGTCCAAAGGCTTGGCGGTCACAATGGTTTGTGATAGGGTCCAAATGGGTTTAAAGGTTTAATAACATAGGACCTTTGTTGTAATTCAAAATTCAAGGACCATTGCTGCCATTTCATCAAAGTTGCTCCAAGGGCTAAAAGTGACAAGTTTCAATAATGCAAGGACCAAACTTGACATTTTCAAATTTCCAGGGACCAATTTTGCCAATTTTTAAACTTGAAGGACCAATTTTGTAATTTCTCAAAACTTTTGACATTTTTCACCAAAGGACTAATTTTGACAACTTATGATTTTAAAAGGACCTTTGGTGATTTTTCTTTTGAAATTAGGACTCAGGGACTATTTCTGACAATTTTTGAAACTTGGGGACTGAAACGCCAATTATGCAAACTTAGCTCATTTTCATCCGATTTTAAACATTTTGCATCCGAAACATATAAAATGCAATTTTGGAATATTTTCGATATTTTGATGCATTTCGAGCATTTTTAACGTTTTGCGATCAGATTAACCAAAATGATGAGTATTTACACACTCATCAATCCTCACACTAAACTATTGCTAGTCCCAAGCAATCTTTTGAGAAAAACTTAACGGATTTGAATCTCTTTACCAAAAGCCTTACTTCGGAGTAGCCAAATGTTTCAGTTCAAGTAAGAACCATGGTACACCGATAACCATGTGATTTTGAGCAAACCACCGACTTTCAACGGATTTGATTTGTCTTTACCGAAGCCGTTTGTTCGGACTAGCCAACTCTTAGATAAATTATCAATATTATCTTTGGTGAGTGATTACCAATTATGGTTTTTCCATCGCCTTTACCACAAGCCATAAACTTGCGGGCTAGCCAACTCTTCACTTTTTAGGATATGGTGAGTGAATACCATACAATTTTGGGCAAATTGCAAGTCGTAAACGGATTTGATATATCTTTACCAAGAGCCGTTTGCTCTGGATTAGCCAATCCTTTTGTTTATTAGACAAGGCGGATCGATAACCAATTGAGTAAGTGTAGAACACTTACTTCAAAAAAAAAATTGGCCAAAAACGGGGAATTGGTATAATTATATGATAAAATTCGTGAGAATTCCCTCCACACTAGAAATGAATATTGCCTCAATATTCAAAGTACCTATTATCTTAGAAACAAAGAACGTAAAAGGGAAATACTACGCCATTATTTAGAAAGGATTTTTTTTTAACCAACCTTTGAAGTTGTAGTATAGTGGTAAGTATTCACTTTGTCACGCGGGTGACCCGGTTCGTTCCGGCAATGGCGCCAAAATTTGATTCGCTCCGAGCGATCAAGTTTTCACGCAAGGTGACCACTTGTGAATGGCCGACCGTAAGAAACTTAAAACGGTTCGAAGCAAACTCAATGAAGATCGGGAGAGTATAGTGTTTCCCGGTCGTTATGTCCCAATAGCTATCTGAAGAATCACCAAACGATATAGTGATCGAGAGATTTGAATCGGAAAGAGGATTTGAATTATTATAACTACGTAAAAATCAAACAAATTACAGGGCTTAAATGCAAATTAAAGAAAATTAAAAGATAAAAATATTAAATAAACGCTATCACTATTTGCAAAATGATGTTTTGATTTTATGTTTTTATAAAACTTAATTCAAAACTACGACGTCTGAATGAAAATATAATCTTGAAGCAATATTAACCCTAAAAATATGAAATGATATTTTACAATCCTAATGATAAAAGAAAATTTCTAGAAAAAGAAAATTATTTTAAAACTATTTAATTAATTATTATTAATTAAAAACTATTTTAACTATTTAATAATAGACTAAAATACAAGAAAATATGAAATAAAGCTAGAAAAATAAAATTATGACTTAGAAAAATCTAAAATATCAAAAGAGAATTTTCAAAACTATTTTTGTATTTTTCGATTATTTTCTATTTTCTAGGAATTAAAAACTATTTAAAACTACTTAAATTATTTAAAAATACAAATTTAACTAAGAAAATCTAGAAAAATATTTTTTGTCTTTTATATTTATCTTAACTTAAGAAAATGAAAATTTATTTTTTGAACCTTTTCTTAATTAATGGTATTTAAAGCTAATTAAAAATGCTTAAAAACTGAATTAAATCAAGAAAAATACTAAACTGACTTGGAAAAATCTGAAAAATTCAATATAAGCTTAAAATAATATATAGAATCAAGGAAAAATATAAAAACAGTGGGTTGTGTGGAGGAAAATGAGGCTGCTATGTCAAGTGCTTGGAAATAAGCACTCTAAATAAGCAAATGCACACAACTGTTGACCAAAGCGAAACGAAGCTTCAATAAGCTAAAATAACTCTAAAGCAACTAAAACAACAACCCATAACCTCTGGATTGCAAGATACCAAGATTTGATGAATTTGAGACCAAGTTCTAATAACAAATTGAGGTCACTACTTTGAGCTTAAAATAAGCAACTAGATAAGTTTGGCCGAAAACCGATACTTGGGATCTAAACTAGACCTGGCCGGGACCTTGTAAACCAAAGTGGAGACCTAGATGAGCTCAAATGAGCTTTGTGCAAGCTCATCAAAACCTGCGAGACTCGGTGTTGATCGAGTCTATGCAGCGAGAACAGTTATCCCCATATTGAGCAAAGTGATTATGAGGCTTATAAAAATTAACAAAATCACAAAAATCACCATAAGAAATTAGACCAAGGAAGTTTTAAAACCACAAGATTCACTGAAATTGACTCGAAATGAGTCCAAGAAAATCACCTAGTTGAGCATAAACCCACTATTTCAATATTTTGACTTTTTAACAAAACTGAAAAGTTGACTAATTTGAGGTTTGCAACCAATTCAAGGACTGAATATGATGTTTACTGATGAAATAAAGCTGATGCAAGCTATCCTTATGAATTCTAAACACAATAACGGTTTTTGCTTTTTGAGAATTCTAACAGATGAGAAACTAGGACAGATTATCAATGATTTTGACTTTCACTACTCTAGTGTGCAAATGAGTGACTAAACCAAGCCTCATGATCCTAAAGTATACTATTGTGACAGATCTTAACCAAAAACTCAGCCTCCAACTTACCCAAACCAGCTGATCCAAACACACCTATATCTACTGTTTTGAGCTTTTAAATGAAACTAAACACTACACTAGCTGATCTAATGGATCAATCTGAGATTAGATAGCCTAAGTACAACTAAATAAACAAATTTAAACAGCTAATTATTACAAATACAAGTAAAAACAAAATGTGCAATCGATGTGAAAATGAAAATGGATGATACTCATAAGAGTCCGACTTGTTTCTCGGGCTAAACCGAACCAACCTACTACAATCTAATCTAATCCACCCCATGTCCATGCTCGCATCATCCATAACCATTTTCATTTCAAATTGAGCCCAGTTTGACTTTTGTTGACTATAAATGAAAATTGTTTGAAAGCGTTTCCCAAGCTAATCCAAAGCTATAATAAGCTTAAATTAACTTGTTTGAATTAGAAAAGAAGCTATTGGAAGCTTTAATATAGTAACATGAGATTGAAATTTCCAACAGTAATCACAAGAACAAGAATTTTAACCAACCTTTGAAATTGATTCTTAAAAACATATTACAATGATAACATAACTTAAGTTTTGATCATAGAAACAAAAGATTACAGAATTTAGGCTAAACTAAGACATTTGTAAAAAAAACGACATAAAGAAAAACTTTTAAAAACTAACTACCCTTTTAGCTTGCTTCTTCTCTCTCTTTTATAGCTCCAAATTGTTTCTCTTTCCTCTCTGAGCTAATCCCACCTCCTTTCATGGCCATTGGATGGGTTAAGTGAATATTGGCCATAGATTGATTTTTGGCGGGAAATGGGCTTTTGACAGTGGGTTGAGATTGAGTGTAATGGAGAGGAAAGTAATTAATGTATCTTGGATTTTGGTGAGGTGGAGGGAACAAGTTGAGTGGGATGAGCTGGGGGGATAAGGGAGATGGAGTGTTGCAGGCAAATGGCAGGGAAGAAGAAAAAAGGGCGCCAAGGGTGTAGTTGTTTGACTGGTAGGGTTGACCGGGGTATTAATAAGCAGGGGGTCCAAAAGTAGGGGACCAAAGGCTTGGCAGGGTCACAATGGTTTGTGATAGGGTCCAAATGGGTTTAAAAGGTTTAATAACATAGGGACCTTTGTTGTAAATTCTGAAATTCAAGGGACCATTGCTGCCATTTCATCAAAGTTGCTCCAAGGGCTAAAAGTGACAAGTTTCAATAATGCAAGGACCAAACTTGACATTTTCAAATTTCGTGGACCAATTTGCCAATTTTTAAACTCAAGGACCAATTTTGTAATTTCTCAAAACTTTTGACATTTTCACCAAAGGACTAATTTTGACAACTTATGATTTTAAAAGGACCTTTGGTGATTTTTCTTTGAAATTAGGACTCGGGGACTATTTCGACAATTTTGAAACTTGGGGACTGAAAGCGCAATTATGCAAACTTAGCTCATTTTTCATCCGATTTTAAACATTTTGCATCCGAAACATATAAAATGCAATTTTGGAATATTTTCGATTTTGATGCATTTCGAGCATTTTAAACGCTTTGCTCAGATTTAACAAAATGATGAGTATTTACACACTCATCAAGACTCATCAAACATATCTTTGAAAACAATGAATCCCAAACATTGATTCCCAATTATCCTTAGTAAGTGAAGCATTAGGCGTTGGAGGAGAGTCATCAAAATCAAAACAATGAATCCCGTTATCCTTAGTATATTCACTCTTCATCAAAAGAATATACACTCATCATCATCAAAATTAAGTCGATAACCATTATTCAAACATCCATCATCATGTAGTATATTCACTCTTCTCCCCTCAAAAATTGCATCCGAAGTTGCCATTTTGATTTAACAAGTGAATAAGAGTATACACCAATGAACGAGATCCACTTGATGACCGAATGAGCGTGGAAAAACTTGAAGCTTGTTGATGAAGAATGTAGATGAGTATGGCCATTCACGAGAGAATTTCTCTTTAGTCGAAGATAAAGCGCCGCGAAAGCGTACACTTTTCTTTTCTTTGAAGAACGGGGCTCAAGTGTTATCTGCAGACACCATTATGATGAAGTACGAGGCTGAATCGAATTGAACAGACGTCATAATGATGAAGTCACGAGGCTGAATCGATTTGAACAGATGTCATAAAGATGAAGTACGAGGCTGAATCGATTTGAACAGACGTCATTGTTAAGAGCCCAGGTCAAATGTTTAGAGCCGCCTCGAATCCAAATACCAAGGACGATTTGTACGACTGCTTTGGAAAACAGACGAAGACAGAGAATTGGAAACATTGGATCCCCACATGTTGATGGGTTCCTTTTGGTTAGCACAAAGTCTTTGAATCAAGCAGAAACCCTAGATGCAATGGCATTATCCTAGGAGCCGAACTAGTAGAAGCATCGACTTAGTCAAATGACATTTTGTGCTTAATGGGATTATTCTACCATTGGCTTCCAAACCTTAATGTGCACTATTCTAGGCATAGTGGATCTAGCTAAGGGTAAGGTTTGCCATTCGTTAATATTCAACTGTGGGCTTCCATCAAATCCTACATTTGTAAACACATTCCTCGTAGGTTTCAAGATTGCTTAACTGCTTTAGCTCTCCAAGCTTTCTTAATCGGGTTATGAATTTTAGACCTCGAAATAACACATCACATTTATCATGATTACCATAAAATAAACATTTTTACATGTTTTGCGAATGACATGAGGCCTCGAATTAATTTCAATAAGCTTAGAGCTAATACTAGAACTAACACGATTCTTTTGTTCAAATCAAACTTCTTGTCCCTATGGTGTTCTTTCACTTCCTTATCATGAACACTTTTAGTTTGCGTAATCCTATCCTTCTTTGCATTGCTTCTAGGTTTTGACCGCTAACTTTAGTGTCAATCTTAACATCTGTAGAAGTAACGATGGGAACATTACATGGCTTCACTACTTTACGCATTTACGGTCTAGAAGTCTTGGGATCTCAAATTCTAGGAGGCACATCAAAGGTTGCTTGCTTGAATTTTGACATGGAACAAGGCATATCAAGGGTCACATGCTTGGCTTTAGGCATAGAACAAGGCACAACTATTCTATCTCGCCTATTGCTAGATTTCGGACTTGTGACAATTACATACTCTAAGAGTTCTGAGATCGTTTGGCATCCATGCAGCATAGGCTATAGTACTATCAAAAGGTTTTTCTAATCTTTCATCTTCAACAATCTCACGGAGACCCTTCAAACTGTCCTTAAGGTATGAGAGATATGCTTTATGTGCAAGTTCATTATTCCTAATGGGCGGGGAATATATAACATATCGATAGCATATTTATCACAAGCGTAAACCTTAGGAATGAGTATTTGCAATTTGGGATTGGCAACTTTCCTTTCACCTCACGCTTGCATTCTCAATATCGTTAAGTAAAGAAGTTATCTTTTCAATTTGTTTATCATGATTAACTTTAAATGAATCACATAACTCTTTGTTTTGATCATTAACCTTTGAAATTTCGACTTTAAAACAATTATTTTCCTTTTGCAAGTTATCAATTATGTTTTGAAGTTGGAAATTCGAGAATCTAAAGGAGGAGGCATATGGGAACCAATCACATCTTTCTTTTCACCTTTCGGTTGTGAAATTTGGGCTTTCAATCTTTTGATCGTGTTATAATGAGCTCGAATTTGTTCATCACGCTTGCTAATTTCAAAACTCGCATCAAACTCGGGAGCATCGAGGATGTCTTGATATTTGAGGTTTTAACATTTTCTTTGAGATGTTGATGTTTTAATTGCAAAGCAAGATGTTCAACTTCTAATTTAGAATAATGTTTGACCAAGTTATCATGATCATCATGTTCTATTTTCTCATGCAATTTTGAATTTGTTGTTTCAAGCTCAATGACACGATCATGGGAGACTTTCGAGCAACAGATAATTCATGAAATTGAGAAGCATTAATGGAACAATTTGTAGCGATGAAAACACATCTTGAACAATACATTCGTAAATTAGATTCTCATTCGGTGTATGCAAGTTCTTCCTCTCAATCTCATTATATTTTAATTCTCTCTCATAATCACTAACCTCAACAATCATTGCATCAAATTCCTTTTCCATTTCTTTAATGTCCGAATTCATTCCTTTTTAAGACTCTCAAAATGATCTTTTAGTTGTTTAAAGAAATGCATGACTTCGCTTAAATAACATTCTTTAGTTTGCTCAAACCCCTTTCTCCTTCAAGAATACGAGTGGGTGTGATCCTTTTCTTGCAAGTTTTCTCAAAATCAACAAATAGTTGAAAGATAACATATTGACTAATTAAGGTCTTGCTTTTAGTGGCAATTGTTCTAGGAACAAGATGCATTGGTGTATTCGGAGGATACACAATCGCTCTAGGCATTTTCCTAAGGGAGGTTCGTTACAACAAGATTCTCTCGCTTTTGCTTATCTAAATCCTTTTCCGAACACTTGTTCGGGGGTTAATAGAGTATGAGGCTTAAACTTGTTCAAGGAGATCTAATTTTCTTTAGTGTAATTATGGGGTTTGATCGTTATGTTATTCTTTTACACTCATGATCTTCTAACTTCTTATTCATTTTCTCCTAGTGACTTCATCGATTTCATATCTTCCTCGATTGCACTTAACGCAACTAGGTTTCTTCCTAGGCTTAAGGATTTCATTACCATCATAAAGCACCTTATGAGCATTTCTAGCCTTTTAATTACCTCTGGATTTGGTTCCTCAACAAGGGAATGCTATGCTTATCGCTTAAGACTCGATGCTTAGTGATCATGTGAGCGGTTTGAATGGTATTCCTTGTATGTACAACTTATTTTCAAGCTTGTTTTCAAAGTTTTAGATTGGAAAATCATTCAAAAGTTTTGATTCCTTAGCCTTGAATTCTTGCTTAAGCATTTTAACATTTTCTTGAAGTTCGTGTTTTTGCTTAGCGCTTTGGAAAGCTTTTCTTGTAAGGAGTTTAACTCTTGTTTTAATACTTCTTCTAAAATTACTTTTCTAATAATTGTACGATTTGGATATCCATCTCCCGCTCACGAGTGGTAAGTTCAAACTTAGCACTGCTCGTATATGGCAACTTGATCCTTATAGGTATTGAGTTCGGTGGTCAAGGAATCATCGAGCACAAATGCGATTGTACTCATGCAATTCATAATCATCATTTTGAGAAGAAGATGCATACCTAGGTACTGCGAAACTTTCATGCAACTTTCCTCTGCATTAACGCGCAGGTTGTGGCGGTGCATCTCTATCTTGGGTACATCCGAAGCTTCCATGGAGCGTTCCTTTGCATTAGCTTGCACGGGTTGTGACTGTGCACCTCTCTCTTGTGAACATGAGCATGAAGATTCTATTTTAGCATTGTCCGACTCATCATTATTTGTTTTCTAACATTCGCATTCAAGAACACCCGATTCTTCCACGGATACATTACCCAACTTATCACAACAATCTCTCAACCGCACCGACACTCATTTACTTTTTCATCCTTTTGTGCGGTTTCCTCAATGTACTTTTTCACATTATCCATGAGTTGGATAAATGTCTTAATGAATTCTCAATTTCCATTCCAAGATGTTTTTGAAGGAAATTCCGGTCAAGTGTTGATCGAATCATCAATATTCCCCATCGATGAATGGTCAAATTGTTTGTAGATTACTTGAAGAGTCTGACTGAACCATCCTTTTGAACTTCTTCATTGGTAAGTTGCGACTTTAAATGCTCTAAGTTCAACAAAGAAGCTTCTGTCAATGTAGGTAAGTCCTGGCGGAAAAGAGCACTACATGTTCGATCCCCGACTATGGATAACAACCGTATGAGGTGCGATGAAGTAGTTGATAGGGCTCAATGTCGCATTCCATTTGCATGGCATTCATGAAAGGTGCAATTCATTCTCATTGTACTCGAACATGAAGATCTCACATCCTCGTTGTTTAATTCAAACATCTTTAATCGTTCGATGTAGCATCCATTATCATTATTATCCACAAGATCATACAATTTAAGCACTTCAAATCATTGGGTCGAGAGAGTAAGACATGATGTGGTAGAATGCACGGATTTTACAAGTCTATGATTTAAACCGAGAAATAGAATCTTTCATGGATTTTACTAAAATCAAGACCAAACCGTTAAGCAATGACCAATGGAATGTGTTAAGACGATCGATGGATCGACACAATGATAGACAATTGTGTGTTAGGTCTTATGATAGTTTGTGGGATAAGCGAGATGTTGTTTGGTTGTGATTTGGGTTGGTTGTTGCACGATTTTATGGAGAAATTTAGGTCTAAAACTTAAAAGCTCAATAACTTCCTTTCGGAGAGGATTTGGGCCTCGAAAAATTCGTTTTACGACATCGTGGTGAAACCTCACAATATTCAGTTGTTCCGTCGTTTTGATGGTATTTTCTTTGAAACGGAGTTACGGATCAAAAGTTATGGCCGCTTGAAGTTTTGACGTAAAAGTCAACTTTGGTCAAACCTCTTCTTCGTAAAAATCAACCAAGTCACTATAACCCTTGAACCAAGTCTCTAAGTGCTAAGTCCCTAAAGTTCCAAGTCGCTATATAACAACTCGCTACAATCCAAGTCGCTAACAAAATTTTGGCGAAGAATTCGCTAAGCACCAAGTCGCTAAATATTCAAGTCGCTAAATAGCAACTCGCTAGGTACCAACTCGCTAACACCAAGTCGCTAACAATATAAAGTACAAGTCGCTAACTTAAACCAAGTCGCTACTCGTAGTGGGGAATCCACTAACTGTACTTTTTGTCGGTTTGTCTCAATAGACAAGTCGCTAGCTCAACTCGCTAAGGCGTTAAACAACAACTCGCTACCAAATAACAAAGCAAGTCGCTACCAAGAAAATCTATCCGAGGCTCAAGTCGCTAGCAAGAAAAACACAAAAACACCACTTTTCAATCCAAAAACAACCCAACCACAATGATTCAAACCTTCAGAATCAAAACCTAAACACTTGAGATGATTCTAAACACAAAAGTACTATCAAAATCCAAACTTTAACACTAGAAATCACCCAAATGATGCAAAAACCACTAAACTTTTTCAAACTCTAAAACCACCTAAAAACCACTAGAAATCCAAAATATGTAAGAGATGATCAAACCATGGCTCTTGATACCAATTGTAAAATATTGGATTTCACATACACATCAAATCATTAATACAAGTAGGCGTACAAGAGTATTTTAGAGAGAGAAAGTTAGAGGTTTAGGGAACTTAGTGAGAGAAAGTGAAAGATATTATTATGAGCTCCAACTCTCTACCTTGCAAGGTAGAGAGTATTTATAGTCTTACATAAACGCCACACAACGGTGTGGATCGAGGCATACAAAGGGTAAAGACCGTCTGCCCTCCACGGTGTTACTTAACTAAATACTACTTAGCTTAAAATAACTACGACTACGAGCTTTCTAACGATTACATATACTTGAGGTGACCGACTCTTTAATGCCGGAATTTCTAATTCCTAACGAGATTGACCTTTATTAGTCGATTGTTGTTTGGGTGATGTCGACACATATATCTGTTTGTGTCCTCTAACATATGCGATATCATGGTTCATAAGAATGTTCGATCCGGATCCCACATATGAATATGATTGGATGCCGAAAGGAAATGGTAACTATATCTTAGGTTGACAAATGAAGAAAGCGAGCTTAATTTGACTTCTATGGAGAGTTGGCATAAAAAATGCAACGTAAGATGTCTCATCGCATCGCAGATGGTTTTCTTCATCATCAAATGAAGAAACGGAGCTTAATTTGACCTCTATGAAGAGTTGGCATGAAAAATGCAACGTAAGTCTCACCGCATCGCCAGATGGTTTTCATCAAACCTCCAAAGAACAACAACAAAGCGACTCAACCACCTAACGTACCTTTGTGAAGGATACCAATTTTAAACAATTTTGAAAAATTTGATTAAATTGTTTTGAAAATGGAAAATCTTGTTTTGAAAATTAATTGGACTTAATTTTGAAAATCACGGACTTCATTTTATCAAAACTTAAGTCACTCAATCATCGACTACGGTCATCGATTGAGGGGAGAGTGATTTAAAATAAAATATTTCAAACGATATTTCTTCACAAAAGTTCCGGTTTGTACATAATAAGTGGTGATCTAAAGATTTAATGTTATGTCATGGTATGATTTTCTTTAAAACCCAAAGATCTTTCGAAATGAAATTTTTCTCGTTCTTGTTTGATTGTGAAATTGTTTTATTTTACTTAAAGATCTCTTAAAAACTATCATACCTGACACTAACAATCTTTAATGTCAAAAACTGTTCCTTATCAGTCATTTTTCAAAATTAAATCAAGCCACGTCTTTCCCTAAATTTTTCTAAAAGATTTAAATCAATTGGGATCACAAATCTCAAATGGTTTGATATTTTTGATCGGGGGAGAGATCGTGATTTAAATCTCAAATCTGTTTTAGTCCTTTAAAGGCACTCCTGCCTCCATGTGCCAAACAATTTTAATATATGATGCACATGATTGAGGAGGAGATTTATCCAAAAACATGATGAGTATTTAGACCAGCCATATTCTCCCATGTTTTTCTAAACCGTATTAAATCACTTGGGACCCAAAATCTCAAAGGGTTTGATATTTTTGATCGGGGAGAATTTGTGATTTAATAATGAAATTTGATAAAGGTGATCGCTTTGATTCAAATGTGCATCTTGCTCTCCCATATGTGCTAAATGCTTTCGAATCTCGAAGCACATATTGAGGGAGCATTTCAAAAGAAAATAAATTTTCAAGGTACAAAGATTTCTATGTTTCAACACAAAGTACCTTGATTGATTTTCTAATGGTTTTTAATGGCTTTTGTGATCGTGGATGTACTTCAAAGAACCCTTCCTCTATGTGATAAAATGATTTCAAATATCCTATGCACATATTGAGGGAGAATTTACCAAAGAAAATCAAATAGCTTTTTCCATGGAAATTGTGATCAAGAATTTATTTCAAAGAACTCTTGCCTCCATGTGCTAAAAATTTATAAAATCATATGCACATGTTGAGGGGAGCATTTCTAAAAGATCAAAACAATTAAGGTACAAAATGCTTTGATATTATATCACAAGTACCTTGATTGATTTTTTCAAATGATTTTTCAATTGGTTTCAAGAAGGAAAGAACAATACCAAAAGACCGACCAATTTACTTTATGCATGGTGTTATATGGATGGTTAGGTTAGGTATTAGTTCCCACGATCCAGCCAGAACCGGAGGGATCTACACAGGGACAATCCACTAGATAGTGTAGAGTCCTTAGGAATGATGAAAAAATGAGAATATGGGAAGAGTGAGGACTGAGATAGAGCTAGAACTCGAATAAACCCAACAAGGTTCTAGTAATGAAGTCTCGGGTAAGCACCGAAGGGGTTGAAGAATGAAAAGAATTTTATGTGAAAAGGGTGAAAAGAAATAGCCTCCAACAATTCAACCTTAGGCGTAAACCGGTTCAATTCATATACTCTTGGTTGTTACCAAAGTAACGCCGGTATTGAAGACAAGACGTCATGTACCCAAAGGACGACCGCACTAAACTTCCCAAGCTACTCAAGTTCCTCTTAAAAGGACTTGTTTCATTCTCAAGGGAACCTACATAATCTATCGACTTTCTCTTAGAGATGGTTGATATTGAAGAAGGAGACCTCTCCCTAGTCTCCCATAGGAACCAAATGTGCACAATTGAGTCTAGAGCCAAGATATCACCCACCATATCTCATTAAGACACAAAATTATTGAAGACTTGTTTGCTTCACACAATGTGAAAAGTAAGAATATATTAAGAGTCCTAGGCATTATCCTTGTGGTATTGCCGAACATCCGAGTGATATGTTAAAAATTCACGATGAAGATGGAAATCCTTCAGAGCCAACATCAAACAAGCTCTTGGTGGGTGACATGTGAGATCTTTTCTAAAGATCAAGCTTGTGACAACCGGATAGAAGCGATGGGGCGATTCACTCGTGAATCAACCTTGATCCGTGAAATGAATTGACGAATACTTTTGGAAAACCGTTCGATGTGCAAATCTTCTTTCTCTAGTACATCGAATGTGTACTCATGTAAACACAAAAAGTATCTCGATTGAAAAAATACTTTTGGAAAAACCGCTCGATGTGCAAATCTTCTTTCTCTAGCACATCGAATGTGTATTCTCTTTCAAATACAAAGGTATTTTTGATTGAAAATTGATCTTTCTCATAAAACCTTCGTCAGACAGCAAAACTCTTTCTTCTAAGCAATACGCGATTGTTTTCATATCAATTTTTCATCAATCGCTGAATCTCAATTCATTGGTTCACTCACTCCGTGTTGTCTTCTTTGAGACGTTTCGGTTTGAGAACGGCTAGAACAGTTCTTGGCTAAACCGCTCAGACCGATTAACATAAGATTTATATGGTTTGGAGGCCTTGGTTGGTGAAAGTAGATGAAGAACATCATCTTGCTTAGTGAGAGAAAGTAGAGAGGGAGGAGAAAACAAGGTTTTATTAAGATAAGAACAAAAGAATACAATGACCAAATGCTTCACCTCACCCCTCATGGAGAGTCATGAGGGGTATTTATAAACTCTATCTTTTCCACCTAACCGATACTAGTCCCTAAGGGCAAAGTATACTACGCATCTAGTCCATTTCACGTAAGTGACGTTATCTTTAGAAAAGCGAGGCTAACAATCTCCCCAAGATAGCGTCACACGTGAATGGTTACAATGAGACCTATAAATACAAAACAAAGTAAATTACAATAGTAAAGAACAATGTTGACATTCTTGAAGTGCGAGTCTCGTAGTCTGAATCTTGAGGCAAACTTGAAGTTCTCCTTCCGATGACATCGGCAAATGATCTTCTTGTAGCTCAACTTCAATCAGAATCTTGCTAGTTAGGTTATTACTCCCTCCTAACTAGTGAGCCTTTTTTTCTATGCTCCTCCCGAACCGACAACACTCTTCCAACACGTCTTTAATCTTCGGACATGCGGAGAATGTAAACTCTTGAACGTACAATGGTTGTCGCTCGGGAACATCATAACATAACTCACTTAGTATTGCATCCAAGTTGGTAAAAACCACGATGTACACCACACTACTTCTCCTTCTTCGGTCTTAAGCAAAATCCCTTCGTAATCCAATCATGGAAGATGAAATACCAACTTCTCCCTCCCGATGGTTGCGAGCTATCGAATCATCATAATGTTGCGTACATCTTGTATTACCTTCTTGATGCAATATTAACATCATAACTTGATCATAATTTCCGTGAGAATATGTCGCAAAAATGCTCTCAATATACATTTCTCTCAAACCAACCTTTATCGAACCTCCTTTGAATTCATCAAGCTAATAGTAATGACCACATATGGAGATTGCCGATCGACTAACTTGAAAAGGAAGTAAGCATCCCAACTTGTGACTTTACGCTTGTTCTAAATTTTGAACAATCCACAACTTCGTGTGACACTAAGCACAACAACGTAACTCCTTAAAATGATGGTTACACACTGTGAGCACTACAACGTAACTCCTTACCAGTTATAACCAGATTGTCAAATTTCATAATGTGCTCCAACAAGTTATCTTTAGACATGCATCCAACCAACCATCGTCTCAAAGATAAAGAAGTCCACCCGTGAAACGTCACTTCAATTCCGCATCAATAATACCGTACAAAAACTCCGTAGCCATTTTTTCAAATTTCGCGCAAGCCGTGAATTATGTATCCCTCCGTGAAAATTTTATACCATACCAAATATACCACTCAATTGTACCAACATATAAAATATTGTAACCATACTTTTGTATCAAAAATTTGGATAACAATTTTTTATATTCAATTCAATCATATACCACCAGTTCATGCAATGATATATCAGCCCAATCCAACTTGAGAAGCCGAATCCCAAGGTCCAAAGAGAAGCCCACGATCTCATATGGAATACCCAATCCATCAAGATTCGGTAGAAGCCAAGCAAATAGAAAACCCGACCCAACTATCCATCAATACACGGATATAAGAAACTTGTCACAATCCATTCTAACCTAACACACTTATCACAAAAAAGCGCCACCACTATCTTTTCTCACACCAAACATCTCGGATATCCCACAAACTCGGATCCATAGATCTTCCAAAGTCATGCTCTCATCAATAATTCCTTCACCAAACTCAAACGTTTCTAATTCATCTCTATTCCGAACAAAGAAAATCCACCGTATCCCCTTTCAAGTCTACACGTGCACCACGGATGAAGAACAACGGTGTAAGACCTTAAAGGTCTCGGGTAGGTTCAATTGTTGTTTTTATGTTTTGAGTTTGATGTCTTAACGAATGAAAAGAAAGGTTATAACGAAAGTGTTATGATTCTTTCTTTTGTGATTCGAACATGAAACGAAGCAAAGCTTCTAAATGATTTGTGATGATAGAGATTCAACTAAAACAATCTATAAGATTGCAAAACAAATGAGTCCGAATCTGAGATCTTTTGTATTTTTCGTTTTGAGTCTTGATTGATGTAGAAGATGGAGGATGAGTTAGGATAGGTTTTGGGATTTGTTGGAGTTGTAAAATTAGTTTCAGTTTGATGTTACTTGAGTCTCCTTGTTTTTGACAAAATCATGGACCAATGATGGAATGATAAGCGAGGTCACGGTGGTTTGGTATGTGGTCAGTGGTTATGGTGCATTTACGCGTAACTCTTTTTCATTTCTACTCATGAATTTCTACGCGTAACTACTTGCTTATGCGTAGCCTTACGCGTAAAGCAAGTTAAGTGTAAGCCTGCTTAAGCCAGACTTAGGCGTAAACGCATACGCGTAGCTTTTTCCTACGCGTAACTTCACAGCTACGCGTATCTCAACTGTAGATTCCCCTTACGCGTAAAAAAAGGGTTTAGAATGAATAAGACATGTTATGAATCTTTTTATACCAGTTTCGGATATTAAATAAAGAAGCAAGGCTTCACACATAGAGATCTGTGATGACGAGGGTTCAACCACAAATATATTTAAATATTGATATTGAACCCGCTTCGAGATCTTGAATGATGTTTAATTTTCGTTGTTGAGTCTTGTATGAATGAGAGATGGGGAGTGATGGCGAGGTTCATTGAAGTGAGTCTAGATGTAGGTTAAGGTGGTTTCGGATCATTCTAATTTTCTTTTGGTTGAGTCTTGATTGGACCGATGATGGTATAATGAAACCGAGGTCGTGAGTCACCGGTATATGGTATGTTGTCGATGTGGTCAAGGTCTTATGGTAAAGATAACGCGTAATTTTTTCCATTTCACTCATTACTTTCTCGCGTAACTACTTGCTTATGCGTAGGCATAAGCGTAACATGCTTATCGTAGCCTACGCGTAAAGCAAGTTAATCGTAAGCCGGACTTAGCGAACGCATCGCAGTAACTCATTCCTTACGCGTAACTTCACAGCTACGCGTAACACCTCTGTAGATAATCCTTATGCGTAGAAAACTAGGGTTTTGACCCAGTTGACTTTTTCCGGCGAGTTTTTCCGACCATGTTTTTCCGACCAGTCTTCATAATAAACCCAGAAGAGGCATAAAAATGCTTCTTTTAACCTTGTTTGACCACGAAACTGACGGTTTGACCACAAGTTTTCCACGGTTTGGTTCAAAAATAAGTCACAATACATATGTTAACAAGAAACGATTCTTGACTGTTGGGACACAAGAAATGTAAACCGAAAACTGCATATAAAAAGTGTTGACCTTTTGACCAAAATGATACAAATCATTTGTATAAACGATAACAATAAGTTGGAAAAAAATTTCGAGACATAAAAATAGGTTAAAAAGCAGTTTAAACAAACATTCAAAACCACACAATCGATAAAAACAACAACACGGCTCATTATACCAATTGTAGGACCGATAATACTAGTGATTCATGTGGTTCGGGGGTGGGAAGCTCAAAGAATGAATAAGACATGGTATTATTTAGATTAAAGTAAAGGGAAGATGTGTGTGTTTCTAGAGAGAAGAAGAAAACACACACACACTTCTTTACAAAATGAACTTCCTACCCTCTAGTTGGGACTAGGAGGGTATATATACTTCAACAAGCCTAACTTAGCACTATTGACTAAACTAGTCCTTGTGAATGAGTAAAAGAAGAAACTAATGCAATTCCGTAATGACTTCACTTTAGCGAGGCTAATGAAACCCCGTCAAGGAGATTCTTGAATTATACCTAATCACGGCGATTTGTCTCGATCAACGAGGAACCGTGGGTCGTGTACTCAATTCAACGAAGTGATCAAAGACACTTTCGTGTGTTTTATTGCTAACTTGTTTGCGGTACATTTGACGGTTGCGGTGATCATAATTGAGAAGTCAATCCAATGCCGCATGCTCACAAAGATCCACACTTAATTGAAGAAATCATGACTAGCGATATCTACATAACACGGCTCGATATTTTTATACTATGCTTCACGCTGCGCAAATATCATGAACCAAAGAAAGCTTTCGCTACTCGATGGAAAGATGTCATGATCCCGAAAGTGTTGATGGCAACACAATAAAGGGTGATCCAGAGATTTACTGTGGCTGATGATCTCAAAGAAAGCTCGAAGATCATCATGACGTGGATCAGTTCAAAGACCTCTACTAAAAGTACAAAACTAATCGGACAACGAAGAGTCACTACAAAAGCACAAAGAATGCAGACATTGAAGAATTGAAGTCTACGAGCTCAGAACAGAAGACAAATTAGAATGCTAGGATTCGAAATGTAAACCATGGGGTGACCTCCCTTAGGGGGAGATTGTTAGGAATTGGAAATTCCATAGTGAAGTGTCGGTCACCCCATCTATAGTCTAGCATATGTTAGCTCATAGACATATCGTAATTTACTGTTTTATTAGTGAGTTATTAGCCTAGTTTAGCGTAGTGTAACACCGTGGAGGAAGGACGGGTCTTTACCCACTGTATGCCTGATCCACAACCCGTCAGGAGGGCGTATTATTTGTAACTATAAATACCCCTTCCATCCTTGGAAGGGGTGGTGATTTTCTCATAATCTAACCTTACATTTGTTATTTCTCTCTCTAGAAAACAGCCTCTCCTCTCTTCATCTCTCTAACATGGCTATCTTGTTTAATCATCTCCCTAGACCACCTGAATCATCTAAACAACATAAAATACACGATCCTAACAATATCAAACTAGATGAATGGTAAGGATTTGTCCTTTGGTAAGCAAAATAAAGTGCCTCACAAAGAGTATCTCCTATTAGATAGATATATAGCCCAACCCTAATGTGGGATTAGGGTCCATTAGTGTTATGTTTGCATTATGCATTATAAATATTTGATAAATAAATATAAAATCTTACAGGGTTTTCATTATCTAAGATGATATCGAAATAGGTTTGATCCTCCGAACTAGGTGGCTACATTGAGCCGCCTCCTCTATGCCACTCCGTTAAACTCTAGCCGCCACCATTTATCCCTTTTCCGGAAAAAACAAAAAACAAAAAAAAAAAAAAAAAAAAAAAAACCTCAATGATTTACTTTTTTTTTTGTTTCTTTGCTTTTGCTGCATGATAAAGATTAATCTCCGCTCGTTGTCAGATTTCGTCATCAAAATTATTATTTGCTTTACTGCTTTTGCTTTGCTACAGTTTTGTTTTCCTTTTGTTGCTAGCTGCAGATGAAGATTCGTCTCTCTTTGTTGTCGAACGTCTTCATCAACAGAACTTTTATTGCTTTAGTTGTTTATTTAGCTTTCAAATTCAATCTAAGATTTTGCTATTTCACTGCTCGAATTGCGGGAGAGTATTAAATAGATATGGTCAAAGCCTCATGTGGGATTAAAGGTTCGTGATGAGTGTCTAAATACTCATCATTTTTGTACCATCTAAACTGCAAAATCATCTGAAAACACTCAAAAATGCATCAAAATGATGAAAATATCACAAATCAGTGTTTTATGTGTTTTAAATGCAAAATATCAAAATCGATGAAAACGTATCAAGTTTTCAAAATTGGCGCTTTAGTCCCCAAGTTTTAAAAGTTGTCAAATCTAGTCCACGAATCCAAAAATGTGGAATTTTATCATTCAAGGTCCCAAATATTCTAAGTTGTTAAAATTGGTCCTTGAATGATTCTTTGGTCAAATGGCGAAAAAGTCCCTAAACTTTGAAAATGTCAAATTTAGTCCTTGGATATTTTAAAATGGAAAATGATCAAATTTTATCCTTGTACTATCAAAGTTTGTCAAGTTTGGTCCTTTTGATATCTTTGGAAAAGTGTCAAGTTCATCCTCAAAGTTTGGTGAAATTACATTTTGGTCCTTGATACTTGCGTAATCCAAACCGGATCCAATATATCAAATTCAACCCAAGCCCAATCAACCGGTGCCCATCTCCTTAGCCCAAGCCATTTTGACCTCGAGCCTTGAACCCCATGACCCTTGAACCTCGACCCGTTAGTATTATAAGCCTCGGTCGAAAGAAGTCAAACACGCCAAAAACCATCAATGCTCATCCTCCTCACAAAACGTCAGAATCCAAAACCGAGTCGGTTTTCCATCTTTTCAAACACACCACTTGTCTCACCTCACCTCACCTACCTTGTCCCCTCCACCTCCACATCTTCCAAAACCCATTAATATCAAAACCCGCTTCAAAAGAAAATTGGCGCCAAAAATCCAAATGGACGGATATGATGATTTTGGCCAATCCAATGGCTCGATGAGATGGGATACATTCGAGAGGTCAACAAGAGGTCCAAAAAGTCTATAAAGAGGAGGAGAAGCATTGTATCAAAAAAAATCTAGTGTAATTTTAGTTTTAATTGTCGCTTTTATTATTCTCAAATTTTCGATGTAATTTAAGCTTTCTTAGCACTTTGTTTAAGTTATTTCAAGTATTTGTGAACTATTTTCGCTTTCAATTTCAAGTTTTAAGTTGCAAATTCAGGTTTATGCGCTTTCATTTCAAAATCTCAATATGTGTTAATGTTGTTTTTAGTTGTTGTGTGGATGAAATAGCACACATAAGCTCCTAGATAGCTTCTAAAAGCTATTAGATACATTAAAATTCATTTTAGAATCAAAAGGAAAATCATCAAAATACCAAATAATTAGTTGAAAAATCAAAATCCCATGGAAATGGTGTTCACATTGGAGCGAAGTGAATTTTGGATGGCCTTGGGTTAGTGGCTTAGTGGTAAGCCTATAGGAGTAGTCTTGTGATCCTTGTTCTTGGTTTTAGCCAAATCCATCTTGTAAGCCTTTTTGATCATTTTGGCATTTAATCTGCTTAAGTTAATTAGTAGCTTTAATCTCTTTTCTTATTGTTCATTAGTGTTAGTTAAGTCAAATTAACCAATAAAATAGATAGCTTGTTCTTTTAAATTTGTAGTTGTTAAAAATCTCATTTTGACAGATTACACTAGCATAATTGTTATTTCTTGGTTTTATGTTGTTAATGTTGTTGTTCGTGTTTCTTTAGTCTCATTATAGGATAACATAAGATCCGTAATCATTTCCATGGTTTTAATCGAGTTTTGCTTTGAAAATCACCAAACTGTCTAAGTAAGTGGTGTTTGGATTTGCTTGTTTTAAGCGTGCTCTAGGTTTCTTGTGTTATTGCTTGTACTTTCTTTGTGTCTCATTAGTCCTTAATAACTCAAACAAGTCATAAAACCAGTCCTTGTTTCATCCAAAGTCAAAATATCTTTTGATCAAATCTTGTTAACTAAGCTGTTGGATTTTAATGATTCATGGTCATGATTTTGTGTTCATAAGTTGTTAAAATTACTCAAATCGGTCTTAGTTCACCTTATTACAACATATTAAGTGAGTAGGATCAGTTCAAAGTTCACTTAAGTCAAACTTAGTGAGTTTTTATAAAAGTCAAAATCTTCATTTAGTCGTTTTGATTAAAATGATATTTTTAGTGTGTGTTTAATATTAAAATTTAGGATATAAACTCTTGGAATATCAAAGTTTAGTTGCTAAACTTAATTAGAAAATGCTAGTTCACTTTTAATCACTTATTTAGTGCTTATTTACTAGCTTCTTTTGAGTACACTGCTCAAATTGTGTCCTGTGCACCGCTTTACAAGCTCAATCATAAGCTCACATGAGCTTATTTGTTGGTAAAATCGTGATTCTTGGTTCTTTGAGTAGTGACGAAGCCATCTTGAAGTTCCAAGCTTAAGTTTTATTTTGAAGCTTGTTTGGTAGAACGCAATAAGCCTCAACCTTGTCCCATTTCGTGTTGATCATAAGTGCTTATTATCTTTTAGTAGCTTATCAAGATGCTTGTTTGTGTCTTTTAGCTTAATTTGAGTAGTACTAGCTTATTTACATCTTATTTAAGCTTTTGTTTCACTGTGAGCTTGTTTGAGCTTATTTCTCAAAATAAGCTCATAAGCAAATCATAAGCTCATGTTTAGCAAATAGCTTATTTTTATTTGTAAAATTTTGTGTTCATTAAAGTTTCATATTTTAAGTAGTTAAGTAGTTTTCAAAAAGAAAATCCAGAAAAACATCAATTTAAATATAGTGATAGCGTTTATTTAATAGAATTAAGCTTTTTGATTTTTCTTTTTAGCTTATTATTAAGCAAATCTAGTTTTTGTATTTTTCTTAGTTTTCTGTCACCTTAAGTTATTTTTAGAAAAAGTTTCATAATTTTCCTAATCTGTTTAGTATTTATTATAATTTTAAATAGTTAAAATTATTAAATAATTAGTAATAAATAATTAAAAAGCATAAAAATATCTTTTCAGTTTTAAAATTAGTTTTATCATATTTTAGATTTTCCAAGTTAAAATTTCATTTTCCAGGTTCATTTTATATTTTCTAGTATTTAAGTGAATTTTAAATAGTAATTAATTAGTAATAAATAAATAAAAGTGTAAAAATATATTTTCAATTTTAAAATAAGTTTTATAATATTTTAGATTTTTCTGAATCATAATTTTATTTTTCTAGCCTTATTTTGTATTTTCTTCTATTTTAGGTTATTTTTAAATAGTTAAAATAGTTTTAATTAATAATAATTAAATAAATAGTTATAAAAATAATTTTCTTTTCTAATAATTTTCTTTTATTTTTAGGATTCCAAAATGTCATTTTCATATTTTTAGGTCTTTTATTTTTAGATTTCACTTTTTATTTCAGCGTTACGTAGTTTTAAAACGTCGTGTTTTAGTTTCTTTTATCGATTGTTGTGCTTTCCAATTCGTATCCATTCCATTCCAATCAATCAAGAGTGTAATAATTCAATCTAAATCTCATCGATCACTATCCTTAGTGATCATTCTATCATCTGAATAAGTTTTGATACACCATCAGTCTCCAGTGACTTAACGACCCGGAATCCATTATATTCTCCCGATCTTTATTGTATTGGTTTCGAGCGCTTTAAGTTTATTACGGTTAGCCATTCACAAGTGGCTAGCTTGTGATATAGCTTGATTGCCAAGACCAATCGCCTCGGTTATTATTATGCATTATAAGAGAATTTTCTTTACTTACTTTATTTTGGTGCTACCAGGGATAAATTCTCACAATTCATCTAGTTTGATTTAATGGTGGTGATTAACATAATATTTAATGGATAAACCTAAGTCCATGTTTTTTATTGTCTTTTTGTCTTTTTTTTTTTTTTTTTTATTTGTTTTTTTTTTTTTTACGCTTTTTAATTCGCATTTTTTCTTCGCTTTCATCGTTTTCTTATGTTTTCATACATTTTCATACGTTTTCATCTATTTTCGTCCATTTTCATACGTTTTCGTACGTTTTTGTCTTTTTTCTTACGTTTTCGTCCATTATTCATACGTTTTCGTCCATTTTCGTCCGTTTTCATACGTTTTCGTCCATTTTCATCCGATTTCTTTTCTTTTCGCTCATTTTCAAACGTGTTTTTACGCTTTCATACGTTTTCATCCGTTTTCATATGTATTCGTCCGTTTTTACGTTTTCATCCGTTTTCTTACGTTTTCATATGTTTCGGACTATCACAAGTGATATTCTGTGATATTCAGAATAACATTTTGTGATATTTTGAATATCGCTTGTGGTTTTCTGAATATCACTTTGTGATATTCAGAATATCACTTGTGATTTTTTGAATAACTACTAACTACCATACTTTTATTGCTAATTTTTTGTGTATCTCATTCTCATGATGTTCAACTTTTTGGAGGAGAATTTGATATCACTAATGACATCACGATATGTCACCTTCATCAATTTTGTTGAATCATGTGTGATATCACAGATGATATCACTTGTGATATCACTTGATATCACCGTGATATCACACGTGATATCACGTGATATCACGATGATATCATTAGTGAAATCACCGCGATATCACGTGATACAACACGTGATATCACCGTGATGTAACACGTGTTTGAGCTTCTTCAGTTTGTTTATGAAGATGTTGTGCTTTGTTTAACCATAGCTTCTTCACTGATCAACCATAGATATATTCAAATCCCGTTGTAAAATCTATTGAAATACTCACAGTGTATCCATCAAATAGACAAATTCAATCACGACTTAAATAATAAACAAAAGTACACTAAATAACTATGTGTTTAAAGCAAAATCAACTTGTTTAAGTAGTTTAATCTAAATGTAAACAAATGAAAACGTAAGAAAATAGACGAACACGTATGAAAGCGTAGTAACACGCCTAAACCGGATGAAACGTATGAAATGAAAGAAAACGATGAAAATGGACGAAACGATGAAAACGCAAGAAAACGGGCGGCGCGTTGAAAACGGATAAAACGAGCGAAGAAAAACGCTAATTAAAAAACGTAAATAAAAAACGCTAATTAAAAAAAAACGTGAAAAAAGAAAAGAAAACATGAATTATATATTAAAAAAAACGTGAATTTAAAAATAAAAGATAAAAAATATTTGAATAAAAAGAAAGACAAAAAGACAAGGAAAAAAGGATTTAGGTTTTACTTTTAAATCTTAGGTTAATCCCCACCATTAGATCAAACTAAATGAATGGTGATGATTTGTCCTTTGTAAGCATGGATTTGTTGGTAGAACGGCATAACAGATCCGACACGACACGACCAATTACCGACGACGAACTCGCAAGGTCGAACACGAACACGACACGATAACAAATCGTGTCATTTTTTTCGAACACGAACACGATATTTAACATTAACAAAGTTACACGACACGAACTCGTTAAGGGACCCGTTAACAAAATACTAAATTTATACCAAATACATAAACTATTTGTCGAACATTAATCGAATATTTCGTAACGGGTTCTCGGGAGCTTGCACGAGTCGTTGGTTAACCGTCAAAACATTCGAGTTTGGATGTGAGTCGGAACGCGTTAACAGGATTTCTTCCTAGTTGGGTGTTTCAGTTGGGGTTACATAGTGTTAGCTTCTCAGAGAATAAGCTGACCGGAAGCGTATTCAGTGTTGTTCTTGATGTGTCGCATAATGAATTATCTGGTGAAATCCCGTCAGATATTGGGAAGTTTAGCAGCCTGCGGTTGTTGAATATGTCTAATATGAGAAAATGAGAAAAGAGGAAAGTGTTTTAGGATTGGAGCCTTGGAGGCGCAGGGAATATGAGAAAAGAAAGAGGAAAGTCAAAAGTGTTTTAGGGTTTATTTTTGAACATATATATATAACCTCTTAACAGGTCTCTTAACGTGTCTTAACATGGTCCGGACTTGTTAAGACACGAAATGTTAAGACCCGACACGAAACACGTAAGAAGCAGGCCGGTCGTCGTGTCGTGTATATGCGTCCGTGTCGGAAATGCACAAATTTATTTGTTAGTAAGAAAATAAAATCGCCATTAATAGGTTAGATGGCCTTTTTTGTTTGGACGTGGTTGGGTTGAGGGCAACAACGGAGTTGGGCTGAGGCACTACTAATAAAACATCTAAAAGAGAAAAACATTGGATGCTGAATTTTTTGACCAATCATAGAGGGCACTGCCCCGGTCTCTACCATATGCCTCCGCCGACAGCAAGTGTACCTCCAAAATAACATCCATTAAAACGAAATTTTCACTTATCTGTCAAGATAAGGAACAGGTGAACATAATGTAATTGGTAATACTGAGTACTGACCATTTTTTAGTGCTCGTGGCATATATGCACAAGAATACACATTCAGAGATAATTTCCTCAGTGATACATTGCTATCTACTTCAACTTTTGAAACTCGTGTATTTGTTCTTGAATTAAAAAGACACTGATATATATTGATCTAAAAAAGAGAGTAACACTTGCACATCACTTATTTAAGGGTTACATTCAAATAAAACTGTTAATCCCTAATCTCGATTAGAATCCAGAAAATGCAAAAAATAAATAACATAACATGATATTAATTATTAAACCAAGTCGGATTGATCCAAAACACATTTATCCTTCTCTTTAACCCACTCAATAAAATTGCTTAGATTTTTGTGTGAGTTTCCTCCTTCCTTAACACTACTTGTAACCTTCTCTTTAATATCCAATGCCTTGGTCTTGAATGCTTTGTCACTTAATATTTGTTCCACCTTTCTTTTAATTTCTTCTTTTGTAATGATACCATCTTCGTCTTTGTTAAACCCCAACCCATTCTTCCAAATGTCACAAATGTAACTTTCATCGATAAATTGATCCGAAAAGTATGGCCAACACAAAAATGGGAGTCCATTTGTCACACCCTCTAAAGTCGAGTTCCAACCACAATGACTTAAGAAGCAAGCTATCGAAGGATGAGCTAATACCTTTTGTTGAGGTGCCCAAGTCACGATTTTTCCACGAGAGCTTACTCGTTCCATATATTCATTCGGGAAAGTAGTTGCAGTCTCGTTAGTCATACCAGCTCGTACAACCCACAAGAATGGTTTGTTGCTAAGTTCAAGACCAAATGCCAATTCTTCAAACTGAGTTTGGTTGAACATAGTTATGCTCCCGAATGCTATATAAATCACTGAAGATGGTTGTTGTTGATCGAGCCATGCTAAGCAAGTGGAGTCCTCTTGCCAAAAGTGGCCTGCTTGGACAGCGAGTCGGTTGCTTGCTAGTAGAGGGCCTATTGGCAACAATTGTGGGTAAAAGCTAAATGGTCCAGGTTCAAGCTCAGTAGTTGAGTTGCATATCAGTTGTTCTGCTAATTTGACACCTTCAACAACTCCTACTGTAAGTGGAAAAACGGCTTTTATTGTGGCCGAATCCCCAATGGTCCATGGGAGGTTTAACGATCTTACAGGTGGCATGTTTTCCGACAGCTGAATAATCTGATCATTTAGTGGAACACCTAAAATAAAATATTTCAAGAAAGATTAAAGGAGCTTATAAGAGTTTAATTATTTGATGTAACAAAGTCACACAAGAATCTCACCATCTTTGTCTATGATACCCTCGTCGATAAGCTTATGAAGGCTCATGATGGCCGCTAGAGTTGCATTTGAGGCTGTCCATAAGGCTGCTCTTTTAATTCCCATTTTCTTTGCGATTCGTATAGCCCATCCCATGAAAGGATCAGCAATAATACATGTGCATTTGTTGTTGTCTTCTTGGTTGATTGTCTCTATAAGTTCCTCGAACTTGCTAGGCATAGATTGTAACATCAATTTGGCTAGCTTACCCCAATCATTCTATCCTCCCAAGGTTCCAATCCATCGGGGATTGAAACCATTTGCAGTAAATTGTTGTGACCAGTCTTCTAACCATGTGCTTGTCACAACCTTTTCATGAATTGCCTCTGTGTTTACGAATGTAACTTTGACACCTTGCTCGACTAAACGGTGAGCAAGCTCCATTGTAGGAATTATATGGCCTTGTGCGGATAAGCCACGACTACAACATGATACTTTGCCATAATTTCCAACTGAAGCTTTTTTGGGGAGATTTTAATAAGAGTTGGTGGTTTCGTTGGATCGAACTCGATTTAGTCAGTTCAGCTCATATAGTGGAAGTTTCAGAAAGTCGTAGAATGGTATGGAAGAACTTCAGAACGACAAAGAATAATCCTAGAAAATATCCATGATATGTCAGAATATTATAGTAAATGTAATAGAAATATCTGAATTAGGATAAGGATGATGATGTATTAGAATGATCAAGATGATGTAGGAGTGATTCAGATCGTAGTAGAATATCCACTAAATATCTCATCTCTGTAATATTCCATGAAGTAGATAAATAGGTGTTGTGGTGATGCATATGTAAAATGAAGCAAATGAAGCAAAGCTTAAGAAATAAAGAACGTCAGAAAGCTCTCTGTGTTCTCTCTTCATCAAGATAAGTGATATGTCTAAATACACATATATTTGTATTATATAAACCCACAAAACAACCAAAACACACAAATGACTCTCAAAATGATACAAATTCATAAAATGTGTTTTTATGTGATTGTGTACAAAGATTGAAAAACAAGTGAAAATGATCAATTTCACAACAATTGTAGTTTTCATCCCGGAGTTACATAAATTGGCAAAACTAGTCCCTAAATGTTTTAAATGAATGAAAAGTCAACTTAAGTCCTTGGGAAATCAAAATGTTCACAAAACATCCACGGATAAAAGTTTACACAAATGGCAATTTTACCCTCAAGTTACAAAATTGGCAAAATGGTCCTCGGTATTCTAAACTTGGAATTTTACAAATAATACCCTTGTACTATGCATGATTGAAAATTTGGAACATTTTGATAAACTTTTGGGAAATTTCACTTTTAGTCCCTCAAATATCCAAAAATTACAATTAAGGTCCTTTTAAGTTTAAAAATGGAAAATAACCAACCTTGGTCCTTGTTTTATCAATGACCGCAAGTTTGGTCCTTGTGATAAGTTGGGAAAGTTGCAAGATCACCCTCAAGTTTGGATAAGTTACATTTTGGTCCTTGAAAGCTACTAAACCAAACGGATCCTCATTTCATATATCAAAAGCCCAAATCCAAACCCACCACCGCCCAAACCCACCCCTTTGATATTAAGACCCGTCAACCAAAGTCAAACACCATGAAACCGCCAAGCATCAGACACCTTCTTCAACCCTCAGAACCCAAAACCGAGATGGTTTTCCATCTTTTCAACCCCTCCTCACCTATCCATCCCTTTGTCCCTCCACCTTCACTAACACCCAAAACCCATTAATTGATTGAAACCAACTCAAAATCGCTATCAAGAAAATGGCGCCAAAATCCAAATGTATGGTTCTGATTATTTTGGCTCATCCAATGGCTACAAAATGGTGGGAAACAATCAGAGAAGTGAGAGAAAAAGTTTGGATATAAAAGGAAGAAGAAAGAGAGGAGAAATCACTTTGGCCTTAAGCCATTGTCACTTAGATTTAGTTTAATCATAGTGTAACCTTTAAATGCTTTCCTTTAATTATTGTCATTTACAGCTTTAAAATAGTGTAATGATCTCAAATTAGTGTAATGGAACCCTGTTTTCGCTTTAATGCAAGTCCTTTTAAATTTCATGTTTTTCATAAATTCCTTTAAATCTCATGTCATTTACTTTCATGTTGATTATGGTTGTTTAATGGACTCTTTAGGTCACATAAGCTCTCGACAAAGCTTGTTAAGCTTTTAGATACATTAAATCACCATAGTCTTTAAAATCAAAACCACAAAAATAGAAAATAATCAAAATCGATTATGAAGAAGATGATGAAGCGGGGTTGGATTTGGAATGCTATGGGTATTAGGAGCTTATTGGAAGCTAATAGGTGTAACCTTGTCCTTGGTTTCTATGTCTCACCACTTTCTCATTTGTAAGCATTTTTCTAATTTTTGCAATTTATCGCTTCAATGTCTTATTTACCTTAATGTCCATGTTTCGTGTTTATATGTTGTTATTATGTGTTTTCATAGTTCTAAATTGTATGTTTATGTATTAGTTTGTGTTGTGGCTTAGATTTCATTTTTCACTTTTTTTATGAAGTATGAGTAATTCATGTGTAATGTTGTTATTGTTGTTGTTTCATGTTTATTTAGTCCTAATATATGATAATCTAAGTTTATGAATCAAGTTCATGGTTTAAATCTATGTTTTGCTTTGAAAACCATCAAATCGATGTTATAAGGTCTGTTTGGATTTGCTTGCTTAAACCAGATCGCCTTGTTTGTATTGTTGTTTGTGCTAGCTTTGTGTTACATAAGTGTCCTATATCTTATATCACCATAAAATCATTCTTGTTTGTGGAAAAGTCAAAATGCTTTTGATCATGCTCTATGTGTCCACCGTTGGAATTTCTTGATCCATGATCATTGTTTTGTGTTCACAAAGTGTTTATACTGCTCAAATCGGTCTTATTATAACTTAAAACAACAAAATCGGTGATTAGTAGTGAATTAAAGTTCATTTTAGTCAACCTCTTAGTGCAAACCAAAAGTCAAATTTTCAATGGGTCGTTTTGAATAAAAAGATAATTTCATTGTGGGTTTAATAATAAGTTTTAGCTTAAAAGATCTTAGGTATTAAAGTTTGGTTGCTATAAAAATACAAAATACTAGATCGCTTTAATTAGCTTGTAGAGTGCTTATTTTTCACTTGATTTGGGTACCTTAACCGAGAAAGTGCCTGCGTGCACGATTTGGTACCCTACTCATAAGCTCTCACATAGCTCTTTAGTTAGCTTAATTCGTGAAACTTAGCTTTTGAGAAGCTCACCTAGTGCCTCAAGGATCCAAGTTTGGTTTTTCCATTTCTAGCTTATTTCCTAGTTCTCGCTTAGTACTTTTTGTTCCGTCCATTTCATGTAGTACATAACCAATCGTTGTTTTCCAATTTTTGCATAAGTTCATTATAAGTTTATTTGTGAATCCACAAGGAGTACTTTAGCTTTTGGAAAGTTCAATTGGTTAGCTTGTTAGTTCTTGCATTTGTTTTCATTTTATAGCTTATTCATGCGCTTAAAGAGTAGCTAGAAAGTGCCTAGTGATTCATAGAGTAAACCGAGTAATGTTGTTTAGTTTTTGCTTATTTGTGCTTTTCAAAGCTTATTCATGGTTATTGTGCTTATTCAAGTGTTTATACTAGCTTATTTACATTAGCTTAACTTATTTCCATCATACTTGTGCTTATTCAATAGCTTAAAAGTCATTTAGCTTTAATCTTATGCTTATTTCCATTTAAGTACCAACTTGTGATTTTTGTGCTTATTCGCGCTTATTAGTGTTTTTCATAAAAACTTGTAGTTATAAAAATGCTTATTTTCATGTGTTTAATTGGTTTGTAAAAGAAAATTTCAAAAATAAATGTTTTAGCAAAAGGTGGGGAGGCGTGCTCGAACCCGAGACCTCCCACCTTATGAGAGTGATAGGTAATCAGATAGCCGCCACTGACTTGTCTTGGTTATCATTTGCACAATCAAATACTTAAGCACGCTTAGGTAGTTGTTTATACTGAGTTATTTAGCTTATTTGTAGCTTATTTAAAGTAGCTTTTTCCGCTTTGTATTTTTAATAAATTTGTATTAGTATAAAGTATTTTCTATAAAGTTTCGATTTTCTCATTTGTTTTAGTATTTTTAAACATTTAATTAGTGTAAAACTTATTTAAATCATAATAAAAATATAAAAGTCTAAAAATATAAATCTTTTTCTACAATTTTCTTTTGTCATATATTATGTAATAAAATTGTTTTCACATTCATAGGCCTTTATTTCATAAATTTTACGTTTTGTCTTGGCCCAACAGAATTTTTATACATAACGCCTGCTTTCATTTTAAGTCATGTTTTAAGTAATTTAGGATTACGCTTTAGTTAATATAGTTTATTTAAGATATTTTGTTTTATAAAATCACTAAAACATCATTGTAAAATAGTGATAGCGCTTATTTAATATATTTTATCTTTTAATTTTCTTAATTTGTATTTAAGTCGTTATTTATTAACTTTTTCAAGAGTGTAATTATCCTATCCTAATCCTTTCTCGATCACTATCATTAGTGATCATTCTATCGTCGATCAAGTGTTTACACACCATTGAGTCTCCGTGGACATAACGACCCGGAATTCATTGATTCTCCGTGACTTCATTGTATTTGTGTTTTAAGCGCTTTAAGCTTCTTACCGCCATTCACAAGTGGCTAGCTTAGTGAGGTAGCTGACCGTAGTTCAAGATGTATCAATAAGCCTAAAAGGCCTTCGAGTTTCTAACAAATTGGTATCGTAGATAGAAGATCACGATGTCAAGCATGATGAACTTGTTCCAATTTCCTCGCCTTACCAAAGACAACTATGGTAGTTGGTGCATTCAATGAAGGCGCTACTAGGTTCACATGATGTATGGGAGATGGTAGAAAGGTGTTGAGGAAGTAGATGATGAAAGTTCCATGAATGCCGCCCAAGGGTGGAGTTGCAAAAGGCAAGAAAGAAGGATCAGTGCTTACACTCATCTATCAATGTCTCGATGATGCGATGTTTGAGAAAGTTGCAACGCAACTACTTCCAAGGAAGCTGGAGATCCTTCAAATGCTTTCAAAGGAATCGACAAAGTGAAAAGGTACGCCTTCAAACTCTTAGAGGAGAGTTCAAAACTCCAATGGAGGAATCCAAACCATTTCGGATTATTTCACTGTGTCTTGACCATTTCAAATGAAATGAAGAGAAATGGTGAAAGCTTGAGTGACACAAGGGTGATAGAAAAGATTCTTCATTCTTTGCCCCAAGCTTTGATTACATTGTCGTGGCCATAGATGAGTCAAAAGACATAGACTCAATGACCATTGATCAACTCATGGGATCTTTACAAGCCCATGAAGAGGTTGAAGAAAAGAAGCGGAAAGAACCCTTGGAGCAATTTTTATACTCAAAGGTCTCTTTCAAAGAAAGAAAGAGCTTTCTACATGGAAAGGAGCAAGGACGAGGACGCGGTATTTTTCGAGGTCGTGGTGGTTTCCAAGGCCGAGGACGAGGAAGAGGAAGAGATGTCAACAAAGAAGATGAAACCAATGGTCTTCATATCGAAGAGGTCGGGAGAGGCTTTCAATCTCAAAGAGGAGGTAAGCCCCAAACACAATGTTACAACTGTCAGAATATGGTCATTATGCCAATGAGTGTACTAGCTCAAGACAAGTGGAAGAAAAAGCTAATCTTGTGGAGGTAGAAGACGGAGATGAGCTTACCTTGCTAATGGCAAGACATGACGAACAAGAAGAGAGGATAGAGCCATGGCATATAGATTCACCGCAAGTAACCATATGACGGTGAAGAAGACTTGTTCGTGGAGATGGAGAAAAGAAGGTAACGCCACCTTGGAGACTAATCAAAGGCACCGGTGAAAGGAAAAGGTAAGATACTTATCCGAGCTAAAGATGGAAGTCACCAATATATTTTAGACGATAAATGTGCCCAATCTTAAAAGTAATATTTTAAGCGTGGGACAACTTTTAGAGAAAAATTATGATATTCATTTCAAGGATCGAGTGCTACAATAAGGAACTCAAGGAAAGCTCATAGCAAAGCGCTTATGACCAAAAACCGAATGTTCCTTCTAAACATTCAACATGATGAAGCTAAGTGCTTACAGAGTTGTTTAAAGGATCATTCGTGGCTTTGGCACATGAGATACGGGCACTTAAACCGTAACACCCCAAAATTTCACAAATGAAGCGTTGGTCATGGGTGCTACTAAATCAATATACACAACACAAGGTAATAAAGAATGGAAATTGTATTCCATTTTCAAAGTATAGATTTATTTAAGAAATAGTTTTACATCATTGTTTCAAAGTGCGGAAGTAAAGCCCATAAAAATATATGTTGTCCAATTAAATTTGTATTAGAATGTTTGGAAACACTTCGGATGCCGCCTTCAATGAATGCCATTTCCATTGCCCACGCCAATAAGTAAACCTGAGAAAACATGCTAAAATGTTAACACAAAGGTTGGTGAGTTCATAGGTTTAAGTAATCAAGTTTTCAAGTTGGACCACGCTTGCACATATAGCATCTCCGTGAATGACACTATATGCAAAAGGGCTATTACGCTAGTACCAAGTTCATGCGACCGAAACTACGACAAAGTGTGCATGCATCTAGAAGCATGATAAACAAAAGCCTAGCAAGTGTATTTCCAAGACACTCAATCAATACGATATGATATACGCCGACGCTTGCCTATCCGGTCAAACTCGAACGGGGTGTCATCCCCAATAGATCTATTCATAACAATCGCGCCTCCCCAAAGGGAACTAACGGTAGCATAGTTGGGATTCAAGGTTGTTTCACGTAGTGTTTTCGCCAGTCCGAAAAGAGTTTTGCATGTTTCTCACCCCATAGTTTTATAAAGCAAGTAAATAAGAGTAAAAGTGGGCTATAAACTCACCTTAGCAGTTCGTGAATAAATACAAAGAGATCGAGTGTGATATACATGGCTCCTACCCTGAACCCAAGAACGAGATGGCAAGTCTCGAATAATGATAACGCTTGGTTTACGACCAAAATGATAGAGCATTGAATTTACTATTCAATAGAGTGATTTTAGTGTTGGCTCATAGATGTGACGATGTTGTCGAGAGTTTAGTTTATTTTCTTTAAAATGTGTCGGTATCGAATAATGTTTTCATATATTTATATACTTATAAATATATATATAGGTTTAATTAGATATCGGTGTAATAATTTTCGTGTATGAACACTAGGTTGTCATAATACTCGTTTTTATAAAGTCGTTATGAGTTTATAAGTTTTCTAAACACTTTCCAAATTTACACTTTTCACCCTCAAGTTTGAAAATATACGAGTTTGGCCCTTATACTTTGGAAAAATTACCTTTTGTACCCAAATATATTTCTCATTCAGAATTTACAGTTTTGATCCCTAGAGAATCTGTTTTTACAAAGTTTATTCAAAAATTTATATTTCCACCTTTAGCCCTTTTTGTTTCAAAATTTACATTTTTGACATAAATGCATTATTTCCTTTTTACACTAGTTTCCCATTTTTACAAGATCAACCCTAGACTTTTACATGCATACGATATCTTACAATACATATCCTTCAATTTCCAAAATGTTTATTATTGACCCGAAATTAAATATTTTGCAAGTTTAGTCCCGAAAATGTAATAAAGAATGGAAATTGTATTCTCTCCTAAGTCCCAAGAAAACAAAAGAAAGTGTGCGAGATGGTCTTGGCATGTCTAATTCGTAAAAATGGGGGCATGCTTTTGGTTGTCACATCACAGAAACATGGAGGAAACATAATATCTTATGGGTAAAGAAGTCAAATAAGTGTTTAGGTTAAAATATATCTTAGGTGCTTTGGTTTTGTAATGGTCAAGAGGGTAAAGCAAAAGTAATACAAGTCAAATGTTTTGTGTTTCCTTTGCTTCATGCATGCTCGATGAAAGAATAAAAAACCCAAGAGTTGTCTAGGTAAAGTTGTGAGGAGTTAGCTTGGTGTTGAATCGAGTGGAGCACTTTTCCATTGATCTTCTTGATCTCACTTTTTCTTTTGATTTAGACAAAACATCGAGAGTGATGTGTCGTGGGTGGAGTGTGTGTTTTATATATTTTGTTTTGTCTTTTATTAATATCAGATAAAGTGTATCATGCGTGTGTTGTCGGGTCTCCACAGAACGTATTTCGTCCGGTGTCCGAAAATATAAAATTATATTTTCGGAAGCGTCTTCAAAGACCGATATAAAAAAATGTCGTTGGTTTTATAGTTCATTTTATATTTAAGTCGAATCGGTCTTGATTATAGATCAAGAAAAAAATAGCCGCAAAAATCGGTAGGAAATTTACGAGTTGTTATATAAACTTTGGTGACTTAAAGTTATTATCCTCAAAGGAATGGTGAAAGGGTTATATCAAATTGATCATCCCAATCAACTGTGAAGGATGCCTTCGGGAAGCATGCTAGGAGTTCGCTCCCAAAGAAGCGACATCAAGAGCTAAGGAGCCATTACATCTAATTCACACGGATTTGTGTGGTCCCATTACTCCACCCTCTTATAGTAAGAATCTTTACTTTATGCTCTTTATTGATGACTTTTCAAGAAAAACTTGGGTATATTTTCTAAAAGAAAATCCCAAGCTTTTGAAACTTTAAAACATTTAAAACTATGGTTGAAAAGAGAAAGGTTTAAAATTAAATCAATGAGATCCGATAGAGGTGGAGAATTTTATCAAAAGAATTTAACAATTTTAGAGGATAATGGGATCCGGAGATTTCTAACGGCTCCTTACTCCCCACAACAAAATGGAGTGGTTGAGAGAAAGAATAGAACCATTCTCAATATGGTCCAAGCATGTTGAAAAGTGAAGATGCCAAAGGAGTTTGGGCCGAGGCGCTTGATTGTGCAAGATATCTATTGAACCGGTGTCCACAAAGAGTTTAGATAACAAGACTCCACAAGAAGCATGGAATGGGATGAAGCCTACCGCCTCTCACCTAAGGGTATTCTAAGCATAGCATATGTCCACGCCCACCAAAGGCGATTAAAGCTTGATGATAGAAGTGAGAAGCATGTGTTTGTTGGCTACGACAAGCAATGAAAGGTTATAAGCTCTATAATCCAATCACAAGGAAGGTGGTAGTGAGTAGAGACGCGGATTTCGATGAAGAAGAGACATGGATCGGAGCATCAAGGAAAATGAAAGGTATGACTTTCTTCCTATGACCGATGAAGAAGAGACGGTGAATCAAGTGAAGAAGTCCAACAACCTCAAAGTCCAACTCCAACCCAAGAATCACCTTCAAGTTCAAGTGAAGGAGAACCAAGACAAGAAGTTTGCAGGAGCTTTCACGAGGTAACCGACGAAATATCCCTTACTTGTTTATACGCTGATTGTGAGCCTTTAGTTTTGAGGAGGCTATGAAAAGCAAGAAATGGAGACAAGCCATGGACGAGGAGATAAAGTCAATAGTGAAGAATGATACGGAGTTGACGACCTTCCGAAAGGCCAAAAGGCTATTGGAGCCGTGGGTATACAAGACCAAGAAAACGCCAAAGGCGAAGTGGAAAAGTACAAGGCAAGACTTGTGGCAAAAGGTTACAAGCGTAAGCATGGTATCGACTACGAAGAGGTATTTGCCTCGCTGCTCGCTTAGAAACTATTAGAATGATTATTGCTATTGTCAATATAGGTGGAAAATCCACCAAATGGATGTAAAGTCCTGATTTCTAAATGGACTTCAAGAAGTTTATGTGGAGCAACCAGAGGATATGTTGCCAAAGGGCAAGAAGGTAAAGTGCTAAGGTTGAAGAAGCCTTATATGGTTCAGCAGTGCCCACGTGCTTGGAATACTAGAATTGACAAGTATTTCCAAGAACATGGTTTTACTAAATGCCTAAGTGAATATGCACTTTACGTGAAATTTGAAAATGGAAGTATACCGCTCATTCTGCTTGTACGCGGATGATTTGATCTTACAGAAACTCTCGAGTATGATTGATGAGCTCAAGAAGTCAATGACGAAAGAGTTCGAGATGATGTACATAGGACTTATGTCTTATTATCTTGGCATTGAGGTGAAGCGCACGGATGATGGAATTTTCATAAGTCGAGAAGGATATGCCAAGGAGATATTAAAGAAGTTTGGCATGGATAAGTGCAATCCCGCTGGCACCCCATAGAACATAAGGCAAAGCCTTCTAAGCATGACGGAGGAGAAGCGGTAGACTCAACTCAATTCAAGAGTCTCGTTGGAAGTTTGCGCTATTTGACATGTACAAGACCGACATACTCTTGCGGTTGGTTTAATTAGTCGTTTCATGGAAGAGCCTACGACAAAGCATTTGAGATTGCAAAGAGGATCCTCCGTTATATCAAAGGTACCGAGACTACGGAATGTTTTATTCAATAAGTGAAGACTTCGTCGGTTGGATATAGCGATGGATCGGCTTGGAGACAAAGACGATGGAAGAAGTACAACAGATTCATATTCTTCCTAGGTAACAATGCTTTTACATGGTCTTCAAAGAAGCAACCTATTGTTACTTTGTCTAGTTGTGAAGCGGAGTACGAGTCGCAACATCATGTGTATGTCACACAATTTGCTTAGAAGTATGCTAAAGGAGCTACACATGGAACAAGAAGATGCGATCGAGATCTATGTGGATAATAAGTCGGCCATCGACTTAGCTAAAATCCAAAGATACCATGACCAAGTAAGCATATCAACACTCGTTATCACTTTATTCGAGAGTGCATTGCAAGGAAAGATGTCCAGTGATACATACGAGGTCCCAAAACCAAGTTGCGTGATATCCTCACCAAGCCGATCAACGAAAGTTTTTCAAGACAACGAATGATGCTCGAGCTCAGAAATCAAGTTTAAAGGGGGTGTTGGATCGTAAACTTGATTTAGTCCGAGCCCATATAGTGGAAGCTTCTAGAAAGTCGTAGAATGGTATGGAAGCCTTTCTGAACCACAAAGAATAATCATAAAATATCCATGATATGCCTGAATATTATAGCTAAACGTAATGTAAATATCTGAATTAGGATAAGGATGACGATGACAGAATGATCAAGATGATGTAAGAAGTTCAGATCGTAGTAGAATATCCATGAAATATCTCATCTCTGTAATATCCATGGAGTAGTATAAATAGGTGTTGTGGTGATGCATATGTAAAACGAAGAAACGAAGAAAGTTCAAGAAATAAAGAATATCAGAAAGTTCTTTAAGTGCTCCTCTCTTCATCAAGATAAGTTCAAAAGGCCTTCGAGTTTCTAACAGTTTCTAGTTGATTGTTATCTCACTTTTATAGACAAGGCTTTGTTCATTGCCTTGAATATTCTCTTAATCACATGTCTTATATTTGTGACCTTCTTCTTTAGTTATTTTACCTTGGATTTTATATATTGTCAATGTCTTGATTTAGCGTTTACATTGATTGACAACATGACATGTCTCAATCATTGTCCTTGATGGGCCTATAGATATTTTCAACTTGGAGAGAATTACTACACAGTGCAAGTTCAAATTTGATAATTTTTATGTTGTACATTCAATAACACATCTCATTCCCTATCAAGCTAGATCTTGAAAAACTCGATCACTTTATATTGGAATGAATTTTCTTAAATTTTGAAGTATTAAGATTTATTAATGGAACGTCAACAAGTGAAGAGGCTTCTACACTACCAACGACTGGTGGTGCAAGATAGAAAGATTGTCAAATCTCGGATCTATCTCACCATTACGAACCCCAAGATACAACGCTGTTAAACCGACTAAACTAATTTATCATCAAGATATTAGATGATAAATTAGTTTAATCGGCCATACCCTCTTTATAGTCTTAGGGTACGGGTTCTTTTATGTCTCGCAAAATCATTACTCCTTACGAATCTAGTTCAATAAGCTCAGTAGTATATATTATAGACTTTATAGTTCAATAATGCATTGTAACTTACAGAACTTGGACCTGCTAACCTAATTTATCATCTAATAATAATCATGTTTGTATACTAACGTAACTTCTTACGAATCTAGTAATGAAGAGAATAACTTTGGTGACTCAATGGTGCATAATTCATATATATACACAAAAGCTATATACAAGAAACCTTAATAAATTAATAAATGTTTGATCGAGATATTTTATTAATTTAATGAGATATTATTACGTCGATAAATTAATAATTTGTTAATTTAAAGAGTGTTACGTACTTTTTTTCATCTCGATTGGTTGGTGTTCAAAGGTACCGCCTCCGCAAGTACAAGATCGAAAAGAACGATCTTTAAATTTTCAAGTTCAATATACTAGTTACAATATATAATTGTTAGAGATAAAAAATAAATTAGAAAAACAGATTTCAATTAACATTTTATAAATTAACATTCATAAATTTATTGAATTTGTCAAGTTCATTGTTTTTGAATAGGTAAAAAGCTAGTTTCGTTGGTACAAATTTCAATTACGTATTAACCTTAATTGAATTTATACAAGCCCAATTATGTATGACCTTTATATATATGTGATTTTTTAGTAATTATTAATTTATATTACGATCAATATATATACACCTGATTTCAAAAAAATATTATCTTATTATTTTATCGATCGCGGTCAAATTAGACTTGGTCCCAATTTGAGACCTGACAAATTATTAATTTTGTTATGCGTTATTAATTTATCAAGACAATTTATGCGCTTTTAGATATGTGAGTTTGTAGTGACTGTTTTGACCTTTATTTCAATGTGACCAGTTTGTCCTGCCCGTTATTTAAACCCGCTCGTCGGGCTTGTCTTGCCACCTCTCACAACGATTCTTGACAAGTGTTCGAGTTGAGGATATATTGCTGTTGCTGAAAGCTAGACTATTTAGTGATTGTCTTAAATTGTCAGTAAATGATTATCCGTGTAAATATCACAGGTGTAATCACCAATGGATAGACACGATGTTGATTTTGATGCTAATAACTTGTTAGTCTTTGCGATGTTTCTATTAGTGGTTAGATTAGTTGGCCCAAGCCCGTATGTGGGTTAAGGTCTATTTGGATTTAGGGTTTCATATTTTCGATTTAACTATAAATATTTCATGAATAATACAAGGTATCTCATGGGGTTTACAATGTCTAACATGGTATCATGAGCATGTTTGATGCCAAGATCTAATCGACCACCATAAACCGCTGCCTCTATACCACCCCCGTCATACCTTAACCGCCACCTATTATCTGTTTATTGTTTTCACTGGACCACTAGAAGCAAAAAAAGGTCCCAACCGACACATCTTCTTATAACAAAAAAACTACAATTTTTTAGTATATATAAATTATCAGCGAATCTGCGTAGGGAATTAAGGATTTAATTCCTTTGGGTTCATTACCCTACGTAACAAACTTGCATAACGACATAGATATGGTGTCCACCAACATATTGATCAAAATAACCCAAATAAACAGATGTATACTGTTACCAATCTTCATCATCCACAAAACCCTAAAACCGCTTCTTCCAAACCCTAGTTTCTCCCCGATCGTTGGTTTTGTTGATAACCAGTCGACGAGTTATCCGTTTTTTTGTCGATCATTGGTTTTTTTGATAACCAGTCGACACGTTCTCCGCTTTACGCCGATCATTAGTTTTTGTTGATAACCGTCGCTGTGTAACATGTTATAGTTGATTGTTGGTGTTGTTATACCACCGACTTTACGCTTAGTTTTCATGCTTATTGATTACCCGTCGACTCTTGTTTCAATCGATCGTTGGTAGTTTTATAAATATTTTATTTCTATTATTTTTTTTTATTATTATTTTTTTAAGTATTACTGTTATTGGAAGTGTGGGTCCCATTAGGTTTGTGGTTAGAAGAGGTCTTAAAATGGTGAAAGACGTTAGTCATGTGAATCTTAGAAACTTCATGTTGTGCAAGAAAAGTGGAACAAGGGTGGTGATCGTTATAAGCTTATCATTCAATATGAAAGATTCTTCGACAACAGTTGTTATCTTTTTCTTTAGCTTTATTATTAATGTTTACTTCTAGTCCTCGAGCCGTGATTTCTTCGCCGAATCATGAGAGATAGAGGTTAGATTAGTTGGCCCAAACTCATTTGTGGTTTTAGGGTCCATTAGGATTTAGGGTTTCATATTTTCGATGTAACTATAAATATTGTATGAATTATATAAGGTTCACTTTTCAAATAAAATATTTCAACAATTTATTGCCTTGGGTTTCACAAAATATTTATTGGGATAAGACATTCAAAACGATCAACAGAGAAAACATAGAGATTATGCTATTTTTGCATGTTCAAATAAGAGCAACAATTTATGTAATGTACATGGTAACTAGGGGTGTTAATCGGGTCGGGTTGGTCGGGTTCGGGTCAAACGGGTCGGGTCCAAGTCGGGTCGAGGCTAAAATTAATATCTGCATCTCACCCTATTTGAGGTCGGGTTAGTCGGGTTCGGGTATGTGCCATTTACCAAATCACAAACCTTAGTTCACTTCACATTTATTTGTAGTTTTTCAGTCACACATTGTAACATCAAGAAATGGTGCTCCTGCAGCATTCGTATAAAATGGTGTTAATATAAAGTTGGCGTATTTATAGAACTGAACGAACATAGCCTTATTCTAGATTAAATCATTGTGCCACTATAAACATCTCAAATGATAAGCCACTAGAACAGCTAAGAAATACAAATAGGAACATGCATCATTCATTACATCAAACTGTCAGTTGCACACACATAATAACAAGTTCATCAAATGATAATATCTCATCAATGCATAAAATATTCTTATGAAAACCATAGCCCATAGAGGCAAAAAGTTTCGTTGAACAGATTGGACAAGTCCAGAGGAGTAATCATTTATTAGAAGGAAAAAAGAGTAAAGTAAAATATATACCCGTATATGTATGTGTGAAAAAAAAAAAAAAAAAAAAAAAAAAAACTCGAAGTTAGCGGGCCGACCAACCCGAATAAGAAAGTATTTTGAACCCGATATCGACCCTAGTTCAGACGTAAGACCGGGTTGAACTCACTGGGGAATCGGTCCCTTTATCCCGAACTCACTACTCCCACACTCTAGTGGGACGCTCACTTGGTGCGGGACCCCTACTGCTGAAGGAATCAGTCCCTTTTATCCCGGACTCACACCCACGATAACAACAATCAAAACGATACGATGGGTTTCAATAGTTTGTATATTAAAAGGAAAACTTAATACTTCAAAACAATATACACTCTACCCTATTTATAGCAGAAAGTAAACAGAATAAAACTAACAAAATAGAACGTGGTGCATGATCTACACAACCTACTAAACATAAGACTCGGTCCTATCTTTGACCCATAATCAGTAAACAAAGACCATGCATAAATAACCGGATGACCCATGAGGAAAACCCGCTGATCCGCTGACCCGACGATCCATGACCTATAACCCGGTCAGTTCCATCAAGATTACCCAACATTTACCCCCTTAATATTGATGATCCGTTTATCCAATCACCTCGACGTTTAAGACTTTTCCCGAAAACTCGACCTTCACCTTGGTCACGTCCAAAATATTCACATAACCCAAATCAAATACACCACACTTGTAACATCTCACATGGCATCCTGCTGGAACCGCTCATTAGCATCTTGAGTCTTCACGGATCGATGACCTCTTCCCCGCCACATCCAAAGCCACTGATTTGAACTCCAACCGCCATAATGTTCACACCGTGTTGTTTCCCGCTCCCGACTTTTCCCGACTCACGACCTCTACCTTTGTCTCGTCCAAAGTCCCTACCACCCGATCGTTGTTTGTCACCATACAAAACCCGCTTTGCTCCCAACACTTCTATGGCACAAGAGCACCATTCCATCGATCAAGAAAACAAAGCCACACGCTTACACTTTTCTTTCACCCGCCAAATGAACCGAATCAAAGCTACCGCTTCCCGACTCTTCCCGCCCTTATCCCGCGAACCGTCAATCTCTCCATTTTCCAAAGGACCTACAACCTACCGCCTTCAATGTCTTCACTTTATGACAACTTCAACCTTTTTCGATCAAACCCGCTTGAAGAGCCCTATTCCATCGACCAAGAATAACAAGCTCCAAGCTTTACCGCCTTCGAACTTGCAAAACGAACCAAATCCAAAGCCACTTGCTTTGATGCACCCTTCCGCTCACTTTTCACGCACCTCCGCCAGCTAATCTCTTCAACACGAACGACCGATCAAAGGTAGCTTACACCCTTCCACGAACCCGTGATCATAACATCACAGCCCTTCAAACACAAAACCCGGTTTCTCATCGCATTTGCCCCGCAGCCTAAGGCTACACCTTTCTTGAGACCGACTCTCAAACTAGCCCTTTATCGAACTCGACTCTTGATACCAAATGAAGGAATCACCCTTTAACCCGACTCACACCTACGATAACACCAATCAAAACGGCACGATGGGTTTCAATAGTGGAAAACTGAATACTTCAAAACAATATACACTCTACCCTATTTATAGCAGAAAATAAACATAATAAAACTAACAAAATAGAACGTGGTGCATGATCTACACAACCTACTAAACATAATCAGTAAACAAATACCATGCATAAATAACCGGATGACCCATGAGGAAAACCCACTAATCCGCTAACTCGACGATCCATGACCCATAACCCGGTCCATTCCATCAAGATTACCCAACAACTGCCGCCCCTTGGACCCTGCAACGGGAGCGATAACCTCGACTCCCTGCATCTTGTCACGGTTTGAATCATATTAACTCAAACAAATGTGCACTCCACACCTCCCGTGTCCGAACTTCATAAAAATTCCTATTAGTCTTTAGTAAATCACAAACACGTGAAATAATTAATTGAAAATGATTGAGAGACCTAAATATATGACTAAATTTATGCCTAAAATGATGTGGAAGTGTTTTATTGGTTTGTGAAGAGCGAGTCCGTGTACTATAACCAATAGAGTGATGACACATAAGATTAGACATGTATTTAGGCCACGAGTTAGGCATGCCGATCATTGCTCTAATTAATTACACTTACACTAAAATCACCGATTTTCCCTTTGTCTTAACTCTTAAGACTCAACCCAAAATACTTACTAATTATACTGTATTTATAGAATTTCCCAAACTTATAAACAAACTATTGTTTTAATACATAATCTCATTTACTATACATGTAAGAAATTTATATAAACAGATTATTTTCACGAAATTATAAGGTGAAAACCTTTACATGTTATGCATCTATAATATCTAAATAATGATTCAAAATAGTTGAGAAACAACATTCGGAGAAAAGAATATAATATCTTTGATCTCAACTATGTTGATTCATAAAGGCTGAATGTTTTTAGATTCTGGTTCACATACTATCTATCCTTAGCACCTGTATCTTTAGCTTGTATCCACTCAATAAAATTACTCAGATTTTGTGTGAGTTTCCACCTTTTCAACACTACTTGTAACCTTTTCTTTAATATCCAATGCCTTGGTCTTGAATGCTTTGTCACTAAGCAACTGCTCTGCCTTACTTTTTATTTCATCTCGTGTGATGATACCTGCTTCATCTTTCTTAAACCCGAGTCCAGTTTTCCATGTCTCACAAATGTAAGTCTTGTTATAAAATTGATCAGCAAAATACGGCCAACATAAGAAAGGGAGTCCATTTGTCACACCCTCTAAAGTAGAGTTCCAACCACAATGACTCATGAAGCAAGCAATAGAAGGATGAGCTAAGACCTTTTGTTGAGGTGCCCAACTTACAATTTTTCCACGAGAGCCTACTCTTTCCATATATCCGTCTGGATAAGTAGTTGTAGCCTCTTTGGTCATACCTAACCGCACGACCCATAAAAATGGCATGTTGCTAAGTTCAAGACCAATTGCTAATTCTTCAAATTGAGTTTGGTTGAGATTAGTTATACTTCCAAACGCTATATAAATGACTGAACATGGTGGTTGTTGATCGAGCCATTCTAAGCACGTGGAGTCTTCTTTCCAAAATTGGCCTACTTGATTTGCGAGACGGTTGCTTGCCAAAAGAGGGCCTATTGGCAAAAACTGTGGGAATAGGCTAAATGCTCCAGGTTCCAGCTCAACACTTGAGTTGCATACATACCATTCTGTCATTTTAGAAATTTCAACATTATCTTGTATAAGTTGGAAATGAATTTCTGCGGTGGCCAAGTCTCCAACACAAGCCCATGTTAGGTTTTCAGGTTTTATGGGTGGCATAGTTTTTGATAGTTGAATCATTTCACTAGTTCGAGGAGTACCTACAACAAAAAAATGATTAAAGGTGTGTCTTAGCGTTTTATCTTCTAAAGAACCAAATAAGAGCTACAGGCTCAAGTTCCAACCAGGACAAAATGTGTAAAATTAGGTGAGTGTGTGAGTTTGTTTTAAAAAAAGAAATGAAACAAGTAGTCACTAAAACTGACCATTGATGTTTATAAATCCATCATCGATCAGTGTTCTGTAGCTCATTAAGGTGGATAGTGTAGCAGTTGAGGCAGGCCAGAAGGCGGCTCTTCTAATTCCCATCTTGTTTGCGACTCGTATAGGCCATCCCATGCAACCATCAGCTATAACACATGTGATTTTGTTGTTTTCTTTGTTAATCGTCTCAATGAGTTCTTCCAACTTGCTAGGCATGGATTGTAGTATCGATTTTATTAACTTACCCCAGTCGTTCCTGTCTACCCATGGTTCCAACCCATCCGGGATTGATACCATTTGCATTAGATCCTCGTCACCATCTTTCTTTGACCAATTTTTTGTCATGACCTTGTGCGTGGCCTCAGTATTTATGAATGTAACTTTGACACCTTATGGTACGATTAGAACATGAGGTTTTGCCATGATCTAGGATTAATGAAGATTTTCTGGGAGTAATTACTAAGAAATTTGGTTGCTTCTATGTATGATTGTTGAGACCACTTTTATAGACACAGTTCGAAGGCTCTATTCTGCTCTGAAAATTTTGTATTTCGAAACATGTCTTGTTTCACTTACTTGTCACTGTCTCCTTTATTTTGGAAGTTACTGAACTTCTGTTTTAACATTTTTTTTTCTCGTGTCAGAATTATGTCCATGGCTTGATTCCATTCTTTCTACATCCCGACAATATAAATCACATGCCTCACTTACATATCTCATGGTCCTAAACCACTATATAGACATGGAAGGGTCTTGAGGTAGTAATCTAAGGGCCTGTTTGTTTAGTTTTTATATTAAGTTCTGTTAAACTAAAGTGTCATCGTTCTGATATACGCTGTAGTATGTGAATGAATAAATGGTTGTTTGTTTTGATTTAATAAAGTTATTCAATTAATAAAATTATTGTTATACCCTTTATTTGAAATAAGTGATGATTAGTGGTTAAGAAGTAGAAGGGTAAATATGTAAAAGTAAGATAAAAGTGATGACTTAATATAGAGACCTCATTCTCGCCGCTTTTCTGTAAGGTCATCCACTTAAATTAAGCACCAAACAAACACTCAATTAGTGACTTAATTAAATTACCTATTTTACAATTAAGACTCTTTAAGTCATTATCAAACACCACCTAAGAGTTGTTTGGTAAATTTGGTAACTAGAATTAGAAAACTAATTTATGACGGTTAGTTTTGCCTATAAATAGAGATTGATAACATTAGTTTTTTTTTTTTTTACATTTTGAATTAGAATTTGATACTTTTTGAATTAGAATTTTGTGTGTCGATACCTTTGAATTGGAATTTTGTATTTGGTACTTTTAAATTTGACTTTGTATTTGGTTTGGTAATTTGAATAAAGGTTTCGCTTCATTTGTTTATTTCGTCTTTACCAACAGAATGGATGGATAATTTTCTAGGCGAGTTTCTTGGCAGGTGTTTTGGTGTTTGTTTCTTTATTGGCTTTCTTGTTTTCTAGTAGAGCATACAGTATGATCACTTAGGGTTAAACTTTCACTTAGTGTCATGTCAGAGCCACATCAGTTTTAACTTTTTAAATTTAACTAAAAAAAAACCCTCTTATCATAACTCAACCTTAACTCAACTATTTTTAAATTCAACCCCTTAAACTAAAACTAATACTTCATTTAATAAACCACATAACATTAAATCTTAAACATTACAATACGAATTTAAAAAATAAAAAATAAAATAAATAATACGAAATACAATTACATCTACTGTCGAGGTTGCAAATTATATTTTTTTGATGATTTTGTCTTTTTTCGAATCGATCCAAAACGCAACGCTCGATCCTTACCGTAGTGCCAATCATCATAAATTTCATCTCTTCCAACTTCTCGAATCGCTTTCATCTTTTTCTTTAGCCACCCGATACGCCGCGCTGGTGGTTTCGCTTTAAACGATACTGATGTTATAGTCTTCGTGAATTGGCTCGACAAGCTCATTCCTCCCACTCACTCTCCGGTACTTGTCGTGCTTCTGACGGCTTTCTTCAAGCATGCTTTTGCCCATCGGATGTGGTTGGTCATCATGACCAAATAATGCCTCGCTTGTTTGCTTGGGACATTGCCGTTAAACTCAAGCGGTTCCAGCAGCGTCCTATTTTTTGATGAGCACGCAAAACCTCCCACGTCTCCTCGTTATTAAACGGCACACTTTTGTGCTCGTCGCGGTACATTTCTCTAGCCCGTCGCATGATATCCATCTCGCTTTCCTCACATGACGCTTTGAACGTTATAGTACGCGTTGAACTACATGCAATCATGGTTCAACGCTTTCCACTTGGCTTGTAACATATCCTTGTTGCGGTTTTGAAAATCGAGTTTATTGAACTCGTTGATTGCCGTTAATACAAATATCGCCATTAAACGTTATTTATATTTTTGATCTTTACCTAAGTTTTGTTAACGACAAAAGTAAATTTAATTTGTATAAAAGCTTAAAGCTTGTCAAGTTTAATAGATATTAAAACAAGCTTTTTCAAACAATATATTCATCATTCAAGCATTTACATTTATGATTAGTGACATCTTGATATGACTCTAATCATTATGTATGATAGTAGTTTTAGAATGTGTTAGGTTCTTAAAACCAAACACTACTTAAGTACTTGCATATTTCTAAAAATAGAAATACAACATATGACATCATGTGATGCATCATGGAAATCATTGGAAGATTTCATTAGATATTTTGTGTGGATTTGTACTCTTCATATCTTGCACAATCTCACTTAGATAGAGTTGACTTTGGCAAGATTTGATATCTTGGTCGCCGACCCCACGGTACCAAATTGGACACGGGCGGAACCCTTTAAGGGTTCCGCGGTCCGTGGACGCCTCGTCCATTTTGGCTATAAATAGCAATGCCAAGCCAAGTAGTTTTTCATCCCTTTCTACTATACTCTCATACATATCTTCTCTAACCTTTCTAACTCGGTTTCATATCATATTAGTGATCTCTTTGTAGCAAAGAAGATCAAGTCACATTCAAGCTTCAAACGAGAAGTTGGAAGTCTTGTTTGTTTAGTGTTGTATGATCTAGTGTTGATTCATACTTCATTGTTGTATTAAACCATCATAATCTTGTGAGTGTGAGTGGTTAGTATTTTAGTCCTCAAAATACATTGTGTGTGGGAGTAGTTGTACCCTTGGAAAGAACTCGACATCTAGCTTAGTGTCGGAAATAGTGTGTTAAGTGTAAAGGTTTTCTCCACGGTGAAAGGAGCTTGTTGACTAGTGAAGTTAAACTCTCGAGTGTGAGACTCGGGAGTGGAGTAGGCAAGGAGAAAGAGTCCTTGTAGACCGAACCACTATAAACAACTTGTTGTGGTTTGATCATTTCTTTCCTTATTTACTTATTACATATTGCTTGCATATTTCATTAACATACTCAAAGATCAATATCAATTGATCTTTCAATAAGTTTCAAAACAAAGTTTTTAATTGGTAAACTATTCAACCCCTTCTAGTTTTCTACAATTGGTACCAGAGCCTCGTTGCTCAAGAATTTCTAAAATAATTTGTATTTTATAAACTTGAAACGATCCATGGATTCTCAAAACTTTAAAGAAGGGCAATCTATGCAAAGACCACCACTCTTTGAAACCAATGGATTTATCTATTGAAAACCGCTTTGAAACATATGTAAAATCAAAAGATATAGATCTTTGGTTTGTTATTGTTAAAGGGATTTTAGCTCTACAACAAAGGATATTTCTATTGATGAACAAAAGAAATTAGTTGCTAAAAATAATGAAGCTAAAATGATGCTTTACAATGCTTTACCTAGAAAAGAATATGAAAGAATTTTATGTGTGAAACCGCCAAAGATATTTGGGAATCTTTGATTATTACACATCAAGGTAATTCACAAGTCAAGGATAACAAAATTGATCTTCTTGTTCAACAATATGAACAATTTGTTATCCCCAAGATGAAACCATTGATTGTGGATTTGCTCGCTTTAATACTATTATTACATCACTTAAAGCACTTGATGAATCTTTTCGTAGTAAGAACTTTGTCGAAATTTCTTAGAGCACTCCATCCCAAATGGAGAGCTAAAGTGACCGCTATTGAAGAATCAAAAGATCTCTCAAAATGTCACTAGACGAGCTAATCGGTAACCTCAAAGTACACGAAATGGTGATGGAGAAAGATTCGAGATCATCAAAGGAAAAAGGAGAAGATCAAACCGTTGCTCTAAAAGCAAAGGCGGAATCAAGTGATGATGACGAATCTTGCTCCGTAGTGAAGATGAGGAATATGCCATGGCCGTTAGAGATTTTAAGAAGTTCTTTAGAAGAAGAGGAAAGTTCGTAAGACAACCTCGAGAAGAAAAGAAGCCATTCCAAAAGATCGGGATGACAAAAGGGTAAAGGTGAAAGAAAGTGTTTTAGATGTGGTGATGCAAATCATCTCATAGAGAATGTCCCAAGCCACCTAAAAGCAAAACTCAACGAGCTTTTGTAAGTGGTGCTTGGAGTGATAGTGAAGACGATGAAGAATCAAGCAAGGAAGAAATCGCCTAATGGCACATGAGTCAAATGAGGTACTTTCCGACTCTTCTTACTCTTCTATTGATGATGACACTTTGCAAAAACAATATAATCAATTGTGTGAGCTAAGTCTAAAAATCATAACTAAAAATAAATTTTAAAACCAAAAGGAATTTTTGGAAAATGAAGTTTATGAGTTAAAAGAAAAGCAAAACGACTTGAAAAGGGAAAGGCAAATGACGATGGTTGTAAATCATGTCAAGAGCTTAATCTTGAAATAGAAAACTAAAGCTCACACAAGATGTTTTAATCGAAAATAATTCTAAATTTAAAAGGTTTAACAAAACATCGCTTCTTGCCGATGAAATAGTTAAAATCCATAAAACACCGTGAGACATGAATGGGCTAGGATTTAATGAAGTATTAATTCCAAAGAGTCAAAACAAAACGGTTGAAAAGGACGAACAATCTGTCAAAATTGCCGCAAAGATAAGACGGACCGACGGAACCAAAATAAGGGTTCCGTCTGTGGAAACAAATGGTGCCGTGGTACTTCAAGGACGTAATGTTCGTAATACGGACCGCATCAATTTGTCAAAGTAACAAAGAAAACCAAGGATAGTGTTAAACTAAAACCACCGTTACATCGAGTAGGACTTGCTAAAATGAATTTAGATCAAAACCACTCAACAACGATATAAAGCACCTTTGCCAAACGCCTTTCCTAAGAGCAACCACAACATACAACCCAACTACCAACACAATGGTTGGAATCAAAACTTCCTAGACCATATCAAACTCCAGATTACATGTCATGGAACTCTTACCCATCGCTTCCATACATGAATCAAATAAATGGTATGTTTAACCCAAACGGACCCATGAGATATCGGGGACCAAATGCTTGAGTTATTTACTTTTAGGTATGCTTGAAAGTTGGATTGGAACCCGATGAATGGATAAAAGATAGTGGATGCTCACGGCATATGACGGCAACAAAGTCTCTTCTCATCATACCAAGAGTATGACGGAGGTAATGTCACTTTGGTAGTAATCTCAAAAGCAAAATCATTGGCAAAGGTACGATCGCTCATAACTCCCTAACTATTGAAAATGTTGCTCATGTGGATAGGTTAGGATTTAATCTACTTAGTATTAGCCAACTATGTGATAAAAAGTATAAAGTACTATTTGATGAAAATGGTAGTAAAATACTAAAAGATGGTATCACCATAGCTAAAGGAGTTAGGAAAAATAACATATACGCCATGAAAATAGATAAAACATATAATGACAAACTTTGCCTAACAACATTAGACGATAGCTCATCTCTTTGGCATAGACGCTAGGTCACGCTAATATGAGACTTATACAAAACCTATCTTCAAAAGAGTTAGTTAGAATTTACCAAAACTAAAATATGACCAACACTTTTGCGACGCTTGCAAAATTGGTAAACAAACCCATAGTAGTCACAAATCTAAAAATATGGTGTCCACATCTAAGTGTCTAGAATTATTACATATGGACTTGTTTGGACCATCCGCTATAAGAAGCTACGGAGGCAACTTATACACTTTGGTCATAGTAGATGATTACTCAAGGTTTACTTGGACGTTGTTTTGAAAACCAAAATGAAGCTTTTGATAAATTTGAAATTTTAGCAAGAAAATTCAAAATCTACTAGGTGTTAAATTGTGTCGATCCGAACGGATCATGGTCGTGAATTTGACAACGAAACTCAATTTGGAAACTTTTGTAATACAAATGGTATAACACATAACTTTTCCGCCCAAGAACACCTCAATCAAATGGTGTAGTAGAACGAAAATAGAACAATTCAAGAAATGAGTAGAACAATGCTTAATGAACAAAACATTCCTCAAAAGTTTTGGTGCAACGCCGACACTTCTACATATATTTTGAATAGAGTCTTAATACGTCCTTTCTTAAACAAAACACCATATGAGCTTTACAAAGGTAAAAGCCAACTTTAGGATATTTTAGAGTCTTTGGTTGTAAATGCTTCATTCTTAATACTAAAGACTATCTCACCAAGTTTGACCCAAAGTCTTATGAAGGTGTATTTCTAGGTTATTCTCAAACTAGCAAAGCTTATATCGTCCTTAACAAAGAAACAATGATAGTCGAGGAATCGTTGAACATAACATTTGACGAAAGTCCACCTCCCTCTAAGACATCACCTTTGGTAGATGATGACTTAGTTGAAAGTCAAATAATAGAAAGTCAAATAATAGAAAGTCAAATTAAGGAAGATGAACCATTAAATAAGGAAATTATAAACATCAAAGAATCTAAAAGTCATCCTTTAGAAAAGTCATAGGACAACTTAATCAAAGAACCTTAAGGTCACAAGCCCAAAATCAAAGTAATTATTTTTGTTTTGTATCCACCATAGAACCGAAAACATAAATGAAGCAATAAAAGATGAATCATGGGTAATTGCCATGCAAGAAGAATTAAACCAATTCGTTAGAAATGATGTTTGGAAATTAGTTCCAAAACCTAAAGATCAAACCATAATTGGAACGAAATGGGTTTTTCAAATAAAATGGATGAAAATGGTATAGTATCTAGAAACAAAGCTAGGCTTGTTGCACAAGGCTATAATCAACAAGAAGGTATTGATTATGATGAAACTTATGCTCCGTAGCTAGACTAGAATCTATTAGAATATTACTTGCCTATGCATGTGCTTATGACTTTAAATTATTTCAAATGGATGTTAAAAGTGCTTTTCTTAATGGGTTTATTAACGAAGAAGTGTATGTTGCTCAACCTCCCGGTTTCACCGACTTTGAGAAACCACATCATGTCTTCAAACTCAAGAAAGCATTGTACGGTCTTAAGCAAGCACCAAAAGCTTGGTACGACCGACTTAAGACTTTTCTTATTGATAACAAATACTCTATGGGATTAGTAGATAATACTCTTTTTACCAAGAAAAAGGAATCACATATTATCATTGTTCAAATATACGTTGATGACATTATATTCGGATCAACTTGTCAAGAGCTATGTGATGATTTCTCTAAAATCATGCACGACGAGTTTGAAATGAGTATGATGGGTGAGTTAAACTTCTTTCTAGGACTTCAAATTAAACAACTAGAAGATGGCATTTTCTTTAACCAATCTAAATATATAAAAGACATGCTTAAGAAATTTGGTCTTGAAGATTCCAAACCAACTAAAACACCCATGTCTTCGGACACTAAACTCACCAAGGACGAAGAAGGTGAATCCGTAGATAACACTAAATATAGAGGAATGATTGGTAGCCTACTCTATCTTACGGCTAGTAGACCCGACATTATGTTTAGTGTTTGTCTATGTGCTCGCTTTCAAGAAAACCCAAAGGCATCACACTTAGAAGCCTTAAAAGGATTTTAGATACATTAAGGAACAACGTGTTTAGGATTATGGTATCCCAAAGGAACGGTGTAGAAACCATAGTGTATGCCGACTCGGATCATGCCGGTGACTATGTCGATAGAAAAGTACAAGTGGTATTTGCACTTTGTTGGACATTGTCTCACCTCATGGTTTGCAAAGAAGCAAACGGCCTTAGCCATCTCAACCATCAAGCCGAGTACGCCTCACCGGAAAGGCATGTCAACAAGCTCTTTGGATGAAGCAAGCTCTCGAGATTACGGAATTCATCTCAACGACATTGTGATACTTTATGACAACAAAGGAGCCATCGATCTCAAGAAGAATCCTGCTCAACATGCTCGCATAAAGCATATTGAAATCATCATCACTTTCTTCGCGACAATGTTCAAAAGGAAACATTTCAATTGAGAAAGTATCCTCCAAGACAACATTGCCGACATCTTAACTAAGCCTCTTAAACGAGAACCTTTAATCTTCTTAGACTTGGTTTAGGTTAATGGAACCAAACATGTAGGATAAACATAGCCTAAAACATTAGAATAGTCAAACCAAAACAATTTTGTCTTTGTATCTGCATCAGAGCCACGGCACCAAACGACAACACGGACGGAACCAAATATTTGGTGCCGTCTCGTCCGTGGTGTCTATGTACAAAACCGCTATATACATAACATCCTCTTCCTCACAACCCACTTTACCAAAACGTAAAAACTTAAACCAAGCTCATTATTGACACCTTCCCACTCACTAATCATCAAGATAACATCATTGTAAGTATCCTAACTACATTTTATCTCTTAATTCTGAGTCTAGGATTCTTATTTATGCACAAAACTATCACAAATCATTACATGGGGTTTTATGTATGCTTTTATACCAAATATGAATTCAATTGGCAAATTGCATAACTAGTCATTGAAATTAGGTACTACATTATCATATTGCATAAACAAATCATGCTTCCCACTAATTGATAGATAATGAATATAAGGCCTTATTCAAACAACCAAACACCCCATGTCAAAAGTTTTGAAAAGCTTCTCACTTGTAGGAAAACAATTTTTTTCATTGCTAATACAAATAGAAACGTTAAATTTTCATCACTTGCATGCTCTTGAATACTAAAGGTATTGCATAACTAATATGCATTCCCGTATATTCAAATGAAGCCACATTGAATTAGGAGCATTTGGGTTATCTCATGGTATTTGCCAAACACCCCACTAAAACCATTTTGTGCATAAAATGAGTCGAGATAACCGCAACTCCAAATTGTTTTCATATAGGCACACACTAGAACCAAAACGTTAAAATTTATTCTCATTTTTAACATATTAATTCTTGTCCTTAGGAATAACCATGGTAGCCGCAAGATTCTATGATCACAAAGACACCCTTAACTACATTCCCAAACACCACAAAACCAAAGGACTTACCAAGGAACAAGTAGAAATATTTAAGGGTCTAGAATCAAGGTATTTCCATGAGGTAGAACCATTCACTCATCCTTCCTTGAAAACACCAATCTTCGTGAAGAACTAGCCGCCATTCAATTCGATTGTCTTCTTGACATCGATGAACCAATTTGTCCTAGGTTTGTGTTAGAATTCTATGCTAGTGTGACCGGCTTTAGTGATGAAGACGATGATGAATTTTGTCTTAGGTTTAGAATCAATCAAAACGACTACACCATCACCTTAGGCAACTTTGCTCAAGTGCTAGGAATTCCCAACCGAGGAACTTGTGTCTACACGGATAAGTGGTCACCACGGCTCTTGATGCAATCAATGACCGCTTCTTCCCTACCAAACCCGTTGGCCGATAAGGATGCCATCCGTGAACACCTTTTAACCCAAAAGTGATACAACCCGAGTTACCCGAAAGGGAAAAGAGGTAAACCGAGATCCATATGGAATGGAGCTAAATGAACTTAAGCCCGAATTTAAGAAATGGGAGGAGCTACTTAGAGCCAACGCTATTAGCACCATAGGAAATAGGGATCACATAAACGCTGCCTTTGTCACATGCTCTACAACTTGTCCACCCGACAACCATTCAACTTAGCCTACTACATAGCTAGGAGAATGATTGATATTCCAACTCAAGGATCGGTTGCTCTTCCATACGGATGCTTCTCACCCGCCTCTATAGAAACTTCGCACCAATTCCACCAACCCCAAAAGGGATGCACCTTCACTATGAACTCATCCTCACATCTTTGTACCTTTGAGTGATGAACGAGTTGCTAAGACAAAAGGCAAGAGAGCAAAACCTCCAACTCCATCATCATCATCATCAAATAGCTCCGAGGATGGTCTTCCAAGCTCTCGCCTTCCACCTCATGAGTATTACGCTCTCTTCCCGAGATTGAGAATGAATCGCAGAATTCAAGCAAACTAAGGGAATGTTCAAGTGCCTTGGTAGGATGATGAACAAGATTTACAAGAAGTTGGACAAATAAGGGTACTTTAAGGAGTGTTTGGAACAATACATTATCGTTAATGTTTGATACTATTTAGTTGTTTTTATTATGTAGGATGATAATATAACTTGAAACAATGTTGTATGCTAACAATCTTGCGTGGGGATAGCACAAGTATGCTATCAATTTTACCCATTTTCACTATAATGTGAAAATCAATAAGCCTTGCTCAAAATCTATGCTCCACTATGTTTATACATGTGTTATTTACTTTTCCTAACTAGAAATGTTTAGTATAACACCTTTTGAGAAAAATTTCGTGTTTCGAAAAGTCCCCGACACCTAAAACGCATACTGCCTCTTTTTCTCAGACTTCACGGATCGACGGCACCATAAATTTGGTACCGTCTGTTATGTAAATGGTACCGCACTGCACAGACAAAGGGACCGACGGCACCCTTTTAGGGTTCCGCCTGTATGATTTTGGTGCCGTGGATCCTCCGTAATTTTCTCAATTTCGACTCTTTCGTGATTCCAAATTACCATCCATCACTTATAAATCAATCTTAACTAGTTTATACTCTTATTAGAACTAGTATAATTCACTTAGGTATATAAGAAATCCATTTCCACCAAAATTCAAAAATTTGAAAAATCCACCCAAGGAGCCCTTTATATAAAGGAAGGAACCAAATTTTGGTACCTTCAAACCGTGGATGATCCGATTGTTAGGAAATTCCACCATTAGAACACATTTATTGCAAATCTTTTCTTCTTCACTCCATCTCTCTTGTATGGATTGACTTGGGTGATATGACTAGCATTCAACCCACTTCCAAATCATTAGGAACCTCATCTCTTCAATGGTTTAACATCAAATCAAACACATTTCTCCATAATTTTTCACTTCTATAAATTGAGAGGTTTTACCATGATCATCCTCACACCTTCTTCATTCTTACTATCATCTAGCAAAGAAAACCCAAGTCAAAATGACAAAATCATCTCCAAAACCTTGCAAGAAGACCGCTAGAATTAGCGTGAGGCCTTGTTGCTTCGTTAACCTTAGCTCCTCATCCGAGTCTTCTCCACTCACAATCTCATCTCCCATCCGAGATGATACAAGTCTTACCTTGGCTACACCAAATCAATCACACATTGTGATCACCACTCCACCACCTACAAAACACCAACTTCACCTCCACCGCACCCATCCAAACATCCAAAACACCTCACCACCTTCACCACCAAGGTCTCCTACTCTCATGCCTATGGAGTTATTCTCCACTCCACCAACTTCACCACATCCTTTCTTGAGGACTTGGATGACTTGCCTCCTAGGCCAAATCATCCACCACCATTGCCATCTTTTGGCACAATTGAGCAAATAGCTCATGAATCACCAAGGTCATCTTTTGACCCAAACGCCCATTAGGGCCAAAACCTCTTCTCTTCCACCCCATTTACAAAGACATTCATGGTCCTTTGTATGGGATCATCCACTCCCAACATCAATGTCCCTCATCTTGAGGACATTGAGGAGTGCATGGGATGCCAATCCCACTAGAGAGGAGATTCAAGCGAACTCCACAACCTCCACCAATTCAAAGGCATGGTGGATTCTCACTTAAGTGAGACTATGCAAATGCAAAATGCTTTGCTTGCCTCCATCATGACCACCCCAAACATTCCCAACACCACCAACACATCTACCATTCCACCACCACAACCTCCCCAAACATTCTACCCTCCTAGGCATGGTTGCTCAACTTAGAGCAAACGCCCAAACCATGGAAAGGACCCGGTTATGGTCCATGACTTCCAAGAAGAAATGAGGTTCATCCTCAATCATATCCTCGAGCGCCTCAACGCTTTTTCTCATCCACCATCTAACTAGGATGGTCATAGATTAGCATTTCTAGTTCTTCTTTCTTAGGATTATTTTCTTTTTCTTGTACTAAAACACATCATTGTGTTCCCATTTCATGATCTTTATTCATGAAAATTTTAACAAATGAATGGTGTTTTTATTATAGTGTTGGTGCTTTTACATAGTGTTTGGAAATGCTTGTGAATGATCATTATTACTAACATTTTTTTGTAGCTTTATTTTCACAATCCATGTATCTTCCCATTAAGCACCCAATTTAGGGGAGCTTTGATCATGGGGAGATAATGGCTCGGCTCATTACATTCAAGATCGCCTCTTCTTTTGTTGAGACAAAAGGGGAGAAAATATAGAACTTGATTATATTTTGACTTTTCTCGAAAAGTCAACCGACATTGACTTTCCGAAAAAGTCAAACAGATACATCATTGGTAATACTTGACTTTTCTTAAAAGTCAATCGCATACTTTGACTTTCTCAAAAGTCAACATCATGCATCAACTAGTGAATACTTTGACTTTCATAAAAGTCAAACATCATACACTTGCATTATCATTCTCTTTCAAGTTCTAAAACTAATATTTTTATAACTCTTGCACAAACTTTGTATCTTTTATAAAATAAAATTTATATTTTGTCCTCAACAAAAGGGGAGATTGTTAATACAAATATCGCCATTAAACGTTATTTATATTTTTGATCTTTACCTAAGTTTTGTTAACGACAAAAGTAAATTTAATTTGTATAAAAGCTTAAAGCTTGTCAAGTTTAATAGATATTAAAACAAGCTTTTTCAAACAATATATTCATCATTCAAGCATTTACATTTATGATTAGTGACATCTTGATATGACTCTAATCATTATGTATGATAGTAGTTTTAGAATGTGTTAGGTTCTTAAAACCAAACACTACTTAAGTACTTGCATATTTCTAAAAATAGAAATACAACATATGACATCATGTGATGCATCATGGAAATCATTGGAAGATTTCATTAGATATTTTGTGTGGATTTGTACTCTTCATATCTTGCACAATCTCACTTAGATAGAGTTGACTTTGGCAAGATTTGATATCTTGGTCGTCGACCTTGCGGTACCAAAATTGGTACACGGCGGAACCCTTTAAAGGGTTCCGCGGTCCGTGGACGCCCCGTCCATTTTGGCTATAAATAGCAATGCCAAGCCAAGTAGTTTTTCATCCCTTTCTACTATACTCTCATACATATCTTCTCTAACCTTTCTAACTCGCTTCATATCATATTAGTGATCTCTTTGTAGCAAAGAAGATCAAGTCACATTCAAGCTTCAAACGAGAAGTTGGAAGTCTTGTTTGTTTAGTGTTGTATGATCTAGTGTTGATTCATACTTCATTGTTGTATTAAACCATCATAATCTTGTGAGTGTGAGTGGTTAGTATTTTAGTCCTCAAAATACATTGTGTGGGGAGTAGTTGTACCTTGGAAAGAACTCGACATCTAGCTTAGTGTCGGAAATAGTGTGTTTAAGTGTAAAGGTTTTCTCCACGGTGAAAGGAGCTTGTTGACTAGTGAAGTTAAACTCTCGAGTGTGAGACTCGGGAGTGGAGTAGGCAAGGAGAAAGAGTCCTTGTAGACCGAACCACTATAAACAACTTGTTGTGGTTTGATCATTTCTTTCCTTATTTACTTATTACATATTGCTTGCATATTTCATTAACATACCAAGATCAATATCAATTGATCTTTCAATAAGTTTCAAAACAAAGTTTTTAATTGGTAAACTATTCAACCCCTTCTAGTTTTCTACATTGCTCAATTGCCGCTACTATTTGAATAAACTTTTTTGGCACCGATCCTAGAAGTTTTCAAACCTGTCTCTTTTCATCCAAAGTATGTCCAAGACTGCTCGCTTGTGAAACAATCTCACTAATCTTTCCCGCATAGACATCTAGTGGTTCATTTGCACCCATTTTTAAAGATTCAAACTCTGACTCGAGTGTCTAAACGCGTGCTTCCTTAACCCTTTCAATTCCCACGTGTCGAACCTTTAATACTTCCCAAATTTCTTCTGCCAAAGTAAGGCTTGCAATTTGCAAAACCATATTTTCTGAAATTGCTTGGTATAACATTGCAATTGCCATGTTGTTTTTCTTTTATCAACTTCATCCGTTGTTGGTTCAATCGCTTCCATTCCATGGACATTAAATATTGCTTTAATCTTTACTGCCCAAATCGTGTAATTCGTTGAATTGAGAACCGGGCATTGGAACGTCATTGATGTTCCACTATCCTTCGTAAGTTCGTTCTTACTTTTATTGGATCCGTCGCCTGCCATTTTCTTATTCTTCCTTCCTTTTCCAATCTTGATCTGATTGAAAAAATTTACTTTCTACTCGGGTTTTTCCAAACCACTAATCCTGGTTTCTTTGATTTCTGGGTATGTGATCAAACCCGCCTCGCTGTTGAAAGTCAAATCCCCCTAACAAATAATTGTCACGTCCTCTTCCTGCTAATGACAACTATTGTCCGCTTCACCACTATTGACAATCAAACCCGCTTCTCCGATGTTGATCTTGATCAATCCCGCTATTCCGCTGTTGATAATCAAACCGCTGCCCTGCTGTTGTTTATCAATCCCGCTAATCCACTGTTGATCTTAAACTACCCTGTTTTCAGTGCCCTTCTGATCTTCCTTTTTCCCCCCGAATCGAATAAACCGCTCTGATGCCACTGTTAGTAATTCACGAACAATAACACAATCTTTATAATATAGAAACTATGAACTTTATTATGAAATTGCAAGTATGAATACAATACGGTTTCTGTTTGTTGGTTTGTCCTATTTATACTAAATGAAAGGGTATGATGCCGTTTCATGAACCAACACAATGGTTCATACATAACCGCCTTTAACTACTTATAACTAACTATAACCGTCATTCGGTTATTAACTAACTAATATACATGTTTAGCCCTTAGGCTTTAGTTTATTACATTAGTATCCTTAAACTTTATAATATACTATATTTAGTTATATCTTCAACATGCTCGTACAATTTCCCGGTAAAAAAAAGAAAGAAGGAAACATGAAACGGTCTCCAACCACCTAAAGTAAGATACAATAACGAAAATCTAACATGATGTGCATTTAGTTGTGGATAATTTTATTTAGTTTTCCATTTTTATATCTATAGAAGATGGGAGAAAATGTCAAAAGGCACAGATCTCACATTTCTAAGTTTCAGACTTTCAGTTATAATTAAGAAAAACAATTTTTATGTTTCAAAAGCATTTGATTTGGACAAGATTTACATCAAGTAATGCAAGCCACTCGATCTCACATTTCTAAGTTTCAGTTATAATTAAGAAAATCAAATTTTATGTTTCAAAAGCATATGATTTGGACACGATTTACATTTGTTCAGTTTTTTTTTTTTTTTTTTTTTTTTTTTTTTTTTTTTTTTAAGATTTATTTTGGAGACTTACAGTATTATTCTACAACTAAACGCATCTAATTAAACGTGACTTTGCTATTCCAAAAATCAGACTCTCTTTTTAGTTTGGTCGACAAGGTTAGGGAAATCGGAAATTTAAAAGAAATAAGTTTCACGACCTAGTTTGGTTTCTAAGATTTGTTAAAAACAACATGCATCTAGAAAGACATGAGCTCATTTAATTTTATTCGTAGTATCAAACAGATGGAATAGAAAACTTCCAACAAATGGTACATATGATGTATGCAAACTTGTGGGCATGAAGCGACTAGTAACGAAAAAAAATACATCAAGTAATGCAAGCCACTCGATCAAGTGGCCTTAGGGACCATCTCGTAATCCTTGCCGACATGCATAATATGGCCACTTTCTATTTTTCCACAAATTTACGATCGACCTTTTATAGACGTTCTACCTATTGCGTTTTAATATGTAGACAGTATTGTATTGAGAATGACAGACCATGTTGATGAATTCAAAACTATTCTCTCTATGTCACTCTTGTTTGCATGGCAATTTAGATATTTGGATACTATTACTTATTTACTTTGTACTATGAGTCAACAAAATACAAAATATCTTTGGGAGCAGACCTCAAGACTTAATACCCTGTCTTGGGAGTCACATCACCTCTATCCAATAAAACCTTCCAACTCAAAACTACCCCAATACTACCCTAACACTACCCTACGTGGAGAGTGAAACCCTAAATCTCCAATTCCATTTTTTTAAATACATAAAATCACATACAATATTTAAAATAAAAACATACCATTTCATTAAAAATAAAAACATTACATAATACTTAAAAAAACTACAACTTAAAAATTGAAACTACAACTTAAAAAAAAAAAAAAAAAAAAAAAAAAAACATTACATAAGTTGAAATTAAAATAAGTTGAAACTACAATTTAAAATTGCAGTTTCATCCGTGTTTGGTATGAAGTTCACGCTTTTGGGTAAGAACTAATTCCAACATAGCATGATCGCGAATGTGATCATGCGTCTCAAAAACTTCAACTCCGTTGTGTATTCTTGAACTTCCTCTCGAGTTGTGTAGCCAACAATTGTTTCGCCATCTCGCTTTTCTTCCAAATATTGTGTCTTCTTTTGTGTAGGCGTTGATTTCATCCGCAACGCTTGAGATCGACGAGAGGATGCGACTTGCTTCTTTTCATTTTTCGATTCAATTGGAGGGTGGGGTCTTCATTCATGTATGGAATGGTGTTGCTTGATTCATACTCCCCCGACCTCCTTTTGAAGAATTGCTTGGAGCACCGCAATATCTTGAAAACATTCTTGTTCCGCCCATTTCTCATGACCTCTAACAATCTCCCACGCCCCAGATGAGTAAATTGTCTTTTTTGTCAGATAGAAATCCATTTCGACTTGCTTCACCACGCCCAAGTCGTTGCACCCACTAGCCTTAGCACGCTTTCTACATTATATACAAAATAATGTAATTGTAAATAAAAAGTACATATTATGTAAAATAAAAGTATAGCTAAAAACAAAATAATGTAATTGTAAATAATAAAGTATAGATTATGTAATTGTCCCGCTTGGAGGTAGTAGCTGCTGAAAATACCCATGGCGTGTTCATTGCTCTCCACTTGGTATTCAACGCATGAAATGTTCGTGAACTCGAACCCAAAGTTGCCTCGTAATGCTCGAGAATCCGCTTCCAAAACCGTCGGACTTTTGTTCATTACCACAACACCACATTCGGAGATTTGAACCCATGCTTTCGCCAAAGCCTCCTCTTGTGCTTGGCGTCCAAACTTCACGGGGCCTCCTCGTGAAAGCTTTTTCTTCCTCTCGATCGAATTCTTCGTTTGTGGTAGTGGTTGTGTTTCTGCACGCACTTACGTCTTCACCAAGGTTTTCGAACGGGAAAACTTGCTTGTAGTAGTGATGTTGTAGTGTTGTGGATTCATTCGGGAGGACCCATATTATATTGGAAAATTGTGGAGATTGGGGTTGTGGAACGAAATTGATTCGGGATGATTAAGAATAAAATTGGCTAAATCCTAACGGAGTTTGTTTTGGTTGATTCGGGATGGTTGAGACCGACCTCGACGCTGAGGTGAAAGTTTTTACCTCTCCTCGATCCATGGTTTGGTGTTTTGAAAGATTAGTGTGTGTTGTTATTTGTGTTGTGTGTTTTATTTTGAAAATGAGTGAATGTTTAGGTGTTAAATAGGATTTTTTTTTTTTTTTTTTTTTTTTTTTTTTTTGGGCTAAACTAGCCGCTTTTCTTGCCTCACCACGCCCCCAACGTATACTTTTCTAACGCTCATCTACGGGTTCCGAGCTCGATTTGCCTACTCGATTTGCATACCCGATGTACACGGGGCGGTGTACCCGCTCGAGTAGTTGAACTCGATTGGGTACCCGCGTACCACTCCGTCCTCCCTTACTGATTGTTAACAAACTCCCGCATTGTGATTTGTACCTTTTTTGTTTTGGTATATTTTGGAATGGGGCATGATATTCGGACCCCCTTTATTGGGAGGGTTTCTAATCATTAGATGCATCAAAAGGTTGTACGGTGTGCATCGCAATTCTGTACTGTCTGTATCGTGAGTTGTACGATTGACACATAAGAAAGGTCCCTATAACACATCCCTCTTTTTGGAATACATTAACATAAGTACTCCTAGCCCAACATCATATGGTGAGGATGGCCATCATACGTTGTGTAATGGCGAGGTTGGTCATCATATGCTATGTTTTAGTAGTAAGGGATCGTCGTCATATGTGAATAGGTGAATACATGGGTCCATCATATGTGGTCATTTGACATAAAGCTTTTGGTTCTACCACGAGCAACTTTTCGGCTTTTTCATTCTTTCTTTACAAACATTATGTGTGCGAGTAATATATTTTGTGAAAAAAAAAAAAAAAAAAAAAAAAAAAGTTAGTTAGAAGGGAACTCAACATGAGAAAAATGATTAATCACCGATGAAAAGAGAAAATTAACACAACATTCATGTAAAGTCATATTTTCAAGAAACACATCTAATCATGTTTTTGTCAGGGGGTGAGTTATCCACACCCTCCCAGAAGGAGGTTACTTAATCATTGGATTCATTATCGGCTTGTACGGTGTGCATCACGGGTTGTACGGTTTGACCAAAACCTCTTGATGTGACAATATAGGGAGGGTTTTTATAACATAGCCCTTTTGTCAGAAACATGAAAACTTGTTTACTAATCATATTTTTTGTCCGAATCATGAAAATGAAAAGAGGTACTTGATTCACACACACTTTTGACTTGAACTATACACACTTCTAGATCTAATGATTGTGTTTTATTGTTTTAATTATTTTTATTATTAAATAAACCATCATTAAATATGATTACCTCTTTTTTTTTTTTTTTTTTTAATATTAATAAATTATTTATTTTGTTATTATTGTGACTTTTTATCACTTGTTTTTTACAAGTAATTGTTAAGTTATAATTAACTAATTATATTTTTTATTTTATAAAAATATACTACAGTTATTTTATTGTGTTTGACGCTATATTTTATCTTTCAAAATAGCATAGTTGATCTAATATCACAACAATGTTGTATATTTTATAACTCATTTGGTATCTTTACATGAAAAGAAAAAACAGTTAGTAATAAATGAGAAAACATAATAATTAATAAAACAAACTCTTAGGATACTTTGCATAAATTAATAGAAGAACTTTAAAAGAACATGGCTTTATATCAAATTAAAGAGGATAAAAAAATACATTTTTTTTTAATTTAATAGAAGAACTTTAAATGAACAGTAACTCATGAGGTCGTGCATTTATTTTGATATTTAAATATTTTCTTAAATAGTAATTTTAGTCATTTACAATTTTAAATTCATGAGACTAAAATACATCGTTGGTCCCTAAACTTGTTGCTGCGCATCACGATGGGACAAAAGTGGGGATTTTCATCATCCGGAGTCCCTTTTCCAAGTTTCATACTCTTAACTGGTCCTTTGACCATATTTCCGTTAGTCAACGACGTCAGTTGCCGTTTGCTTTGTCTTTAGTCCAAGGGCACAATTGTCATTTCCTTATTTCAATTAAAAATTTATGTATTATTGCCACATGTAATGTAACCCTCTTCCCGCCCCATAAACACATAGTCTGTATTATTTTTCGTCCCAGAACTTTCGTTACAAGAATTATCAGAATTCACAAACCCTAATTGCATGTCACAAACCCCTGTTTATCAATCATAAAACCGAAACATGGACTTTTACTCTATGGAAATTAAGAAGACATCCAGGTTATCCAATTGATGATACCGTTCTGTACGACTCTGCTAAGAAGAAATACAATACTGTTTTTTTATTTATTATTTTTTTTTATTATTTTTTATTATTATTATAGTCATTGGAATTTCTAATTGGGGTATTTATTTTCTGGCAATTAACTTTTGAGAATGTCCTAAATATATATTGACATGTTTTCATGTGGTAGATCTAATATGTTTAGCATGAGGGTTTATCACAACGGTTTCTTTAAATACTGGCATGGTAGAATCTACGTTGGAGGTATGGAAAATTTAGTTGATTTGGTTGATGTTGATAGTGTGTCAGTCGAAGAGTTGGATGTTCTTATGTATGAATTGGGTTATGAGCTTGGTTCAAAAAATTACTATTACTTTGTTAAGCCTGGTAGTAATTTAGATGATGGTTTGTATAGCTTAAGTGAGAGTGCAAATTTAGAAATATTGAAAGATCTTGTTGATGACCATAAGATGATAGAAGTTTATGTTGAAAATGGTAAGACAACATTGGATGTTGATGAAATGTCACCAAAGTCAATTAGGACAGTTATTGTTGATGTGGATGCAACAAAGAAAAAGGCAGCTCTTGCTATTGTTCCATATTGCTCAAACAAATTGTTCTTAGAAAACATTGTTAATAAATCATGGTAGAGGATATATGTCGTTACACATCAACCTTTGGAAGTCAATACTTTGGTACAATCTAGTCGATGCCGAAAGAACCCTTGTTTTCATCTGTAGAGGTCTGTCGATCAAGATGTTGTAGGTGATGTCAACCAACATATAGATAAACATGTTGAGCATATCCAAATAGATAGTCCTAAAGAGGTATGTCAAAATGATCAAGAGTTAGGTCATCAAGAGGAGGAAATGTGTAATCCTGTGGAGCATATCCAAAAAGGGAAATCTGTACAGGTATGTGAAATCGATGAAGCTTTAAGTGATGACAATGTGAGTGAAACAAATAGTTATATGAGTGATGATGATGATATTGAGAACAATCGTGATGGAAACACAGTTGTCGATGAGGCTAATACTTTTAAGGAGCCTGATTTTGATGTTAATCTGTTCAAAGTGACCGAGACTACGAGTTACCATATATAGGTACCTCCACCGGATACCGATGATTTTTAAGAAAAGTGAGTTGGATCCGTTAGATGATAATGATTTTGCAAGTGGTTCGAGAATGAGGATGAGTATGTTATTAGGAAGAAAAAATGAGGGCATACAAGAAACAAAAGTTAAGTGAGGCAACACAAGTAGAGGACGAAATATATTTTTACGTGGTCAAACTTTTGTAATCGCAAAAGAAGTGAAAGATAAGATCAACCCGCTTTCAATAAAGACTAGGAGGAAATTGCAACTCATTAAGAATGACAAACAAAGAATTAGGGTTAGGTGTCTTGGAAAATACATGTTTGTGGAATAACCAAGGTGTTGGGATGGGAACAAATTTCAAAGAGGAAAACCGGTCCGATAACTAGAGGCCTTGGAAGGGATGTATATTTGCGATCACTCAAGGAGCAAGCAACAGATTTCCCATGGTTGTTGTATGTAGCGAAAAATACAGCTAAAGATGTATGGATTGTTCGAACTTTCAGGGATGAACACAAATGTTTGCAATCAAGAGAGATTAAAGCTTGTGACTACAAGTTTCTTTCAAAGCAAATAGTTGACCAAGTTCAAGTCAATCCAGATATTCCAATCAAGGCTGTTCAAGATCACCACTGAATAGTTTGAAGTTCAAGTGTCTATGCAAAAGGCATTAAGGGCAAAAACAAGGCAGAAAATGAGATTAGGGGTGATCATAAGCAGCAATACACCCTTTTAAGAGACTATGTTGAAGAGTTGCAGAAAACAAACCCAAATACAACAATTAGGATAAGTGTACAAACCGCAATGATGCAACAAGTCCAACCGAGTTTTCAAGAGAATGTATGTATGCTTAGGTGCTTTGAAGGAAGGATATAAAGCTTGTCAAAGAGAGTTGTTGGGGTTAGATGGTGCTTTTATGAGGGGTCCTTTTCCTTGTCTTCTTACAACAATCGGTATAGACAACAACAATGGAATATACCCTTTAGCCTATGCGGTGTGTGTCGAAAGCAAAGACTCATGGATTTGGTTTCTTGAATGTCTAAGAGATGATCTTGACTTGCAACCAAACTCAAACTACACTTTTATCGATAGGCAAAAGGTGATGTTACCTTTTAGTTGATTAGATTCACTTGTATTTTCGATAAATGCTAGTTTTATTAGTAATGAATTGATGTTTATTTGTTTAGGGTATCATTCCAAAGATTAGCAGCAGATTCCTAGTCTTTGAACACATATATTGTTTGAAGCACATCCATGATAATATGAAATTGCAATGGAATGCTAAAGCATACAAGGAACATTTGTGGAGATGTGCGGCAGACAACAACCGTCCAACAATTTGAGGCACCATGCCGGCATTCAAGAGGTTTAGCGAACCTGCCCATGCTTGGTTAAGTAAGATACCACCAACCCATTGGTCAAGGTCGCATTTTTCAGGTACTAACCAAATCTATGTCTAAGTGTACATCTTTTGTTCTACGACATTGTTCAACACTGTTGTTTGTATAAATCAAACATGTTGTATAAATGTGTAGGGAGGGCTCATTCTGATGTGTTACTTAATAACATGTGTGAGGTGTTCAATGGGAAACTATTGGGAGGTAGGCACCAACCCATCATTACTGCTTTGGAATACATTAGAGAATACTGTATGAAAAGAATAGTGAATGTTGTGAATGTGATTCACAAGTGTGCCGGACCATTAACACCAAAGGCAACACTCATGTTAGACTTGATAAAGAAAGAGGCTTATAAGTACACCGTTTTACGGGTTGAAGGAGATAAGTATCAGGTCAGTGGATGGGGAGATAAGTGTTTTGTGAATGTTGAAGCTAGGGCTTGTACATGTAGAAGATGGGAGCTTACAGGTATGCCATGTAAACATGTTGTTGCTACCCATCGGTATATGAGGTTCAATGGAATGCAAGTAGGATGTATTAAATCATGGGTTCATACATTTTACTTGCTTAAGACTTGGGAAGAAACTTATAAACACTACATCCAGCCAATAAATGGTTATCAACATTGGAATAAGTCACAAGTGCCTACAAGCATTCTTCCACCTAAACATCATAAACCATTAGGTAGGCCACGAAAGAAAAGAACTAGGGCTTTTACTGAAAATGATAATAGTGACAAAACCAGTAACTTGTCACAGTCTAGTAAGAGTGTGGTTTGTGGTATATGTGGCAATGCTGGACACAACAAGAAAACATGTCTTGGGCAAGGAGGTGTAACAGGAAGTCAAGGCAGTACACAACAGTCTCAAAAACAGATTCATCCCAGTCAAAAGTTACAGTAAAGAAGAAGGCAAAGGTTACATGTCACAACTTTAAAGGAAATGAAAAAACTCAGTGTCAAACTGATGCTCAATCTCAAGGTGATTTTCAACCAAGTGTGGTCCAGTCTCAATCTGGAAGTCAAGTTGATGCTGCTTCTGGTGGGTCTCCAAAACAATTTTGGACTAAGACCAAGATTATAGCAGCAAAGTTGTCTTCACCACAAAAAATGTTGGTTAAGCATATGAAAGCCAATGTTTTCCATCGAATATGTATTCCCCTAAACATTATTTGCTGTCTTTAAACAATGTCTGTTTCTGAACTTTGTAGACTACAAAATTTTATGCATTTGGAAATATATCCATTTGCATTATGTATGAAATCATGTCATGTTAGTCTATGGGTAAAATTGTGTTTTTATTGTATTGATTTGCCACTTTACCGTGTATTTCTACATATTGTTACAAGTTCATACGCATATTAACTGTTGACTTTTACAAAGTCAATTACTGTTCACCCATCTTTGAAACTTCATACGTCTATGATACTTGGATATGTTTTTCTTGGATCTGTGTTTTGAGTTGGATACTGTTATTCTATTATCACAAACAGCAATGAAGAATCAAAAATGGATGAACAACACCATATCAAGTTTATGTTGATACTCAAAAGTGGTGTATGTTCATCCATCTCTGATCATTCATCCATCTTTGATAGTTGTATCCGTGTTATGAGTTTGATCATTTTACTAGTATTTGTGTGGCAAGTGAGGCGGATATATGAATTTTTGGGGCAAAGGACCTATTAGTAAAGGCAACACAATATAAGGACCAAAGCATAAAAGAAATATAATATTACCACTGTACAAGGACCAAACATTATCAACCAAGAGACTATTCTTAGTCAACCTACACTAAAACTTCTTAAACACAACTTACCCATTGCAGACCATCTACCACCGATCCAAAACACAAAAACCAATAACTTTCTAAACCCTATAGAAAAACCATAGAAAAACCAAGAAGATGACCATCCAAGACAAGACACAAAAGTTCCTCAGACGGCAAACTTTCTCCTTCTCAACAAGGAGATCAGCCAAGGCTGCTTGGTGAGCAGCCTCTAGCTCGTTTTCCCGGTCACCAGCGTTGACAGCCTCCATAGTCTCAGAAATGAGGGCGGCTTGGCATTCTTGTAATGCCGCCTCATTCCTGTAGATGCTTCTCTGCAAGTAGATGATCACATCCTTTGCTCTCCTTTGCATGGGTGGATCGTACCACCCATTGAACGGACATGTTGTAGGCTAAAATTGATAATCAAAATGTTAGCATCTGTTTGCAGCATAAACACCAACTAAACCCACTTGTATAAAATCACAATTATAATAAAACAGATATTACTATAATCAACACATTTAAGGTAAACCACTACAAGCCAACTTTAAAATGAAATAAAATTAAGTGTCCCAACCTGTCTAGGACAGGCATAGAACCTCCTTCCTGAGTTCCTGTGGTTCCAGAATGTTCGAAGGACAGCCCTTCTGTTGCATGAACAAAGCACCATTTTTCAGATTTTACAGTCGGTGAAGAAGATAAGATTTTAGGGGATAGGAAAGATAAAGGATGAGTGGTGATAAACTTTCCTTTTTATTAGCAAGGTTTTACTGTAGCGTCCACGGTAAACAAGTGGACCTGACACGGTAATATTAAATAATGGACAGTGGTAAAATGACAATTGTATCTTTGGACTAAAGACAAAGCAAACGGCTACTGAGGTGGTTGACTAACGAAAAAATGGTCAATGGACAAGTTTAGAGTATAAAAGTTGGAAAAAGGACTCGGCGATGAAAATCCCCACTTTGTCCCATCGTGATGCACATGAACAAGTTTAGGGACCAACGGTGTATTTTAGTCTTAAATTATTTTAATGTGTAAATACAAGAATTTGGAAGGCCAATAAATTTTCTCATTTAGAAGACCTTTTATATTTTCAAAGCTATAGGTCAAAGTGTGTATCTTTAAGTCAAAGTGTGTATAAAACTAATGACCCAAATGAAAATAATTAAGCAATGCATTTGGTCTCTTTTGTTGATTATGAATTATGGGGTGTCTGGGATACCTTCATTTTCCTGCTTATTTGATTATTTTTAAGCACATGTAATTTAATTATTTTTTATTTATCTTTATTTTTATTTTATTTTATTTTTATTTTTTTGTGTTAGTCTCTTTTGCAATCAATACACACTTTCACAATCATATTATAAAACACATATATTAGGCAAAGTATTGTTCACCATAGCAATCTGTAGCAATGATGTACAATAAATTCATCTCAAATGCCTAAACATATAATATACTCTTTCTCCCATTATTACTCCCTCTTCCACATTCCAAATTCATCCATAATCAGGAAAAAAAAATACACACTCTAAACAAATTTCATCGGCTTCTTTAAAACATCAAACCATAAACCCTAAACAAATAAGGCGAAGCGGGTAAGTATCTCTTTGTTTTACAGTGTTATCTTGATGATTTATTATGAGTATGAGAATTGCTATGGTGATTTCTTATGAGTAATCACTTGCTTATTTAATCTATGTATTTTGTTTAATGTGTTTCAAGTATTTGATTAAAAGATTTATGGGTTTTGTTAATCACGTTGTTTGGAGTAGTGTATTATGGGATAATTGTGTGTTAAATTATTGATTTTTATTTGATTAAAAGATTTATGGGTTTTGTTAATCATGCTCAAGAACTAATTGAAGTGAAATTCATGTTACATGATGGAAGTGATATTGGACCAAGCAAATATAGTTCAAGTACTACTGTTGGATCTTTGAAAGAGAAAATTATTTCACAATGACCTAAAGGTTAATTCTATATTATCATATTTACTGTTTTGTTGATGGGATTTTGTTATTCAGTTGTGTTAGGTTCCCATTTATGTAACACAAGCATCAATATGAAGAAATAGAGAAGAGAAAGGATCGGTTGAACACTTAACCAAAACACGAATAAATATGAAAGGTTTATGCTTAGAGTGAAATAGAAAAGTGAACAACCAACCTTCAAATGAAGGTTTACAATCCTATTTATAGGAGAGGGAGCTAGGGCAACACTCCTAGTCCCTTCCTTTCCTTATTAGGCTTGGGCCAAGGCTTATGGGCCTTCTACATAAGCCTTAGCATAATAACAAACATAAAGGCCTAATTAAGCTAACTATTACATATTAATTACTAACACTTGTAATCTAGTTTAGGAGTGATTCCAACAATCTCCCCCTAAGTGTTGGTGATTAATGATTTGAGTGATAACGTTGTAGGTGCTGATGTAATAGTAGCTTTGACGTCTTCTGACATTCTTCTTTCTTGTGAGAAGAAGTGTCTTGATTCGAACAATCTCCCGAGTGTAGGGATCTTGTTTACTTTGAAGTTTTTCGACTTTGGCGTCTTCATTATCTTTGTTCTTTGATCTTTGTTCTTTGTGGTGGTAGTGATAGTATGTTGTTGTTATGTCGCATCGGTCCGCTTCGTTGCTCAGTGTCTCCGTCTTTCTCCAACATGCTCACACGCTCTTTAACGTTGGATTTCATCTTGATGTAGTTCTCTTAGTCTTTAAACTTTGTAGATTCTTTGACTTTGACGAAGAATCATTCGACTTTGTGTTGCCTTTTGAGAGAACTTCAATTAGTGTTGATGTTGGTATGAGCATGTGGAGAATCTGCACGATCTTTTCCACCATGAGCATCCATAAGAAGAAAACATAAAACATGGGTTAGAAATAATCCGGTAGCTTACAAGTTTGAACTTGAGTGTGTTAACGACATAGTGTGAAAACACGACTCTAATTCTCACAAAGGTTGTTCTGAACTGAGTCCCACAAGTGAGATAACGCGATGTCTTGAAGTACACCTATAGTTCGGATGAGTCATTGAGGTACAATCAAGCATCACCCCACGTAGAAACCGTTTGAGACACACTAAGCGTAACCCACAAGGAGTTACAGTGACCTCTTGTCGAGGCTATTTGATGTTGACCACGGGAGTTTCCATTCAATCACCGAGAATCACATTTGTGAACCTCTCATAAATGTTCTCGACAGTTGCTAAGATCGTGTAGGACTCGATAATGTATCACTTGCGTCCTTATTGTTGAGCGACAAGTGATGAAATGTCAAGTGTACCTAAGAGATCTTTTGATGAATCTCGTGGCTCTAGACTCAATAGTGCGCTTTGGTTTTCTGACGGAGACTAGGGAGAGGTCTCCTTGCTTCAATACCGCAATCTCTAAGAGAAAGCCGATAGTTTACGTAGGGTTCCTTGTGAGAATGAAACAAGCTTGTTGAGAGAAACTTGAGTGGCTAAGAAGGTTTAGTGCATCCGTCCTTTGGGTCCATGACGACTTTAATCTTCAATACCGGTGTCATCAAGTGACAACCAAGTAGCATATGAATTGAACCCGTGTACGCCTAAGTTGAATAATATGGAGGGCTATTTCTTTTCACCCTTTTCTTTACTTTTCTTTTAATTCTTCAACTCCTTCTTTCTCCGATTCTCATTTTTCCTTTTATAATCATACCTAAGGACTTCTAATTCTAACTATTGGTGGTGTCCTTGGGTAGATCCCTCCGACTCTGGCGGATCATAGGACGATTATTCCTAACCTTAAAATCACCTTATAACTCCATGACTAACCTATGTTGCCATAAAACCATTATCTTGAAAATCTCTCAAAGTGGTTATGAGTAAAAGCATTTTGTACCACGTGAGAGTTTAGAATTTGGCGAAATACTCCCCTCCACACGTGCTTAAGTATTTTGATGAAATTTGCGGTGAGAGAAGAGCGCGCACTTTTGAATTGATCAACTCAAGATAGACAATTCCCATGAGACACGGTTACGTTGCATAGTTAAAGAGTTACATTGTCGACTTTTAGGTGACAACTAGCTCTAATAACTACCTTGAAGGTGTGGACAAACCTCGAAGGTTGTCAAACCCGTCAAAGTTCATGTCTACCAAGAGTTTCTCGAATGGTACATTCTACTAGGACAAGTCCTTTGCAAGACACGTTTACATCACTAGCGAACTAGCTTGAAATTATTACCCGTCCGGACAAGTCTTTTCGAGTTACTAACATTTAAGATCTCGTCAATTCATTGGTTAAGTCTTTTTGCACGATGATTCATTTGCAATTCACAACATATTTCTTATCACATAATTTTTCTCCCCTAAAAATGGCATATAAATGTTATTTTTGATGAAATTTGATATCGAATATGTCCATTTCGAGTTTTGTGGGAAGATTACCACGAAGAACAATTTTGTGAACAAAGTTTTAAGCAAATACTCCCCTCGACAAGTGATATTAACTTTTGAGGTTTTGAAAATCATAAGGGAAGTACTTGTTCTTTTGAGCAAAACTTTGAAAATGAAAGTTTTGATAGTTTTACTCAAAAGTAAAGCTTTCGCTCCTTTTGTAAGGATTGTGGCATCAAGCGTACCACGGGGTCCTTTCATTACAAGTGCGGGTTGTGCCTTTGTTATGTGTGCACAAGCCATAGTCATATATAAATCACACATCCAAAATATGATAAGAGAAACTATCAAGGGGTACCGGAGAATCGGTATTCCGGCAATAACTCCGGAATGCGTTACGGGCGTTGATAGCTGTGAGAGATATGCTTGGATGACCACCAGAAAACTCTCCAATGTTACGATCGATCCCGCCTAAACAACCTTTCATCAATCCGCGTGATGAACTTCTTAACATCCCTTCTTTCCCTTGAATTCCATCTCTTCGGTGACCCTATGCCTTCATGAATCTCTTTCAACCTGTATGCTAACCCGTCCCTAACTTTCTTCAATGTGTGATCCCCAAACTTATGAAGCTCTTTGCACGCCATGAAGCAGTTGTGGTGTAGTTCACTTATGTAGACTACCCCAAACGGTTTCTTTATAAGGGTGTAATGAGCAAGTCGGTTTATGTCGGGAAGGTCTAGCAAAGGTTTTGTGAGATTTACGCGTTTCAGATAAGATTCCACGGCAAGTTGGATGTTTTCTACACGTTCTTGGATCACGATGCTTCTGATGAAGATTAGTAATGACTTGATGTATTCGCATTGGATATTTGTAGAGAAATGTCGCATTCGTTCTTGTACCTTGGCGAGATACATATCTTCAATGTCATTTAGCGACAATCTCGGAAAATCCGCTTCACAGAAGGCATATTCCTCTTCGTCTTGTCGTTTGACCACTATTTTCTTAAGGAATGTGTAGTCCCACTTTGACGAAAGGGTAACATGTTGAATTATAATGATCCGTTTTTCACTGAACACTTCCTCCTTCGACTTAAGAACCTGGCAGCTTTTGTAGTAGATTCTTCGGCGTTCAGGCCAATGATGAATCCCATACAATGCATCGATGTCGTACTTTTCCACTTTGTTAGCAAACATGTGTGTGGCGTATTCCTCGATGGCTATGTTGTTGGAGTATATTGCTGCCGGGAAAGGGAGTGTGAGTGATGTAGCGTATTTCTTGGAGACATCGCTACCGTGTAGAAGAAACTCTAGGTCGTTGTTGAAGAAATAGCGGAATGGAATCTTGGGTTGATCCGATTCGACCAATTGTAAGTAGAGGTTTGGTCGGTCGGTGTAGTATGGAGCTTTATGCAGTGCAGTGAAGTCAATGTTTGATTCGAGTTGAGCCAATCAATGTTGTTAGACATGGCTCGTGCAATGTTATCAAGATGATATTCGACTTCAATTGCACTTTACGAGTTGTCTTTAAGTAGTTGAAATGCATCATTCTTGATTCGCCTCAACTCTGCCTTAGTCATCTTCTTCACGTTAAACTTTTCTTGAATAAGCTTCACATGCTCCATTGTTCGACCATCTACCATTTCTTGACCTTTTGGTAATGAAGGGGTGGCATCAACAAGTTTAGAAAACCGTCATATTCTTCGGTTGTGTCTTCATCTAGCCATGAGACAACATCGGTCTTCTTCTTCTTTTCTTTGGCTTTGATGATGATTCTGGTTTCTTTGTTGTGGTAGAAGAAGTGGGTTGTTGTTGGGGCTCAGGGACATCTTCATCACCACCAGTGTATTCAAAGTGATCACCGGTTTTCTCTGTCTGTGTTGGTGACTTAGAGTCCTGAGGTTTATCAGTGGCAGCAGAACGTGGAGGAAATCTTCTTTCGGTGGAGGTTCTTTGGAGTGGAGGTGTCATAGAGGATGATCCGCCAGCTTTCTTTGGACGTTTTGGTGCAGAATCCTTGTCCTTATCATCGTCATCTCTTGGTCGTTTAGGTTGACCTGCTAACTCTTTGCATGAAGATTTGAGTTGATATTCTAGAAGAGCCTCAAACAATTTAGCTTCATATGAAGCAAAGGTTGCAGACCGTTTAGACATTTGTATCACCAATTTCGAGATCAACTCAAATTCAGAGAGATCAGGTGAGTTGGCAAGTGTATGTTTAACCAATGCGACGATATTTGGAGTAAGTTGTCTGGCGAACATATCCATTGTCAATCTAAGAACAGTGTCGAGAAGGAACTTATGAGTATATTCCTTAATCGTCTTTTCCATTTCCCCTTGGATATCTCTGTTTAGAAACTCTTGAAGTTGTTCCCTTTGTCCCAACATCTCGTTTATCGGCTTTTGAAGAAGATTGATTCTGTCGGCGAGCTGATTCAGTTTTCTGTTAACAATGTTACGTTTCTTTGCTTTTCTGACAGCATTGACAATCTTCGTCTTGGCACGTGATGCCCAAGTGTCGGTTGGCTTCTTTATCGATCTGGATGCGGATCTGGTGGTGCCTTTGGATGGTGGAGGTGATGAGTGAGAAGATGAGTCTGATGATGATGAGACATGAGGAGGCTCAGGGTCCTTTGGTGGCTCAGAAGTTTGTTCCTTGCTTCGTACGGGACTATCAAGAATGTAATCATTGGCTTCCTTTTCCGCTTGAGCCTTTTCTTGTGCCTTAACCTAGCTTCTTCATCTGCTTGAGCTTGAGCTTCTTTTACGCTTTTCTTTAGCCGCAGCCTCAACATCTTCATCGGGAATTTTCTCAGACTTTTCCTTTTCTGGTTCCTCAAAGTCATAGATGATAGAATCCTCTAGTTTCCGTTGTTGTTGTTCGTGGGTGGTGGTACCAGTTCCCTTATCGGGTTGATTAACCGCATCGGAAACTGGTGTAGATAGTGCACCACCACTTGACCCTCCGGGGCCACGAGTTTGTTGATGTTCGAACTCTTTGGCAACGTGTTGAAGTCGAGGTTCTTGAGCTTCTTTCTATAGTCTCTGTCTTCATCCGGTGGCTCTTCTTGAGCTCTCTTCTCGTGCTCAAGCACTTGGAGTTTCCCTTGTCGGACTTGGGATGAGAGGTTTCTGTTGTTAGAGTATCATCGGTTGCAGATTCGAGTAGATAATCTCTTCATCATTTGATGTCCTCTGAGTCCTCGTCCATTAGTTTTGGTTCGGGTTTGGGAATAGGGATGGCTTGATAAGAGGAACTCTCTTCTTGAGTGTGTGAGTTCTCTTTGGGTACCTTCTCGTACTCTCGGTGCTCGCTATACTTCGATCTTGCCTCTTGGTCTTCCTAACGGTGTACGATGATTTTCATCAATGAATCCCACTTTCCTAATGCAACCGCTTCCAAATAACGTGTGTACGATTGTAGTCCCTTGATATCGGTGGTGAGAAGGCAATCTGTAATACCGCACCTTGTTTCTTAGTTGTTGAGTCCTTAAATCGACAACATTGAGTGTGGGCTCAAGCGACACGGAGTGATGTTTGGGTCATCAAGTCTCGAGGAATATCGAGGATTATTCCCAAGAGCCCTTTGGATCAACAATTTGGTGTATCGATGTAAGGAATCTTGGTGCGGTTTTTTAAGGTATGACATCATGTCGTCCCGGATCGAGGCGCAAATTCGATATGATTCATGTTGACCATAGCCCAAAATATTTGTAGTTCCATGAGCTTGGATGCTCAAAACCATTATCGCGTCCATAAGCGATTTGCAATCATGATGTAGAGGTTCTCCATGGTGAGGAATGTTCTTAAGATCAACAGACGAATGTTTTGTGATGATCCCGGCTTCGTCATAGCCGATGTCGACCATGAGCTGGAGAGAGACCTCTTGAGAAGGAGTAGAAGAGTCGGCGGTGGGATGGTAGGAAGAAGGAGAATAGCCTTTAAATCTGCAGGAGTGATGGTGACTTGTTTGTTGTTAAGTGTCACCGTCACAACACTTTGACCTTTGACCTTTTGTATGGTATGCCAGAATTGGTGAATATAAATCTCCAACACTATTGCAGAGTTTGTGAGCATATTCTTGTAGGGATGAGTCTTCAGAATATCCACAACACAATCGGCAAGAAGACTCAGAACAAGTGAAGTTTTCAAAATCGACCCTGAGGTTGTTCTTTCCAATCTTCATAGTGTAACCGTTGGGGAAGATGTCTTCAATTGAGAGAACATTTGGTGCATCAACATTTTCCATTTGGATGTCCATATCGTGATCTGAAAGATATTTAGCCAAAAGAACCAACATATCGAAAGACATTATGTTAGTCAAAGTTGATTTTATTGTCTAATTATTGAATATGATATGTTAATGATTATTCTGAGTCCAATGTCACTTGTTTGTCCAATAGTCAAAAGTAGTCGTGATAAGTTTCATGAGTAGATTAACTTTGAGTTTTAAAGTCCAAGTTTTCACTTATTTTCACAACTTATTAAACATTTAAGCTTATTAATGACATTTTGGTTTCGTGACGTTATGATTTATTTATTTACAAGTTTGTGCGTAACAATTCATAATTTTGGTTAATATAAGGCTTAGGCGTAAAGTTCCAAGCTTATGCGTAAATAGTTGTGGTCATACAGCGTGGCATAAGCTTATCGTGGGATCTTGACTTCACGCGTAAGAAATGTTACGCGTGGGTAAAGAGAGCCTTAGGCATAAAGCTTCGGCGTGGCGTATATGGGAGCTTCTGGCGTAAGGCTTACTCGTGAGAGTGAACCTTATAAGTAAAGCTTACTTTTCGCATATCCTTCACGGGATCTGCGTAGTCCCCTTTGTAGAACCTTACGCGTAAAGGTTACGCGTAAGATTTCTCTTCGCGCATTCTAAGTAAGGTGATCCTTATCGCGTAGGAGCTCGATTAACCTTGATTTTGAATATTTCACGCGTAAAACACGAAACAAATGAATCATAACACTTTCATTAACACCACATTCAATCTCTTTCGGTCAAACATGAAGTCTCAATCAAAGCAGGTTATCGTAGGATATGCATACGCGTAGAATCTTAAACCCTAGGATTCAAAAATTACAGTATGAAATCTAGCCATAGAATTGACACCAAATCTTTTACGGGATATCTTAGAGGCCTAATGAGTTGTTTTAAACAAGTTTTAACATCAAAACCCATGAATAAGAATACCTAATTCCTACAGTATAAACCCTAATTCTTCAATTATCAAGAATTAGTGTTTACGGGTAAGATTTAAGTGTGGAATTGATCAATTAATCATGTCACAAACTTGTTTAAACCATCTAATTGTCCAGAAACACTCTCAAATGAAAACACCCAATTCCACGCATAAACCCTAAAACTTGAATAATGATTGAAAACGTTTTCTGGGTGGATTTTTATGATGAAAAAGGTTTAAAGACTTGATATAAACATTGAAAACACAACCCTTATCATCAAAAACATCCAAAGCGTGATCATGTGTTCTTGAGCTTATCGTAGAACACATAATCACTCTTATATCAAAATCAAACCGTTGAATGTGCAAATTCAAAACCATTGTTTGAAATCACATAAGAGTGCTTAAATCACTTACAAATTGGAGGATTATAACACGGTTTGCGTAATGAATTTGGAGCGTGGATGAGGTTTGGTAAAACTTGAATGTGTAATAAATGTTATGTGATATAAGTTGGTGGGGTGTTTTGAAAAAATAGTTTAGACTTTTGACAATGTAAGTCCCTCCACCTTAACCATTTTCATCCACGCCCATAAGTTCCACTTTAGTTACGTAAAGCATGATTTTTGGAAAGAAACTTGTGACACTCCCCTTGACTTAAGAAATAATGAAATTTTATAAATTTGAGCCGGGAATGTCAATAAACAAGAAATGTGACCACCATTATCAAAGAAACAACGGGAATAAGGTAACATGCAAGTACAAGGTTTTATGAAACCGAAAAAATATTTACTTTCTCCCCCTCAACACTTGACCAAGAAAATACTGAATTTTGAAAGAGTAAAGTGTTGACGGAAGATTTGTACTTGCCATGTTAAAAGAAATATAGATAGAAGAATATTTTTGTAGTTTTATCAGATTTTATATTTTTGTATTTTGTTTTTGAAAATATTTACAAAAGAGGTTTTGGTGTTTGACTGGTTTTAAGAATGTTTTAAAAGTTCATCCAGTTCCTCTGGAGTCAAAACCCGCATACCAATCCGGTGGACCAACTCATTAAACCTAGAAGTAGCTAAGGCTTTGGTGAGAAGATCTGCTAGTTGGTATTCAGTACCCACAAAGTATAATTCAACGGTACCCTTTTCCACGTGCTCCTTGATGAAATGATATCGAAGATCGATGTGCTTTGATTTCGAATGTTGAGCGACTTGCGAGATCGCAATAGCACTTTGATTGTCGCGATACATCGGGATTACATCAAATACGTAACCATAGTCTTTGAGTTGTGTTCTCATCCAAATGACTTGAGCACAACACGCCGACATGGCTACATATTACGCTTCGGTTGAGGACAATGATGTACAATCCTGCTTCTTGATTGCCATGACACGGTTTATCACCAAGAAATTGTAGAGCTCTGAAGTACTTTTCCGAGAATCTAAGCAACTGCGTGATCGTCTGAAAAAGCTATTAGTTCAAAACCGAATCCTTAGGATACGGATCCCCAAGTTAATGGTTCCCTTGATGTATCGGAGGATTCTTTTAGCCTCGAGAGGTGAGTTTCGATTGGTCTCGCGATAGCAGGAGCAAAGATATCTGGAAAGACAATATCATGTCTACTAGGCTATTAGATACATGAGAGACCCAATGATACTTGGTATTTGGTAGGGTCAACCAATTTCCCATGCAAATCGGCGTCCATTTTCTTGGTATGTGCCATTGGAGTGGTATAGGTGTCATGATTTTGCATTCCATGTTTGTTTAAGATTTCAAGGGCATATTTGGGTGACTCGAAAATACCACGGGTGATTGATGAACTTGCAGTCCTAGAAAGAGCGTAAGTTCACCCATCATGGACATTTCAAAATGTTTTTCATAAGTTTTGAAAAAGCGTTTGAGTACTTTAGATGTGTTGACCCAAAAATGATGTCATCCATAAATTTGAGCGATTAAAATGTGTGCCCGTGATATTGTATGAAAAGTGTAGGGTCGACCGAACCTTTGACGAAATTATTGGCGATAAGAAAGGATGATAACTTATCATACCACGCCCAGGAGCTTGTTTGAGGCCGTATAGAGCCTTGTTCACTTGTAGACATGGTTCGGGAACTCGGATCAAAAATCCTTACGGTGGCTAACATAGACCGTTTCTTCGGTTTTCCATTAAGAAAAGCGGTTTGACGTCCATCGAAAAACCGTGATGTTCATGTGAGCCGCAAACCGAGAAAAATCCGTCTGACCTCAAGGCGAGCAAGCGGGGCGAATGATTCTTCAAAGTCAATACCCTCTTCCTGTCTATAACCCTTAGCCACGTGACTTATTTCGATTACGGTTCCTTGACATCAATTTGTTTTCCAAATCCATTTGAGACCAATAGCGTAGACCCTGTTGGTCTTTCAACCAATTCCCATACTTTAAGGCGTTTAAAGCGATTGAGTTCTTCTTGCATGGATTCAATCCGGTTGTCTTTTGTCATTGCATCTTTAATGTTTTAGGTTAAGATTGGCGGACGGTGAGTGCATAAATGCAATGTTCACCGTCTGTGTGAAGGCGTTGTCTAGTTACTGTTGGTTGATTCGGATTACCAATAATGTTCTCAAGAGGATGGTCTTTCTTCCAAAGATGTGTGGAAGGTTGATGTTGATATACATTCTGCAGATTGGGAGGATTCAAATGGCTTGTGGATGATTCCGCAACATCGGTGTGGCGGTTTCATTAGCAAGCGGGTTGAAGAACGCATTTGGATCATAATCTGCGGTGGGGTACTTCATTGTTCGAAATATCATCGGTGGTTCGGCGTCGTTGGATGCGGTTTGTTCGACTATTGTTGTAGAATCAATGGTGGTGCTTCCTCAACGATAGTTGTTGTAGCAGTGTATCGGTATTGGATTTTGATCGGGTTGAGCGTGAAACATTGGATACACACAGAGCACGTTCATCAATATCATCACTAAGCGAGGAGCAAATAGTTATTCCATTTGACGTCGAGTTAGTTGTAAACTAGGTTCGGTGATGATGGGGTTTGAGGAAGTTTAAGCGGTTATGACCGGGTTCCAAGTTGTTATGCTCGAAGCCATTTACGTAAGCTCATCGAAATTTGCATGAATCGTTTCCATAATCTCCGTTGTACGACGATTCGGATCCGGTGACCTTTAGAGTTTTCACAATATCCAACAAAGACTCCAATGTCGACTTTGGCTTTGAGCTTACCAAAGTCATCACGATCATTATTCGGATAACAAAGGGATCCAAATACATGAAAGTGTTTGAGATTCGGTTTACGGTTGTGGATAAGCTCATAAGGTGTTTTGTTGTGGCGTTTGGTAATCATTGAGCGATTACGAGTGTAGCATGCAGGTTGACACGGCTTGACCCACAAGTAATCTGGAAGTTTAGCATTAATTAACATTGTTCTTGCAACTTCCACTAACGTCACGGTTTCGTCTTTCAACAACTCCGTTTTGTTCGGTGTTCGTGCAATAGATGTTTGATGCTCAATTCCCACTTTCTCATAAAATGCACGAAGAGTTTGATTCACAAATTCGGTTCCTTTGTTTGTTACGATTTGTCGATTGTGTTCGGAGTGAACTTGAATTTTCGTGAGAAAGGTGATGATCATCTGTGGAGCTTGATCTTTACTTGAAGAAAATAAACCCAAGTCCATCTTGAGTAGTCATCTACAATTACCAAGATGTAGCGTTTGCCATTAATCGTATGCACGCGCATCGGGCCACACAAATCCATGTGAAGAAGATGAAGCACATCTTTGTGAGCGTGTTCCACCTTTGAAGGAAAGTGAGCACGAGTGCTTTTCCCTTGTTCAAGGCGAGCATAGGTGATCTTTAGAATACCGGAATCTTGGGAGACCTTCAACAAGTTTGTATCGAGCAAGGTTGGTTATGGTTTGAAAGTTTAAATGTGAGAGATGGCGGTGCCATAGCCAAGATTTTGTAGATGTTGCCTTTGAAAGTAGAGCAGATGGGAGATGAAGCAATCATGTCTTGCATTGAGATTGTATAAAGACTTGAATTGCGGGTGCGGACATAAGATCGTTTCCTTGTAGATCACGAATGAAACAAGTTTTCTCCCGAAATGCAACTTCCAAATCTCCATCACAGGCCGACCTCTTGAGAAGAGATTGTGACCGAGGCCTTCCACATAATAAACTTTGCTAATTTCGATGTTGCCATTGATGTAATCTCAAGTAGCCCATGATAGGCTGAGTGATCATTCCGAATCGACAGTGCGAATGAACTTTGCAACAAAGTTTGATAACAGTTTGAGATTGCACGTCATGTGTCGGGAACATCCGCTATCAACAATCCAAAGGATGATCTATATCACTGCATTACACATACACACGGATGGAATAGAAGTAGATGTGGAACCCAAAGAGTTAGAGGTTCAAGCGAATAGCACATATTATGATTTTGGTATCCATTGAAATCCAAGTGTATAAGTAACCATTTACGCCATCTCCAACTAGTCTTAGCTTTGGTCTTAGTAAATGCACTAGGTGATATGTTCTTCCTAGGAGGTGAAGGTGGTTCTATGGGTACATCAATGATCGTAGTTGGAACACTAGAGGGTGGTTTACCTAGCATAGACTTAGAAGCATTAGTGGGCCTAGAGGTATTCCATTTTCTATTATTCCGCTTACGGTTCAAGATAGCCTTAGCAACACATTTATCATGACAACGGAAAACATGCTTTTCGACAACCAACACAAGAGGCTTCAAACAAAACATTAAGAGTACTTAAAGATTCAAGATTCGTTACATCACTTTGTTCATTACATTTGTCGACGCAATATCTAAAGTGGATGCAACTTGAGTTTTATTCAAAGTCCTAGGGTGTTCTTCCACTTGACATTCTTTATTGTTCTTTTCTTTCGTCGCAACTTCCTATTCTTCCTTGTATTGCTCTTAGGTGTGTGAAGTGCGGGCGTTGGGAAAAGAGGCAACTATTCTGTTTCGATGAGGGAAGCACATTAGTTTCTTGTGGTTTATCATGAGATGTTCTAGATTCATTTTGAATCTGTGTAGGTGCAGTGACTACAATGTTGCTATCCCTATCTTGCTTAAGTTTTACCAACTCTGCTTTTAGATCATGGATTTTGTGTAACAAATCTAGATTTTTAGAACGAGTGAGTCCATCTCGTTGTAAAACATCTTTGGTGTATGCAAGATGATCATCAAGGTCTTTTGAGGCTTGAGCACGAGCCTTTTGAGTAAATCAAATATGACACCATATTCCTTTTAACTTTTGAAAGTTCTTGTTCATATTTTGAAATTTGACACTTCAAAGACGTTTTGATCATCCGGTTTCTCAAGTTTTGGATTAAGATTTTTATACAAGCTGTTTTTTGTTTTGCGCGAGTTCTCGATTTTGACAATCTTTTGACACCATTGAAGGCGACGTTTTGCATTTGAAAGCTCGTTTAACAAACGTTCATTGTCAACTTTTAAAGACTTGATTTGTGACACGATGTCGATATTCTCAACATTTTCAACATAATCAACAAAATCGGTGAGAGATATAATCAAATGCATATGCAGCAGAATGTAGTAACACAACATTATGGATATCGAGACAGAATAACATCTTCCAAGAGTCGATCAACATCTTTTCTTAACATTTTCTTTTTGCGTTTTGTATTTGAAATCGATGTTTCGTTTGTTCGAAAACTCTTTCATAAGTCCAAGCTCCTTGTGAAAATCACTTCCCAATATAATGCACACATTTTCAAATTCTGGACATGAGGTAAAATTCTTTTTTGAAAAATATCTCTTTTTGCTCTCGCTTGAGGTGATTGAAAATGTTCAACTTTTATTTCAGAATTGAGTTCAATTTCTCGTTCCAAAAGTTTGATGTCCGACATGAATGTATCAAAATATTTAATAATTTTACATTTTTCGGGGTATTGATTTTGCTTCACTGAGTGAAGGTAAAGGACCATTAATTTGTGCATAATTGGGTTGGGGACCAACACTAGAAGACTCAGAAATAGGCGTGATAACCCAAGGTGTGTTAGAATACTCACATTGTGTGGCGAAGTGATGGCTTTTGAATAGTTAAATGGTTTGTTATAAACAACATTTTCTAATTTTGATCGACTCTCGTCTTACGCATCTAATTCCTCTTGATGATTATATTCAACAACACTCATAATGGAATCATCAATTCTATGTTTTGCATGTAAACTTGAGTTTGGTTTGAATGCTCTATTTGAAAACTTTGGTTTGTAATCAGCAAGATTCGGTCCATATCCATTTGGATTTGGTTTAAAAGTAAACTTTTGAATAGTTGTGATTGACTCACCATGTTTATAAACAACATTTCGAAACTCTTTGATTTTGTTTTGTAAGTCGACAATTTCTTCAAGATAGTTATCTATTCATTTCGTTGAATGCTTTTTGTACTCAGAGAACTGTTTTTGACAAGTTAACAACTCGATACTTGGCTTTTGAGTTTCCAAAGTGAGGCGTTAAGTTGTTGTTTATGATCATATTTCGTTGTTCTATTTGAGACAACAAAGCATTCTTGGATGCGACTAGATCACATATCTGTTGTTCTAATGATTTTTGTTTTGGTAGGATTTAGCAAAAGCGACTTCAAATCCTTTTCACGTTTTCTTGAGTTTGAAAACGTTGAGTTGGTTTTTAAGCATTCAATATCCCTAGTTAACGGTGCATTTTGTCCTTTAATTGCTTATTGATGTCCTTGCATATTTCGATGAGATTCTTGGTCTTTAAGTAAGGTCATGAGCTCAATATCGGATTAGTTCAACTTGTTCAACGTGAGTCTCAACATGATCATTAGTTAGATCCTCAAGTATAACCACGGAGTCAAATTGATTATCAATGGTAACCATAAGGTCATCTTGATCGTCAAATATAACTACGGGATCTATTTGATTATCATCGAATGAGATGTAGGCGGCTCATGTTGAACACTCGATCCTCGTCGGATGCGGATGTTGGCGGAGATATCATATCATTAATGAATATGGTTTGATCCGGTACACGAGACAAGTCGTCGATGTCATACACCTGGGCATGTGTCACTCATGTGGAGTTCATGCATGTTTGCCATCAACATAAGCTGCTACATTAGCTGCAAGTCCTCCATATCATCATCAAAATATGCATTTGCCATGAAGCTCTGTTCCTTGTTAGTAAGAGTTCCACCACTTCATCCTTAAGAGCCAAGAGTAAAGCCTCTTTGTGATAAGCGTTGCCTCTTGTCCTCGGCTTTGGGCATGCATTAGCGAGATGACCCTTCTCATTCTGATTATAGCAACGAAGACCATTAATCCCATTTTGAGCATTACCATGTTCAAGCACTTGAGCCCTTTGTTGTTGTGGAGTACCCATGTTATTCCTTCCCATTTGATTAAACCCTTGACCACCGCCCATCGGCGAACATTACCACGATTACGAACTTCAACACGTCCATTGTTAACAACGACTGATTCCTTGTGTTTGATGAGGTACGAATGCGATTGTTGGATTTGTTTGAATATCGGCGAAGGCTCTAGCAATCATGACAAACCCTTGTTACAATGCATCGAAAGCTTCGTATCCTCACTAGATTCACTATAAAGTGCTTGATCATTGTTGTTGTATGGAACCAATTGAGTTTCTTGAGATTGGTCTTGTGACGGATCATATGGTGTAATTGTTGCGATTGGTTGTGGAGGATTTTGAAGAGTTTTTGTAATGTCGGGAATTGAGGATAACAAGCTTGAGCCCACAAAGCTAATTGTTGATTATCCGAAGTGAAGGTGAGACCGGAGTCCACGGATAACCCTTTCTTTGTCTACTTCTTTTGATGGGGCTTCAAATAGTCGTACAACAATCCGTATGTAGCATGATGAAGATTCTTTGCTTGACGGATGAAAATGACATACTTTTCCCAATCGGGACTAAGACTACTTAGGAACTTAGTGTTGACAACAATTCTTGGCATAATGATGTTATGTTTATCCAAGTCATTGATGATGTCGAGAATCGATGATGATATGACTCTAATGTCTCTCCGGTTCAATCATGAAGTGTTCATAAGCCAAGTAGATTTTGGATTCCATGTCTTTTTGATTGAGTTCGAGTTCCTTCCATGAGAAGATGAATATGTTCCCACATTGCTTTAGCGATCTTTTGAGCATCAACACTTTGAAGGATCGGATTAGGTAATCCCAAAAGGATGTATTGCATTGCTAGTTCATCGGCTTCAAAGTGTAGAAGTTCATCGATGGTGAGGTCATTAAGACTTGCAATGTTAGTGACATCACCTCTTGGTGGATTAGCATTTGGATCTCCGGTATAGTGACGATGAGGCATCGAAATGGACCTTCGGGATGACCTTCTTTAAGAACTTTCCATGTGGCTTCTTTAGATCACGTAACCTAAAGAACCTTATCACCCATTGATCGTAGTTTAGGGGTGAGCATTGGAGGTCTATCAAGTGATCCAGCCTCATGAATGGATTGTTGGCTACTTAAAGCTTCACACATCTTTGCAAACCAAGACGGTTCCTTCATAGTATTCCTGGATGGATGTTGATTGTGAAAGTTTGTGTAAGGTTGTACTTGAATACTAGGTGGTGGTTGAACCATTTGTGGTTGAATTGCTCCTTGAGGAAATTGTTGTTGATAGAATTTTTGTTGTTGATAGAGTTGTTGTTGTTGTTGTTGTTGTTGAGGATACACATGAGGGAAGTAGCCAGAGTATGGTGGTTGAGACATCTTGAAACTTGTGTTGATGATGGATCTTTGTAGTTGAATGAAACTTTGTTGATGAAGAGTGCTTATGCGTAGAAAACCAGCTTAGGCAAAGAAATAACCTTATGCGTAAAAATACCAACTTACGCGTAAGAAGTGAGCTTACGTGGGGATTAGCTTAACGTGGGGTTAAGGAAACCTTAGCTTATACGTAATCAAAAGCTTAGTAGTAGAATGGTTATGCGTAAAATTGCTTATCGTAAGACAAGGCTTAGGCGTAAAGATTCTATGCGTAAGTTTTTGCTTTGGCGTTAACTAGGGTTTTGCCCAAAATCCTTTACACTTATTCCAGTGTAAAAGATATCCAAAGTCGAAGTGTTTTCAGGCTTATCCAAGCAAGAAAACACTGAGTAAACCAGGAGCACTAAAGATCAAACCAAGGAAAACCTTATGCGTAGACTTGGATATCTTACGCGTATAACTAGGGTTTAGTTACGCGTAGGAATAGCCAATCTTAACCAAAACTGATTTTTAAGCACAACAATGTTTCTAAACCAGATTTTTATGATGAAAACGCTTTAATATCACAAAAATAACACAAAAGTGTGAAACTTGATGATCAAGAAATCTTTTTGACCTTACGCGTAGAACTAACTACACGATGTAAACCAAGCTTAAAAACAAAGAAATACACGTAAAGTTTGAAACTTTTTGTCAAAAACTTAAACTTTAACACTAAATAACCTTGAAAGTACAAGAATCTTGAATTATAACGTGTAAAAGAGAAAGCTTTTTGCGTATGAAAGTGTTGCAACCGAGAACCTTACGCGTATATGAATAACCTTCAAAAACAAAACCTTTTCACCCAACTATTTGGTGAATGATACCACTGTTAGGTTTCTATTTATCTAACACAAGCATCAATATGAAGAAATAGAGAAGAGAAAGGATCGGTTGAACTCTTAACCAAAACACACGAATGAATATGAAAGATTATGCTTAGAGTGAAATAGAAAAGTGAACAACCAACCTTCAAATGAAGGTTTACATGAGGTATTTATAGGAAGGAACTAGGGCAACATCCAAGTTCCCTTCCTTTCCTTATTAGGCTTGGGCCAAGGCTTATGGGCCTTCTACATAAGCCTTAGCATAATAACAAACATAAAGGCCTAATTAAGCTAACTATTACATATTAATTACTAACACTTGTAATCTAGTTTAGGAGTGATTCCAACAAGTTGTGATATATATTTAGTTTTGTGTGTTAATTTACATAATTGTGTGGATATAGTAGAATAGATTCTGGTTATATGATTATTTGGGGTCAAATGATTCATTTTGGATAACCGCGTTTGAGCAACTGAAATTAAATTGTCACATATTTTTAGTATAGCACAAGCATATCGATACGCTATGTCTCTTTTTTCATTACAGTATTTAATTCCAATTATTGCATATTACACTCACGTAACGTAATCAATTTCAAAATGCAACACCAAACACCTTATAATAGTTATTGTATGATTCTGCATTGTTTATCTTTGTGGATAGGTTAGTTTAGCGATTTATTCGTAAGTTTTGTAGCAAGACCAATACTTTGATTAAAAACAACTTATTTGTATGAAGAACTTATCTAGCCATACATTTGCAACATTTAGGCCTTCAATCCAGGTTACCAAATTACGTTCAATACCAAAGGCAAAAAAAAAATCAAAAATAAAGAAAACTTCAAATTCTTTTTGGATATCATCAGAGCATCAAAAGTTTTGCAATTTTTGTGATATTCTACTATATATTTGTCTTCCGATATCGATCTTTTTTTCATTTGACATAAAATGAAAATGGGCCTAAAACAATAAATGAAGTGAAGCTCATCAATGCCGAAAAGATGTTGGAAAACAACAAAACTCTTGCTGAATCAAGGTATGGTTGGATTAGCTTATTTTGTTACCTTATAGCCCTATTTTCTATCATATCTCATTTGATCTAAACCTGAAATCAAGTATGTCGTATGATAAAGAATAGGAAAAATGGCCTTATGAAAATTAAAAGGAAAATGAGCTTATGAAAAGTAAACAAGATAAAATGAACTCTTAATAAGCCATGTTGATAACCTAATACAAACATCCCCTTAGAACTGGTAGAAATTATATTGTATGTTAAACAATAATGAGAGTTTTGGACTAAATAAGTTCTTATTATATTGTTGTTTTTGTTAAAACAACAACAAATGATGATGAAAAAACAACAGTAACTCAGAGCAGTTTCACAGGAAGAACTAAAAAATGCTTGGGTCCAGGTTGATGAAAGAGAAAAGGAACTTAAATCGCTGCTGAAGAAATTTATTCAATGAAAGAAGAAGTAAAGGGTAACCCCTTTTCTTCCAAAATAGAGTTTATGTTGTCGTTGTTGGATTTATGTTCAGTTACTCTATTTCTTTTTTTTTCTAGAATAGAAATTACAAGCAGAAGCATGTGAGAAGGAGATGAGCAATTGAAAATAAAGATATATCTCGCTACAACCAACATTACAAAGCATAAAAGCAGTACATGCTAAGGTTAGCTCTTGATCATCTTGATTTCATTAAATATGGTTGTTTTTTAACACATGCCATGGCTTTAACATTATGAAGACATTGTTAGACCAAGTGTTTATTTTAGTATTAGTTCGTCTTTCGAATAAGACACAAAGGTGAATGTGGCACTACTGCTAGGTTGGGTAATTTACTAGATTGGGAATGCCCATTTGATATGAAAATCCAATTAGTATGGTCCTACATCGACTGTGAGTTAGGTCTTGCTAATTTATTATTTAACATTCCATTGCTAAATTTTAATATCTAAGCCTTCTTTTTTATTTTGCATCTGAAACTTCTTTTGCTTTGGATTCTTTATGTGTGTCGTATCTTTCTTATACAAGTTCCCGGGGAAATTGAGATGTATAAAATCTTGGGTGTTCCAAAAAATGTGTGATATTCGCAATTTACCTCTTTATGACATGGACAATTGATGACCGTGGATGTTGAAAAGTTCTGAGATGCTATAGAGGACTAAGATAATGTCACTAAGCGGTAAGATAGTCAAATCATTTTATAATTTGATTAGGTAAGCGAAAAAGGATGAGTGATGCACTAAGTTGGTTGTTTTTTGACGATTCTCTGTAATATAAAAAGTGATTGACTCTGTAAATGATTTCATTGATCTAACATCTTTTTATTGGCAGAAATTTCCGGGTAAAAAACAAGGCTTTGGGATATTTTGTCTTTGCTGAAAAAATGAGGTACCTCTTCCTTCAACCTTAGAGCTTTATGGCATAAGAAACGAGATAATTTTCTTATGATTTTGTCAATCGGTTAACCGGATGCAATTTGAACTCCACGCTGGCATGGGCTTCCGAAGCAAATAGTTTCTTTCTCGGAGAAGCAGTACACATGAAGTCATGGAGACTGATATGCATGTGGATATGCACATGGACTTTGTGATGGGTTGGGATAACCATCATACTTATCAATTGTTTAGGAAATGTGTTTAGGATAAGTATTTGTTATGTTTTAGGATAAGTCTTGTGTTTGTGTGAGTTATCACATAACTAGTATTTAAGGTCCTGTCATTAATGAAAAATAATCAATCAAGCTTTGACAAATAAACATATATATGGTATTCTTCTTCTCTTCTTAAGGAGCTCACATCACACTTAACGGGGTGCTACTATCGATATTACTTATCACGCATCATATCAATTGGTGCTTTCATTGAGAGTCCTCATTGAGAGGGCTACCAAATTAGGGTTCCAATAAAAAAAGTAAAAAATAATCGATCACTATTCACAAGTTACTGTTCATGGCATCGGGCAACAGTGATCAGGACGCACTATCTAAGCTCTTGCAAATGAGAGTGAGTTTGAGGTACTTATAAATCGAGTAATGGGGATCTCTGAAGACATACTTAAATCATTTTATATCTCTGGCCTTAAACCGGCTCTACAATGTGCACTCTTAAGGTCAAACCCCACAACTTTAGATGAAGCTTTTTCATTAGCCAATGCAACAGAAGAACGTTTTGAGGATCAACGGTCGTCTTCTTTCAGCAACAAAACAAGTAGTAACAACAACGGACTGCAAAATCAAAACTTGACAATGTCACATTTTAATGTGCCACGTCAAGAACTCGTTAACGAGGTTGTATTTGTGAAGGTGTTAGTGGACGGTAAACAAGATGACGCGAAAGTGGTGGGTGTGGCCGATGAGCAAAACAATGACGAGCCAAATGTGTTAGAAGGTAAAGGGGTTATAGGTTTTGGGGTAAATGAAAATAACAAAGGGGTTGATAAAGAAGTCCAATACTCTGTTTATATGTAAAACCCTAAAAATCGTAAACGTGTAAAATGACCATCATGCCCCTCCAGCCAATAAACATGAAACTCGAAAAATAAACCCCGCTCGTTAAGTGCGTTAATTATTTAATTTATAAATTATTTGTATGAGACATTAATAACAATGCAAAGTATACACTTATACAACAAAATAAATATCACACAATAACAAGGTTACATAGAGTATATTAGACATTTAAATTAAATGGTAACATAACTAAATATGGAAGATATCATTTTGGTCTTGAAATCCCCTTTTGGTCGTCCAATTCAAACGCCCCTACCCAAAATTATAGGCCAAATCAATTCCCATTAATCTCTTGTAACTTACCTTTTTACTTGGTCAAAATAAAAACCAAAGGAAAAACCCTAACTTCCCTACACAAAAAGTGACGGCAAGGGAGTCATTCTCCCCATCCCATTCGATTTTCTAGCAGCAAAAAGAAATTCGCAAAGTGTTTCGAGGCTGATGTGAACGTGGTGGTTATCGTGGGTTGTACTAGGACGAAGGTGCAAGGTCATGGTGATGTTTTATGGCTGCTATGTCGTGGGTTCCTAAACCAGGAAGAAGGAGGTCGTGGCCTTTGGTTGCCTCCAATCTTGATCATTCTTTCGTGCACTCTACCAGGGTATTATATCTCATCTCCTTCTTGTCTGCTATGTTTTGTGTCGAGTGGTTTTTTTGCCTCTACTGGTGGCATGATATACGAAATTCACTTTCACATAAATGATAAACGGATCACATGAAATAATAAATAATGGCCATGCATTCAACCTTTATGCATGTGTTTTGCTTCCTGTATTCGACCCTCATGATTTTCCTATATACAATAGAATCTGTTGGACCCCTCTTACATGTCATCTCACCCTTAATTATTGTCGTATGAAGATAATTTAGTCACATGGAATCATAGGGTAAGTCACTTAATTATTGAAGGGGATAATCATGCAATTCGACATTATATTGTTTTTCTGTTTTGAACCATGCTTGACCTCACACATACACGATCACAGACATGATAACTGAATTGGTAGCGAGTTACAAAGGGTTCAAAAATATATGCTTAGAGTTTAAGTTAAATTGGTGTAGCATATAAATCATCAAAAAGGAGTCTCATTTGGTTTTCACCATGTCGAATGGATTTAAAATGAGTAAGGTTGTCTCGACCTAATAAGCTAACACACAAGTGGTCATATGGTCTCGTGGGGGTATATTTGAGGGCGATCGCGGGAAAAATGGTTAGGTTGTTCGGAATTTTGAAAGCATGACGGGATAGTTGAGTCGGGAGTCATTCCTTTGGCTCGGTTACTTAGTCGTGGACCTGAATATTAAAGACCGCGAGCAAGCTCGATGTTAGACTAATTTTGCACATGAACTTGTTATAAACATATTTCTATTTTTTTCTTCTAACGTGCATGGAAAAGGAGGCAATAAAATAAACATTAAATCTAATTACATTATAAACCCTATACTTTGAAATAATGGCCATGTAAACCTCAAACTTTGAGATAATTACCATGCAAACCCTATACTTTGAAGTATTATCTAATAAAGCTTTAAAATAGGATAATTGTCATATTAAACATTTAATTTCGCCATTTATCAATTGTAACCCTTAAGTTTGGCTAATTAATGATTTTTACCCTAAAGTATTATTTATTTCGGTCCATTACTAAAAATGAGAATACGCTTAATAACTCTAAAAAGAATATTAATACGATTTATATAAGCAATAAATCCGTTATGATTTAAATGAACTAATAAGTATTATACGAATCGTAATCCGTGTAGATTCGTTGGAGGAGATGTGACGTTGTGTCTTCGTGTTCATTCATTCGTTTGCTTTCCTTTCATTGGCGTTAAGGTACAGATATTCTATCCCTTTTCAGTAGGGATTTCTCACGACTTTCTAATCCTTCAACTCTATTTTGCTTATGATATTTCATTGCTATGATCCTGCTATTGACCCTCCGATATTGAATCTTTGATATCGATCCCTTTGCTATTTGACCATTGCTATTGAATCGTTGCTTTGCTATTGACCTCTATTATTGAACAACTATTATTGAACTTCCGTTATTGAACCCATTGCTCTTGAACCTTTGCTCTTGAATTCTTTGCTATTGAATATGTGCTATTGAATCATGCTATTGAACCTTTGATATTGAACTATTGCTACCGAATCTTTGATATTGAACTATTGCTATGAACCTCGAATTGTGAACCATTGATATTGAACCTTTAATTGTGAAGACTTATATATTGCTACACTTTGAACCTTTGTTTGACCCTTCGATTGATACCCGAGCCATTAACTAGGCATGGGGTTCCATGTCCGTGTCATTGATGCACCAATGGCATGACTCGGTGTCTTGAGTGATGTTGCACACCGTCCCCATATTTGTATTGATTATGCGCGCTTTGGATATATTGTATGGCCACTATTTGTTTTGCGGGCGTATGGATGCATCCTAGATTTGTATTGTATTGATATTGATATATTTGTTTTGGTGATGCGGTGCGTGTGCAATACACCCTCACATTTTGGGAGCTAGCTACTCCATCGTTCTTGAGGTCTCCCTCATATTGGTTTGGTATTCCGAGGTCACCCTCCGAATACAATGGTTACTATTGGTTACTTGGTGCTATTGCCACTATTGATATGGTTTGTTTTGTTGGCTCGGGATAGATTTCGACAACCCTTACACTTTTGATACACCTATATTGTACCTTCGGATTCTCCACCGCACCATATTCTCGAATTGACTATCCTTACCCAATACCCTTATATGACTCACTCTACTACCAAGATATATATGTTCCATTGTTTTGATCTGTTACACTCTCATTCCGTTACTTCATACTATCGCTCCATTCACGTCTTCGGGTTATTATATGCTTATTGAATTTGAGTATGCTATTCATGTTTTATGTGGCTCTTGATTATCCCGCTATGATGTGATTAATATGTGGTTATCTGAGTAACTTGTTTTCAAGCGATGATATGTGATCTCACCGTTATGTGACCCTACGTGTTGTCGGTGATCATGCTAATGTGTAATCGATAGTTTTGTCTGCTTATTATGTGTACGCTCGTTCCGCTGATCTCGTGGACTATGACTATCCGTTGTATCCTTATCTCGCTTGTTGTTGACCGCCATGTTTGCATTTCGGTTTATGCTACGGTTTGATTGGGTAAATGGCTCGACTTATGACGCCCGGCTTGTTAACTTGTTTAATTGTCCCGCTATGTTCCTAATTCATTTAATTATATCGTTATCTTGTATTCCTACTTGTTACGTGTAGCGCCATGTGTTATTCTTTGTTAGTACTTCATTGTTATGATCTCGGTTATGTTTTCAACTAAGGGTTTTGACTGTGTGGTGCCATGCTCACTTATTAATTAATTGCTTCCGCTCTCAAGATATCTGTTTGGCTTGTATGTCTTGATTTCTGAATTGATTGTATCTTTGTATATGTTGTGTGGAGATAACGTCTGCTATGCTTGCTTATGTTTCAGTACTTGTATGCCTGGTTTGTATGTGCTTGTATGTTTGACTTGATGCTTTGCTTGGCTTCGTTCTCCTTGTTATATGTGTTTTGGATATCTGTATAATTGTGTTCGGCTGGATCCTTATTGACTCATTGTTCTCTTTTCGTTGCCACCTTGTTATCAGTTTCCTTTGTTTCTTTTCGTTTATGCTTTTATTTAGCTTTGGTTTTGTTATATCTGTTCACTGGGCTTTTTAAGCTCAGCCGCATTTCTTTTCCCTGCGGCAGGTTTTAGGTTTGAAGATGGGCTTGACGGGCTGAGAGTTGGATTATCTGAGTGGACCAACCCTAGTTACCCTATTATTTGGACATACTTTGAAGAGTTTTTGTTTTAATATTTCATTTCGTTTTGGATATTGTATTTTCCTCGTTTTTATGATTTGATACCTCATTTTTAAGGTTTCCGTTTGTAAATATTTTATTTGTATGTTCTGATATGACACCAAAATGTGACACTTCTACCCTTGTCGGGTTGGGGTGTTACATTATACCCTAGATGTTCTTATTCCTTTCTTGAAGCGTCTTAATGACAAGTACATAAAGAAGAAAAAGATGGAGGCTGTAATTCAAAGAAGACTATGGGATCTCGGAATTAAGAGTGCTTTTCAAGACAACACCTTGAGGGCAATGTGGTTTTGAAGGAGTGAGGAATGATATGCCTGTGGATATGCACATGGACTTTGTGATGGGTTGGGATAACCATCATACTTATCAATTGTTTAGGATATGTGTTTAGAATAAGTGTCAACACAATGGTTGGTGAGTTCATAGAGTTTGTTTAACATGTAATCCTTTAAAGAATGTTCACACTGAGAAAGGCATTGTAAATCCACTCGGTCCCAAGTTTAGCCCATACAAAACTTGCAACCCGTGTGTTTACAACCAACCGCTAAAATATAGTATGTCAATCATGTATGTATGTATCATAGTATTAAAAAGTATAAATGTCACCACAAGGGTCTTCTAACAACTTAATTTGGGATGTGTTTAATTTAATAGTCTTCCAACAACTTAATTTGGAGCCACTGAATTAATGGTCATCCAACAACTTAATTTGGAGCCATTGAATTAATAGTCATCCAACAACTTAATTTGGAGCCACTGAATTGCACGTATGGGGAGCCTCTTCCCAAAGATTAATGGTCATCCAACAACTTAATTTGGAGCCACTAAGTTGAATAACGCAATTAAGTATAATGCACTCAAGAATAACACATATAAGTTTAACACAATCATGTATAACGCAATCAAGTATAATGCAATCATGTATAATGCATTCATGTATAATGCAATCAAGTATAATGCAATAAAGTATAATGTTTTGAGTATTTTTAAAAGTAAAAGCAAGTAGTTGAGCATGTATCTCCCCCAAAGAGTTTGTAAAACGATTAAATGAGTAAAAGTGAGGTTACGAACTCACCGTAACAAAGGTGATATCAAATGTATAACGAATCGATGGATAAGCCGAGAAACCTCTACGCGCAACCTAAAATATGATGTTGTGTCTTAGGTTCTAAAATAAAGATTTGAATGTATAAACATGCTTATATAGTCATTACATAAATTATGCTTGGATACTTAACATTTGTGAAGTCGTATAAGTGTTTACGTTTTGTTTATTTAAGTTTTCCCCATCTAAATCTACCCGTTATATCTAAACCGTAAATGATCATGACTCGGTTTTAATGTCCTCAGAAAGGTAATTAAATGTACTAATCAGATTAGTGGGTCCTTCCCTATAAATTATTTACCTAATGTCAAATTACCAATTTACCCATGAATGTTCTAGTTATTTCAATCAGCAGTAAACTGTCTCACGGTTTTGGTCATAAGTCGAGTTCTACAACTCCGTTTAATGCACGGACAGCGGCCACGTTCAAGTTAGGGTGTTAGCTAAAACTTTTATTCTTTGACCTACAAGGGGTTATTTTTAATTTTTATGAGTTTTAGCCGTTTAAAAGCTGTTACTTAGTTTTTGACACGTTTTGCCGTTTTGGCTCTAGTTTATTCATCGGGATGAGTTACGGCATGAGCCACCCGGCGAAACGACCATAAGACATCGATCTATAATTCTATGTTATTACCCAAGTTTCTTAGTTCATGAATGTTTCCCCGTAACTCCGTTTACAGCCCTTGTTCAGTTTATATTTTGCAAAACTAGTCCTATCGACGATTTCTAGTGTTTTAGTTCAATTATCCAAGCACAATCAACCATAATAAGCATATAAAACATATTACATACATGAAATAATAGTATTTACTGAAATCAAAGGTAACAATAGGAGTTTTCTTACAATCCTTGTGATGAAATTTGACTAGAACCATGAACAAGAACACTAAATTCTACACCCTTTCAACCAAAGTCCCTAGCTTCCAAACTTTTATCCATCTTGCTAACCCTTTCTAGGCTTGATCTAACCTTGTAATAAACCTTATGAATTCATCCCTAGCACCCTTGTGTAGCTCATAATCCAACCATGGAATCACCAAAAGAACACTAGAACTAGGTAGAGAGCACTTAGGTCTTTAACTTTGTAGTACAAATTGTTACTTGAATTCAAAAGATGAATGATGTATGGTGATGGTGGTGTTTGACAATGGAGAGGGAAAGGAAGAGATGAAATGATTTTTCTAGTAGATGAATGTGTTTATATAGGACTTTAGGATGGTTACTTAGTTGTTATGTTTACTTAAACATGTATAAGTCTTCCTTTGTAAGTTTCCTAGCCTTATCTTTATGACACATACAAATAAAATGCCCCATGTGGCTAAGAATTTCATTCAATGTCTATCTTGGATGACTAGATGGACAAACTTTGGTCTTATCTAGTTTACTGAGTGAGTTTTGGTCCCGTCAATCGCTAACTGTAAGTCGTTAAGTCACGAAATTTAAAACCGGGTATCCTAAAAATATGAATCTTATAAATATGTTAAAACTTAACAATATACTCTATATAAGAATATTAGATGAGTGATAAGTTCTATCGAGTTGCTTAAATGCAGCTAAAACTGAAAACATATGTTTAAAACGCGTAAATCGCGTAAAACGCAGAACTGGAAAACGTAAATTTCCAAAACTTAGGAAAATTTCACGGAAGGTGAAAAACTTATATTTCTCTTATTTGTAATGTTTATGGACATATCGGGATTCCTAAATGTCGTTTAAACCTAAAAGTAATTCTCAGACAAGGTTTCTTGAAATTTGTAGAATTGACCCGACAAGTGTCAAATTCTTGGGTTATCACTAAAATAGGTTAACTTACGAGAATGTGAAATAAAAATTTCAGTGGTGAATAGTAAAAATGAGTAGTAAAAGTGAATAGTAAAATTTTGAAAATAAATAGTAACCTAAAATTGCGAATTGTTACAGTACCTACCCCTTAAAGGGAACTTCGTCCCAAAGTTCTGTTAATATTCACTACTTACAGTGTGCATAGTCTAAGGGATTACGTCAAAGCTCATGTATATGGGTTTCTTATTCAATTAGGTACGTTCTTGTGACTATCGCGACTATTGAAAATTTGGCAAGAACTGTCACTAGAATCAAGCTAGGAAACAAGTGGTTTTGAAGAAAGTCTATTGAAAATTTGGCTCAATTATGGAATTGCTTACATATGAGACTAATACTCCCTTCATTGCATGATTCTTCCCGATTAGACATAGGTGATCGTGCTATGTATAATTTAGAGTAACTATGCAACGCTTGGACTAATCGACTCATATGATGTTCGGTATTTCACTACCATAGAAATCTCTCTTAGGTGCTAAAATTACGAAAAAGTCTAAAGTGTGCAAGGTGATAGGGAGGAAGGTCTCAACGTATATAGTAGTTATAGTCTAGGCTCTAATGCAACCAAGTTCTCTATAACCAATGCTCGATATCAATCAGAACACCCCAAAATACCGCAGTGGAAGATTGTGTCATCAAAAGCTACTTCATAATACAAAGTACAAGTTATAGAAAACGACCTCTAAATGACAAGTTTTAAAAGTTACCATTCGATTAATGAAATCAGAGTTACAAACAATGAGGTCCCAAAGTATAATACATAAATATTTACAAAATGTTTCGAATGGTAAATACGAATGTATAAAGTGTTCTTCTACTTCAACATGTCGCCCATACAAAACTTGCAACCTGTGTGTTTACAACCCACTTGTTAGGTCACTAGTTTTACAAACACAAGTAATATAGAAAGAGGTAAGGCGATTGAACAAGATCTAACACACACACAAACAATAATAAGAGGCGCTTATACGTGGGTGAATGTGAAGAGAATAACGAACAACCAACCTCAAATGAGGGTTTACAAGAGATTTATAGGAGGAAGCTAGGCAACACCCTAGTTCCCATCCTTTCTTATATGGGCTTAGGCCTAAGCTTATGGGCCTTACACATAAGCTTGACCTTAAACAAACATAAAGGCCATAATAAAGCTACCTATTACATATGAAATATAAATACTTGAAATACGCTTTAGGAGTGATTCCAACAATCTCCCTCAAGTATATATGAATGTAAACGGTGAAGGCGTTGATGTAATAGTAGCTCGGCGTCTTCGACATTCTTCTTTCTTGTGAGAGGAATTGCCTTGATTCGAACAATCTCCCGGTGTAGAGATAGTTATCTTTGAACAGTTATGCTCGACGTCATCTTTAACTTTGTTCTTTGTGGTGAAAGTGATAGTATGTTGTTGTGCGCATCGATGCGCCTCAGTCCGCTTTCTCGCCTCCGGTTCCACGTCATTCTTCAACATGCTCACACGCTCTTTGATGTTGGAAATCAATCGATGAAGTTCTTTAAGTCTTTGACTTTGTAGATTCTTTGATTTGATGAAGAATCATTCGATCATTGTGTTGCTTTTGAATAGAACTTCCATTAGTGATGATGTTGGCGTGAGCATGAGAAGAATCAAGACAATCATCCCGCTCCGTAGCTTCCATAAGAAGAAAACATTTCAAACGGTTAGTAATAAGCGGTTTTCGCACTTACAAGTTTGAACTTGAGAGTGTTAACAACATAGTGTGAAAACACAACTCTAATTCTTACAAAGGCCGCTCTGAACTGAGTCCCACAGTGAGATAACGCGATGTACCGAAGCACATCTACAGATTCGGATGAGTCATTTGAGGTACACGAAGCATCACCTCGATCAGAGACCGTTTGAGACACACCGCGTAATCCACGGGAGTTACGAAACTGCCGTCGGTGTTTGATGTTGACCGGCGGAGTTTCCATTCAATCACCGAGGATCGCAGTGAACCTCTCATAAATGTTCTCGACAGATTGCTAAGATCCGTGAAGGACACGATATGAACCATCGATGATCTTATTTGGTAATCGTCAAGTGATAAAAATGTTAAGTGTTCCTAAGAGATCTTTTGATGAATCTCGTGGCTCTAGACTCAATAGTGCGTTTTGGTTTTCTGACGGAGACTAGGAGAGGGTCTCCTTCTTCAATACCAGCGATCTCTAAGAGAAAGCCAATAGTTTACGTAGGGTTCCACGTGAGAATGAAACAAACTTCCGTTGAGAGAAACTTGAGTGGCTAAGAAGGTTTAGTGCATGCGCCACCGGGTCCATGACGACTTTTAATCTTCAATACCGGTGTCACTAAGTGACACCAAGAGTATATAAATTGAACCCGATTATGCCCTAAGTTGAATAACTGGAGGGCTGTTTTTTTCACCCTTTACTTTACATTTCTTTTGATTCTTCAACTCCTTCTTTCTCCGATTCTCATATTCTCCTTTTACAATCATTCCTAAGGACTTCTAACACTAACTAATGGTAGTGTCCTTGGGTAGATCCCTCCGCTCTGGCGGATCATAGGACAGTTATTCCTAACCTTAGTCACCTTATAACTCCATGACTAACCTATGTTGCCATTAAAACCACAATTTGTGAAAATATCTCTCAAAGGGTTTGTAAATGTAAAACATGTTTGAACCATCGTGAGAGATAATGTTTTGCATAAATACTCCCCTCCACATGTGCTTAATAGTTTTAATGGTTAAATGCACAAAGGAGGAAAGAGCGCACTTTTGAATTGATCCATCAAGATAGACAATCCCCAGAGACACGGTTACGCTTGCATAGTTAAAGAGTTGCATTGTTAGCTTTTAGGTGACAACTAGCTCTAATAACTACCTTGAAGGTGTAGACAAACCTCGAAAGGTTGTCATACCGTCGAGTTCATGTCTATCAAGAGTTTCTCGAATGGTACTTTCTACTTGGACAAGTCCTTTGCGAGACACGCTTACATTACTAGCGAACTAGTTTGAAATTATTACCCGTCCAGGACAAGTCTTTTCGAGTTACAAACAGTTTAGTACCGTCAATTCGTTGGTTAAGTCCGAGGTACATGATTCATTTGCATTTTGCACAACATATTTCTTATCACACAAATTTTCTCCCCTCAAAATGGCATATGAAAATGTTATTTTTGAAACGTTTGAGAATAAATATGACCATTTCGAGTGTTGGGGAAGAGTGACCACTGTGAACAATTTGTGAACAAAGTTTTCAACAAATACCCCCTCAACTAGTGATATAAATGGTTGAGGTTTTAAAATCATATGGGAAGTACTTGTCTTTTGAGCAAAACCTTGAAAATGAAAGGTTTGATAGGTTTTACTCAAAAATAAGAAGCTTTCGCTCCTTTTATAAGGATTGTGGCACCGAGGCGCACTATAGGGTCCTTTCTTGACAATTACGGGTTGTACATCGTTATGTGTGCACAAGCCATTTACATATATAATCACACAACCAAATTTGTAATGAAAGAACCAAATCAAGGGGTACCGGAAGTGCGGTGATGTTCCTGTGAGTGCGAGCAGGCGCTGATAGCCGGTGATGTTGATCCCAGGTCGACCACCAACAAAACTTTCCAACGCTCGAATCGATCCCTTCGAACAACCGCTCATCAATCATGGTGATGATCCTTCTCACATTCCTCCGATCCCGAGAATTCCATCGCTTAGGGTTCCCAATGTTTTCACGTATGTCCTTCAATCGATAAGCTAATCCGTCCCTAACCATCTTCGTGAGTATGATCTCCAAATTTGTGAAGCTCATTACACGCCATCAAGCAAGCTGCGATGAAGTTCATCGCGATAAACGACACCAAACGGTTTGCCGATGAACGTTAATTGTGATAGCTGGTTGATATCGGGAAGATCAAGTCGTGGTGGAGTGAAGTTGACACGTTTCGATATGATTCAACGGCAAGTCAAGATCTTCAACACGCTCTTTGATGACTATGCGTCGATGAAGATGAGCGGTGACTTGATGAATTCACGTTGTACTTGATCGGAAATTGTCTCATGCGACCTTGAACTTTGGCAAGGTACATGTCTTCAATATCGTTGATGTTCAAATTCTCAAAGTCGACTTGAGAGAATGCATAGTCCCTTTCGTCTTGTCTTTTGACCACAATCTTCTTGAGAAAAGTGTAGTCCCATTTAGACGATAGACCAACATGTTGGATGGCCACGATACTTTTAGTATTGCACTTTCGCATGTTGAGACTTACGGACCAAGCGACACGTAGTAGATTCTTCGCGTTCCGCCAATGGTGAATCCCATACATTGCATCTTGGTCATACGCTACCACTTTGTCGAGAACATGTGGTAGCACATTCCTCAATGGCTATACAATCGAGTATATTGCGTGAGGAATGGAAGTGTCGAGATGTAGCGATTTCCTTGAACCATCGCCACCGTGTTGAAGAAAATCTAAGTCTTTGTTGAAGAAATGTCCAAAGGAATCCTAGGTCGATCGGGTTGGCCAATGGTAGGTAGAGGTCGAGACCGATCGGTGTAATATGGAGGATTGTCCGCTTGGTGAAGTCGATGTTTGCTTCGGGTTGAGCCAATCCATGTTGTTAGACATGGCTCGAGCAATGTTGTCAAGGTGATATTCAACCTCGATTGCACTTTCCGAGCTGTTTTCAAAAGTAGGAATCGTCATTCTTGATGCGCTTCAACTCGATTTCGTCATCTTCTTCACACGGAACCTTTCTTGCAAAATCTTTGCATGCTCCAAGGTACTACCGTCTCACCAATTCTTGACCTTCTTGAGGATAGGAGGCTTTGTTAACAAGTGTAGCAAACCATTCAAATTCTTCGCTTTATCGTCATCTAGCCATGATACGATCGCCAGATGAAGCGCCTTCTTCTTCTTTTGAAGGCTTGGATGATGATGCTGGTTTCGTCCTTGTTTGGGAGAGGTGGGTTGTTGTTGGGGCTCAAGGACCTCTTCATCGTCACCACCCGTATACTCAAAGTAATCACCGTTATTTGAGTCGGGGTGGTAACTCGAATCGCCCCGAGGTTTATCAGTAGAAGACCGAGGTGGAGGAGACTTTGTTGAGAAGAAGTCCGTTGTTGAGGAGGTGGCATCAAGAAGATTCACCGCATCGCTTCGACGCTTTGGTGCGTAGTCTTTATCCTTATCATCGTCATCTCTTGGCCGTTTGGGTTGATCGGTGACTCTTGCATGATGATCCGAGTTGAAAGCAAGTAGACCTTCGAAAATTTAGCTTCATCCGAAGTAAACGCCCGCATCGCTTTGACATTTGCATCACTAGTTTAGCGATTAACTTTCATTCGCAGAGATCGACTTCTTTGGCTATTGTATGTTTAACCAATGCGACGATGTTAGGGGTGAGTTGTGCTGAAAATACTTCTCTAGTCACACCGGGACAAAGGTTGAGAAGAAACTTGTGGGTATGATCTCTTCTCGCCTTCTCCGGTTCCTTTTGGACTTTAGGAACGATATCCCGAAGGTACTTGTTAGTGTAACCTTCGATCATTTCGCTCGAGTTCCTCTTTACGATGACTCTTCATGAACTTCGAACAAATTCCCTTTCTTTCGCATCTTGTCTTTCTCATCATTTAAATCAGATTTGGTCAAGAAACCAATTCGGTTTCAGAAGTATGTCCTTCTTTCGACTTGTTGGACAACTTTCACAATTCTTTCATGAGTCCGAGAAACCAAGATTTAGGTGGTTTCTTCACGGATTGGATGATGATTTGGTTGACTTCATAGATGGTGGTTGTGATGAATGAGGCGAAGAATCCAATGATGATGAGATATGAGGAGATTCCGGTCCTTTGGTGGTTCGAAGTTTCCTCTCGTGGCGTGTAGGACTATCGAGCACATCGTCATAAGCAAGATCTTTATCTTTCTCGCCTTCGGTTTCTAAAATCATATACAATAGTATCCTCAACGAGCTTTTGTTGTTGCACAAGAGTGGTGGCACCGACTCCCTTATCGGGTTGATTAACCGTATCGAGTTGGTGAAGATTGAGTCACACCACTTGACCCACCGGGCCACCCATTTGGTCTTTAGCAAATTCTTTAGCCTTTTGAAGATGTCCGCGATTTTGAACTTCTTCCCGTATGATTTATCCGGCTTGCTCTTCTTCTTCTTCTTGAGCTCTCATCATAGGGTACAATTGCCGAGTCTTCCCTTTTCTTAGACAAATTGGAGGACTTGGAGGTTTTGCTCTTGAGGCGGTGTTTCGGTTGCGATTGCGAGTAATGAACCTCTTCATCTCATATCGGTGTCTTGAGCTCTCGTCCTCAAGCTTTCTTTGCGGTTCAAGTGTGGGAATAGGTTCGGCTTCCTTTACGGAACAATCCTTTTAGAAGGAGGATTCCTTTAGGAAACTTCCTTTGACTCACAAGACTTGTTGCGCTTCCGCACTTCCTCTTCCGGTTCTTCTTACAGTGTTCCGTAAGATTTTTCGTCGAGATGACCAACTTTGCCTTGTCTAACGCTTCCGGATACCTTTTATGCGTTTGAGCTTTCGACATCTTGATTAGAAGGAAACTGCAACACAAAGACCTTGTTTCTTGGTAGACGATTCCTTGATTCTCGGCAGATAGAATAGGTTCCGTCAACATATCGTGATTTTCGGGGTCATTGAGCCTCTTGGGGATATCGTGATGAAATCCAAGTGCTCTCGGATCAACAGCTTAGTATATCCGATGTAAGGAATCTTTGAGCCAAGCTTGTTGAGAAATGACATCATGTCATCCCAAATCGAGCTTCGATAGCGATGTGTTTCATGTTGACCAATGCCCAAAATATTTGCGCTCCATGAGCTTAGGATGCTCATAGCCACCGCCACGACCGTAAATGACTTGGTGATGATCATGTAGAGAGTTCTCGTGGTTGAGGAATACTCTTAAGCTCTACGTGAGAATGCTTGGTGATTACTCCCGTAGCCTCGCCATAACCGATATCGATTAAGAATTGGAGAGTGAGCTCTTCAAAGTGTGGCATATAGTTTGGTTGGATCGACTTGAGAATTAGGAGAATGACCCTTAAGTCCGCAGTGTAATGGTGACTTGTTTGTGATTCGAGTCACCGTCGCGCAATCCGTCCTTGACCCTTTCCATAGTGTTCCGTAACTGTTGGATATAGATCTCGTGGAGCAGCAGAGTGAGTGAGCATATTACGATACGGATGAGTCCTCGTAATGTCAATAGCAATTAAACACGAAGATTACGAGCAAGTGAGGGTGTCAAAGTCAACACGGAGATTATTCTTTCCTATCTTCATTGGATAGCCATAAGGATAGATGCCAAGAATGGAGAGAACTTGGATGCATCCACATTCATTTGTTCACCATGTCGTGATCTCAAATAACATTAGCCAAAAGAACCAACATATCGAAAGACATAATGTTAGTCAATGTAAGGTCTTATTGTCTAGTTATTGAATATACAAGGATAATGATTATTACGAGTCCTAAGTCACTTGTCTCGTCCAATAGTCTAATGATGTCGTGAAATGTTTCATGAGTTAGTTAACTTTAAGTTTTAAAGTTTATGTTATCACTTATTGTTCACAACATATCAAGCGATTAAGTTTATTAGTGACATTATTGAATTCGTGATGATATGATAAGTTTATTAACAAGTTTGTACACGTAACAATTCATAATGAAGGTCCATCCGGCTTATGCGTAGCAATGACAAAGTTATGCGTAAGCAAGTGTTTTATACGGCGTAGTTATAAGCTTCACGCGTAGGATCCTATCTTCGGCGTAGAACAAGTTACGCGTGGGAAAAGGGACCCACGCGTAGATCTTAAGCGTGGCGTATAAAACCTTACGCTGAAGGTTTACTCGTGAGAGTAGACCTTATGCGTAGAGAACCTGTTCGCATATCCTTCACGGTGATACGCGTGGTCCATCAGAACCTTACGCGTAGGCATAACCGACTACGCCAGTAGGGTAATCCTTATGCATAGAAATGCAAAGGACCTTTGTTCGAATTTTAAGCGTAACAAACTCGAAATAAGTTCATCAAATCATTAACATTATCACCGAAAATCATTTTAACAACAATTTATGGCAAGAACACATGTCAAACAAGTTATCGTAGAAATCCTTACGCGTAGTCTAAAACCCTAAATTTACGCTGTATGAATTTTAGCCATAGAATTTGCACCAAAGTTTTTCCGGTATATCTTAGATGTTGTGAGAGCATATTGACCAAGTCTTAACACTTAGTTTGCGATGAATCAAAAATACCCAAACTCAAGAACCTTAAACCCTAATTTCTAATTACGACACAATTAGTGTTTACGGGTGGTTATAGAGCATGGAAATCATCAATTTATCATCATATAAGCATTACACAACAACCTTTTGACCAAAACACTTCACATTCAAAATACCCAATTCGACTCATGAACCCTAATATTCAAAAAATATTTAATACGTGTTTCTGGGTGGGTTTTGATGATTAAAATGATATCATTAATGTATTTGAAAAGTTTTGGCATAATCCATTTAACCACAAACATACACACAATGATTGTGTGTCCATACGCTTATGCGTAGAACACATAATCACGCGTAAAACAATTTCTAGCCGTTGGATTTACATGAGATTTGAAACCTTAGCTTAAAAACATGTTTTAATCATGAAACAACTTACAAAGAGATGATCAAAAGAACGGATTTCTTGGTTGATTCTTAGGCATAGATTGGTTAGGTTTTAGTAATAAATGTGAAGTGATAATGTTAGGTGAGGTATTTTATTGAAAAATACTTTTAGGTTTTGACAGTTATAGTCCCTCCACCTATTCCATTTCCATAAAAAGCCATTTAACTTCCATTTTGGTTACCAAACGAAGATTTTAGGAAAGAAGCATGACGACACTCCCTCTCGACTTAAGAAATAATGAAAGGTTATAAATTTAGTCCGAGGAGTGTCATTAAACCATAATATTCACCACCATTGTAAAATGAAACAACGAGATATGAAAACATGCAAGTACAGATGTTTTGAAGCAGTTAAGAGATTATTTTCTCCCCTCAACACTTGATCGGATAAATCTTGAATTTTGAAAGATTAAAGTGTTGACGGAAAAATGTACTTGCCATGTTGAAAGAAAGATAGATTAGAAGAATATTTTGTTGTTTTATCGGATTTTATATTTTTGTATTTTGTTTTTAAAAAATTATTTACACAATATGTTTTGGTGTTTGATGTGTTTTAAGACTGCTTTTAAGAGGTCATCCAATTCCTCTTGAGTCAACACCTCATACCAATTCGTGGACCAACTCATTAAACCTAGCGGGAGGCAAGGCTTTGGTGAGCGATCCGCCAATTGGTATTCTGTACCCACAAAGTATAATTCAACGGTACTGCTCCACGTGGTCCTTGATGAAATGATAGCGTAGATCGATGTGCTTTGATTTCGAAAGTCTTTGAACCGAGTTGCGAGATTGCAATGGCACTCGATTGTCGCATGACATCGGGATTCTCACAACACGTAACCATAGTCTTTGAGTTGTGTTCTCATCCAAATGACTTGAGCACAACATGCGGACATGGCTACATATTCTTCTTCGGTTGATGACGATGTACAATCCTCGCTTCTTTGATTGCCAAGACACAAGTTTATCACCGAAATTGTAGAGCTCAAGTGCTTTTCCTTGAGTCTAAGCATCCTGCGTGATCGGCCTCTGGCGATTAGTTCAAAACCGTAATCCTTCGGATACCGGATCCCAAGTTAATGGTTCCCTTGATGTATCGAGGATTCTTTTAGCCTCGAGAGGTGGGTTTCAGATTGGTCGCGATCGATAACGGGAGCATAGATAAGCGGCAAAGACAATATCGTCTCTGCTGGTGTTAGATACATGAGAGACCCAATAATACTTGGTATTTGGTAGGGTCAACTGATTTCCCATGTAAATCGGCGTCTAGCTTCTTGGTATGAGTCATTGGTGTGGCATAAGTATCACAGGTTTTCATTCCAAATTTGTTTAACAATTCAAGGGCATATTTGGGTCGACTCAAGAAAATACCACGGGTGATTGATGAACTTGCAATCCTAGAAAGAATGTAAGTTCACCCATCATGACATTTCAAAATTTTTCTTCATTAGTTTTGCAAAGCGATTGAAAACTTTTATGTAGACCCAAAATGATGTCATCCACGTAAATTTGAACAATTAAGATATGTGCCCGTGATATTGTATAAAAGAGTTGGGTCAACCGAGCCTTTGGTGAAATTATTGGCAATGAGGAAGGATGATAGCTTATCGTACCATGCCCGAGGGCTTGTTTGAGACCATAAAGAGCTTTGTTCGGTTTGTAGACATGGTTCGGGAACTCGGGATCAACGAATCCATCCGGTTGGTCGACATAGACTGCTTCTTTAAGTTGTCCATTGAAAGCGCCGCTTTGACATCCATCGATGAGACCGTCATATTCATATGAGTCATGAACGCGAGAAATATCCGAACGACCTCAAGGCGAGCAACCGGAGCAAAAGATTCTTCAAAGTCTAATCCTCTTCCCGACGATAACCCTTAGCAACTAGGCGTGACTTGTTTCGGATGACGTTCCTTCACATCCAATTTGTTTTTCCAAATCCATTTTAGACCAATGACGTAGACCCTGTTGGTCTTTCAACCGCTCCCATACTTCAAGGCGTTTGAATTGGTTGAGTTCTTCTTGCATGGATTCAATCCAGTTGTCTTTTGTCATTGCGTCTTTAATGTTTTAGGTTCGATTGGCGGGCGGTGAGTGCATAAATGCAATGTTCACCATCTGTGAAGACGTTGTCTCGTAACGTTGGTTGATTCGGGTTGCCAATAATGTTAGCGGAGGATGGTCTTTTGTCCATCGGTGTGTAGAGGTTGATGTTGGTATACATTGTGCGATTCCGAGGATTCAAATGGTTTGTTGAAGATTCCGCAACATCTGGTGCGGCGATCTCATTAGCAAACGGGTTAAAGAACGATTTGGATCAAAATCTGCGGTGGGGTACTTCATTCGAAATATCATCACCGGTTCATCATTGGTGGAAGCGGTGTGTTCAATGTTGTGTTGGATTCAAGCGGTGTAGGTGCATCTTCAACGATAGTTGTTGTAGCAGTGTATCGGTATAGGAATATTATCGGGTTGTGCAATGGAAACAATGGATACACACGGAGCACGTTCATCAATATCGTCACGTAATGTAGGAGCAAATAACCTTTCCATTTGTTGACGAGTTAGCCGGGGCTTTGTTCGGTGATGATGGGGTTGAGGAAGTTTAAACGGTTATGACCGGGTTCTAAGTCATTATACTCAAAAGCCATTTCCGTGAGTTCATCAAAATGAGCATGAATCGTTTCCATTACCTCCTTAGTTCGGCGATTCCGTTCGGAAACCTTTAGAATTGTCACAAGATCCAATAAAGACTCAATATCGCCTTTGGCTTTGAGCTTTCCAAAATCATCACGATCATTATTCGGATAGCAAGGGATACAAATACATGAAAGTGTTTGAGGTTCGTATATAGTTGTGGACAAGCTCGAAGGTGTTTTGTTGTGGCGTTTTGTGATCATAGAACGGTTTTGAGTATAGCATGCGATGAATCGACACGCCCATAAGTAATCTGGAAGTTTAGCATTGATTAACATTGTTCTTGCGACTTCCACTAACGTTCGGTTTCGTCTTTCAACAACTCCGTTTTGTTCGTGTACGCGTGCAATAGATGTTTGATCTTTGAATTCCATTTTCTCATAGAATTCACGAAGGGTTTTGTTAACAAATTCAGTTCCTTTGGTCGTTACGATTATCCCGACGGTGTTGCGGAGTGAACACGAATTTTTGTGAGAAGGTGATGATCATTTGTGGAGCTTGGTCTTTGCTTGAAGAAAGTAGACCCAAGTCCATCGTGAGTAGTCATCAACAATTACTAAGATGTAGCGTTTGCCATTGATCGTTTGCACGCGCATCGGGCCACACAAATCCATGTGAAGAAGATGAAGCACATCTTTGAGGCGTGTTCCACCTTTGAAGGAAAATGAGCACGAGTGCTTTTCCCTTGTTCACGGTGAGCAAAGGTGATCTTTTGAATACCGAAATCGTGGGAGTCCTTCAACTAGTTTGTGTCTAGCAAGGTTGGTGATGGTTTGAAAGTTTAGATGTGAGAGCGGTTGCCATAGCGAGATTTTGTAGATGTTGCCTTTGAAAGTAAGCAAATGGGAGAGGAAGCAACCATGTCTTGCATGGAGATGGTATAGAGACTAGAATTACGTGAGCGGACATAAGGTCATTTCCTTGTAGATCACGAATGAAACAAGTTTTCTCCCCGAAAGCAACCTCCAAATCTCCATCACAAAATTGACCTCATCGAAAGCAGATTGTGACCGAGGCCTTCCACATAGTAAACCTGGCGATTTCGATGTTCCCATTGACATAATCTCCGTAGCCCATGATAGTCTGCAGTGATCGTTCGAATCGGCGGTGCCAATGAACTTTGCAATAAAGTTTGATAACAGTTTAAGGTTGCACGTCATGTGTCGGGAACATCCGCTATCAACAATCCGAGAGAATGATCATATCACCGTAGCATTACACGGGCGACACGGATGGAATAGAAGTAGATGTGGAACCCGAAATGTTAGAGGGTTCCAAGCGGTATGTTGAACATACACACATTGATAATTTTAGGCATCCATTTAAATCCTAGTGTGTTGTATATCCATTTACGCCATCTATAGCTACTCTTTGCTTTAGTCTTAGTGAAAGCACTAGGTGGTACTACATTCTTAGGAGGTGAAGCGGAGCTCTTGTGATAGCAATGGTTGCCTTAGAATCTAAAGAAGGCGGTATACCAAGCACGAGACTTAGAGTGATTAGTGGGCCTAGGGGTATTCCGATTCTTAGGATTCCGTGTCGAGAGATTATAGCTTTAGCAACACATTTGTCATGATAATCGAATTCATACTCTTGACAAATAACACAAGGTGCATCGGTGAATATCAAAAGTACTTAACGGTTTAACATTCGTTACATCACTATTTCTATTACATTTGCGGACGTAACATCTATAGTGGAAGCAACATGAGTTTTATTGAGTCCTAGGGTGTTCTTCTACTTTAGCATTCCTTATTGATCTTTTCTTAGGTCGCAACTTCCTATTCTTGATTGAGTGCTCTAGGTCGTGAAGTGCGGACGTTTGGAAAAAACGCAACTATTCTGTTTCGATGAGGAAAACACATTAGCAACTTGTGATTTGGCGGTAGGGATTCTAGGTTCACGATTACTAAGTGTGACTGGTGCTAATCTCTTAATCACGGTGGCGGAAGTTGTTCATACTTTCCTAACATTTCCTTAACTTGGAGATAGTGTGAATCAAATCTTGATTTTCGAGCGAATATTACCAAGAAAATTCATGACTTCTCTAGTGTGAGCAAGATAGTGATCAAGTTCGTTAGATGCTTCATGACGAGTCTTATTGAGTAAATCAAATATGACACCATATTCTGTTTAACTTTTGAAAGTTCTTGTTCATATTTTGAGACTTGACTTTTCAAAGACACGTTTTGATCATCCAAGAGCTCAATTTTAGGATCGGAAGATTTTGCACTCAATGAGCGATTTTCTTTTGAAAACTAAGTTGATGATTGTGAATATCTTTTCACACCAATGAAGACGACGTTTTGCATTGTAAATTTCATTGAGTAATTGTTTATTTTCGACTTTTAAAGACTCGATCCGAAGCACATTATCGGTGTTCTCATGATTACAACAGCTTTCAACAATATCGGCAGAGATGTAATCGATGCAAATGGCAAAGCATGAAGTAACACAACATTATGGATATCGTACGAGATAACATCTTCCAAGAGTCGATCAACATCTTTTCTCAACGGTTTCTTTTGCGTTTAGTGTTAGAAATAGATGTTTCTGCTTTTCTCAAAACGTTTTCATTACCCCAAGTTCCTTATGAAAATCCTTTTCCCGAGCAATTGCACAACTTTTCAAGTTTTTAACATTAGGTAAAAGATTTTTCGAAAAATGTCTCTTTGTTCTCGCGCGAGGCGATTGAAAATGTTCAACTTTGATTTCGGATCGATATTCTATCTCATGTTGTAAAATTTTGAGGTCACCATGAAAATGTCAAAATATCGAAGAATTTTTCGATTTTCGGGTTTTGAGTTTGCTTCACTAATGGAAGGTAAAGGACCATAAGTTTGTGCAAATTACGCTTTGGGATTAACATTAGAAGACTCGGTGTTTTGATGATAACCCTTGGTGTGTTAGAAGAATCCGTTGGTGTGTGAAAGTGACCGCGTTTTATAATTAAAGGTTTGTTGTAAACAACGCTTTTTAATTTTGATCGACTCGCCTTCGCATCTAATTCCTCTTGACGATGATATTCAACAACACTCATGACAAGATTATCAATTTTGTATTACACTTTGGAAACTTGTGAGTTGGGTTGAATGTTTTTAGTGAAAGCTTTGGTTTGTAATCGCCTAGATTTTTCCATATCCTTTTGGATTGGGTTTTAAGGTAAACTTTTCAATAGTCATATTCTTGATTCACCATGTTTGTAAACAACAGTTGTAAACTCTTTAAGTTTGTTTTGCAAGTCGATAATTTCTTCTAGAAGGTCATCTACCCGATTCGTTGAATGCTTTTTGTATGTGGAGAACTGTTTTGACAATTTAACAACTCACCTTAGTTTTTGATTTTCCAAGGTGAGGCGTTAATTTTCTTTTTATGTTCGTGTTTCGCTTGTTCTAATTCGACAACAAAGCATTCTTGAGGACTAGATCACGATCCGTCTCTAAATATTTTTCGTTTGATGAGATTTTGCAAAAGCGGCTTCAAAACCTTTTTCACGGTTTTATTGAGTTTTGAAAAAGTTGAGTTGCATTTGTAAGCATTCAAAATCCTTGGTTAACGATGCATTTTGCTTTTAAGGACCGATTTAATGCAACACATTCGAAGAATTTGGGATTGTTGGTCTTTAAATGTAACAAGATCGGATGGGGCAAGGTTCATCTTGTTCAACGTGAGTCACAACATGATCATTATGTAGATCCTCAAGTATAACCACGGAGTCAATTTGATTATCAAGGAAACCATAATGTCATCCGGATCGTCAAATGTAACTACGGGTTTATTTGAAAATCGTCGAAATGAGATGTAGATGACTCATTTTGAACGATACGGCGATGCGGATTCGTATATTGATGGAGATATTAGTTCGGATATGATGATGGTTTGTTCGGCACGAGACAAGCCATCGCTGTCATACACTGGGCCTGTTTCACTCATGTGTAACTCTTGCATATTAGCCATCAACATAATAAATGCATTGGCACGCAAGTCCTCCATATCATCATCCGAGTCTGCATCCGCCATAAAGCTCGTTCTTTGTCCGTGAGAGATCCACCACTTCATCCTTAAGAGCCAAAAGTAAAGCCTCTTTGAAATAAGCACCGCCCCCTAGTCCTTGGCTTTGGGCATGCATTAGCCAGTGTCCCTTCTCATTGCGGTTGTAGCATCTAAGACCATTTAACCGATTCGAGCATTTCCTGTTCCACCACTTGAGCTCTGTTGTTATTCCTACCCACAAAGATTAAACCCTTGACCACCGCCCATCCGGCGACCATAATCACGATTACGAACTTCAACACGTCCATTGTTCACAACACGAGTCCGTGTGTTAGATGAGGAACGAATACGATTGTTGGATTTGTTGGTGTAACGCCAAAAGCATTAGCAATCATCACAAATCCTTGTTGCAATGCTTCAATGGATCGATTTCTCGGTCGCTTCAGCGACATATGCTTGAGCATTGTTGTTGTATGGAACCAATTGATTTTGTTGAGGTCAATTCTTTGTGAAGGTGTGTTTGAAGCGATTGGTTGAGTTGTTGGTTGAGAGGATAATTCATTGAGCATACAAGGCAAGTTGTTGATTATCCGGTTGTGATGTTTAGCAAGGTGAGCACGAGAATCCTTTCCCGATCAACTTCCTTTTCATGAGGCTTCAAGTAATCGTACAACAATCCATAAGTAGAATGATGCATATTCTTCGCTGACGGAGAAAAATGACATACTTCTCCCATTCGGGACCAAGACTACTCAAGAACTTTGTATTCACCGCAATTCTTGGCATGATGATGTTGTGTTTATCCAAATCATTGATGATGTCGAAAATCGATGATGATAGGACTCTAGTGTCTCTCCATGTTCAATCATGAAGTGTTCATAAGCCAAGTAAATTTTGGATTCTAAATCCTCCCGATTGAGTACAGATCCTTCCATAAGAAGGCGAATATGATCCCACATCTTTTGTGCGGTCTTTTGAGCATCAACACTACGAAGAATTGGGTTTGGTAATCCTAAGAGGATGTATTCCATTGCAAGTTCATCACTTCATAGTGTAGAAGTTACAGAGCATTTAGATCCGCACAAGAGCAATGTTGGTTTGTTCATCTCTTGGTGGAGCAATGCAGCTGGATCTCCGGGTACAATAACGAGAGGCATCTCAAATGGTCCTTCCAAGATAACCTTCTTTAAGAACTTTCCATGTGGCTTCTTCAGATCACAAAATCTAAAGAACCTTATCACCCATTGATCGTAGTTTCTGGAGTAAGCATTGGAGGTCTATCAAGTGATCCACTTCATGAATTGATTGTTGGTCGCTAAAGCTTCACACATCTTTGCAAACCAAGTGGGTTCCTTCATAATGTTCCTTGATGGATGTTGATTGAAATCATTTGTGTAGGGTTGAACTTGAAGGCTTGGTGGTGGTTGAACAATTTGTGGTTGTGGAATTGCACCAATTTGTGGACTATGTAGCCACCGTAAAATTTCACTATCATCAACCTTCATATTAATAAACTAGATTGTTTATCAAAACTTATTTGAGCTAAGTTGAGCATTTTAGCATGAACGTTTCATTTTATTGCATAAAATTTATGCAACTCCGAGTAGTCTTATTTAATCATGCCCGATATTTACCGATAATCAAATCGCCTCACAAGAAATTTTCTTGTCTTACGAGCCGCACGCTGCATCGACACTAAATTAGTTATGGCTAAAGTCAAATAAATATTTCTACGAGTTAGAATTAATATTTTATTTTATTTTTTTGTTACCTTTATAAAACATGCTAAAATTATATATTACACGTTTGTGCAAAAGCATCAAACCGGGACACCGTGACCCACATTTAAGCTCAAACGGGACACGATATACATAACGAAAATTTGAGATCCTTTCTTTCTTTTTCCTTGTAACCGAATATACCCACAAGAGGTACACCCATCTTTTCCAAAACTTGCAAATACATTGATCTTGAAACATTGTTTGAGAAGTAAACTTAAAACCCAACATGTAACTAAGCATTTGACTTTTGAGACATGATGAAACATATTTCCCATGCACACAACACATTTCACTCTTTTCCTTGTCCTTTTGGCTGCCGTATACCACCTAAAACCACAAACCAATTGCTTGTTTCCTTAAATACTTCCTAGGTGCAAGTAAAATCAAGGTATCATGTATCCAACCTCAACATAAACCCTTGGTCTTTAACCAAAAGCTCTCCTCCTTTTTCTTCTTAAAAACCCACGAGTCACAAGTCCATCACACATCTCATTTACAAAATCTCACCAAAAACCTCTAAGTGTATGCAAAGTTTAGCCTTGGAAGCTTGGTTTTCTCTTGGTTTGCTCTAGCTCACTTCGACACATACTCTTCCACACCCTCTTCGAGCTCATTAAACTTTCAAACACTCAAAGGAAAACTAAGGGTACTTGAAAACGAGCATAAGGGTTTTAGAAGCAAGGTAATCGGGTTCACTTTGAAAGCATATCGGGTTCACTTTGGAAAGCATATCGGTTTCTTTCTCATCCTTGTCCGTGCGTATTCTTCCCACCATTCTTGGTGTCGTAAGTCTTTCCTCCTTTTTTTTCCGTATGTAGGACGATGTAGTTTCTTAACCATTTATAACACATCGATACGTTGTCACGACACTTGTACACGACCTCGTTATAAAAAGCTACGTTGTCAACCCATTTTGAAACTAACTATATTTCGAAACTAACTACAAACTCAAATGTGATACTTACATTTCGAAACTAACTACATTTCGAGACTAACCATTAAACTTGAGTGGATAGAAACTCGCTTTGTTGTCAACCTATTTCAAACTAACTATAAACGCAAATGTAAGGCTTAGATTGTTTCCTTGGTACACTCGGCATCATTGTTAAAAATCACCGGACAAAAGAAAACGCATTGCATAAGCATGCAAAACTGTCGAACATGGCTTACTGAGAAGAAATACATATCAAGCATGAAACAGTCGAAATACCCATTAAATAGATTTACACTGTGAAACCTAACACAAAAAGGCCCTTGGCTCAGTTGGTGGGAGCGCTGGTGGTTAACTGGGGAGGTTGTGAGTTCGAATCTGCCTCATGGCAGTTACCCATTTTTTTTGTTATATTTGTAACTCTCGTATTTTGACAAATCCAGTCCCCCGACTTCGCACCTCTTGTCATTTTCCTTAAGATCTTTTATAAGCCTTATAAACTCATATTGATATCTACGATTTCAACCCTCGACTTTGAACCACTTGACACATTTCTTAAAATCCTTATAAAGTTTGAAACTTATATAAATCTTTACAACTTTGATCCCTCCAAGTTCTACACTTAACGCTTCCCATCCTAAGAACTTCTATAAGATAATAAATTTATATTTTCTACGAGTCTTCGTCACATAAATATAATTGATACATATTTCTATTTGACAACCACATTTAGATAAACTAGAAAATATTATACTTTTCTAAATATAATATTTTCCCACAACTTAGATAAATATATATTGTACATATATCTATACTTTTCAAAACTAAACAAAATCAAATAAATACAAGTTGATTTGTAATTATTTCCACTTTAATAAATATACTCGAGCCAACTCTTATACGAATGTTTCAGAACCGTCCCACTCACTTTTCCAAGAGCCAAAGACTTATAAGCATTTCAAACTTATTTAAACTTAACCATTGCCAACACAAGCAACAATAAACACAAACTCTTGAAAATACTTCAACCGCTTTCAATACATTAAATCATGGATAAAACAATAAACTAAGACTTGCCATGCTAATTATAGGTCGCGTGACGGTACTTCGTGCTCATACTACTTGACTTTACACTACTCGGATACCATTTGCAAAGGTGAGTTCATAGCCTCGCCTTTACTTATTTCTTTCAAACCCCGCGAGGAGATGCATGCTATAAACTAGAACACAAGTCTTTTCTTAAATCAGATGCTTGCTCGATCATTATTATTATAGCCTAAGTTGCCCGCCATAAGTCCCTTACATCATGAACCATTAATCACTTGCTAGTGAACGCGAATATTGTGGATAGTACTATGGGAATTAACGACCCGACTCGGTTATCGGAAATAACCGGGCGCACTATATTTGGTTAACTATGGAATTGGCAATTCCATCTCGAGGGCAATATTATTACTTACGCCAAGAATTAGTGTATGCGCTAGTTTGGTGTCATGAGCTTAGTGCATAATAATAATCTATGTTTTCCATGGTGATTGTATTCAAGCAATTATCATCTCTTACTTGTGTTCAACCATTTATTTAAACCTATGAATATCACTCAACTTTTGTTGACTTTTAAGCATGTTCATCTCGTGTACTAATTAGAATATCATGAAGGCGTGGAGCGGATGTCGTGGGACACTTGAAGTGGTGTTGTTTTCAATTAAAGTTATCATTTCGTAAATATTTAAACTATCTTTGTGTAACTTCAAAACATGTGGTATTCCTTTTGTGTTTCCAAAACGCGAGTTCTATGAAATGGTAACTACTTTTTATTAAAACGCTCTTTAGAGTCGCTTTCTATAACTTATGACTATGATCCTCTAAGTAATACCCCAAATAGTCTTCCGTCACATTGTGATTTTGGGGTGTTACAGATTACATCGAGCCTAGGTTATAGAGAACCAACTTGTATTTTCAAAACAAATTGGACTATAACCACGCTTTTCAAATGGACCGCTTTACACCACCACTTCACGCCCTCCGCGCTACTTCAGACCGATAACATGTAGGAGATTCACTTAGCAGATACTACATGACTAGTAAAACTTTGCATGATAAAACTTATAATGCTAGCTTTCATTTGGTTAGGCATTTAGATTTGCGTGGCGATTATGCGCGACTAACTAAATCTTATTTATCGCATGGCTTTATTTACTTATGAGTGCATATTTTCTTTTGGGTTGTTACAAGACTATGTCGTCCGCTACTCACCCTATCGACCGACCTCCGACACCGAGATGGAGGATGCTATGTCTTCGCCTCTACTCCCACGGCACCGCCTCTGCACCTATGTCCTCCGAGATCGAGCCCTTCGAGGAGGGTGAAGTCGTTGTCACCCCACCGCTTTGACCATACCGAGCGCTTGCCGCCTTTTGGTCCCCCACTTATGATGATATTTGAGTCACAAAGCAGGCTATCACCTCCGATGTTATGTCCCGCACACACTCATCCACCGATTCCGTATCTTCTATCTCTTGCCCATCACCATCGCCTATTCGCCGGCGGCGGCGAGCTAGGTTCTCAAACCCCACGAGCCCGCCGCTTGGCCACCATTCCGTTATCGAAAGAAGGGTGCTACCTTTATACATACCGCCGAAACGAGTAAAGGCACCCATCACTTTTGTTCCACCATCCGACATACCATCATCCTCCGCTTCCACCATCACCGCACTCGCACCACCACTCATACTGCTTTCACCACTACCACCACCTACCACATTCATTTACCGCACCACCACTGCATCGGTTTCATCCTCATCCTGCACCATCACCCTTGGTGACGCACACCGAGCCGATGACATCTCTTGGGAAGAGAGCCCGCCTCTCACCCACACATTCGGACCCATATTACTGTGCTATGTTTGGTACCTCCGAGCCGAGAGCCCGTGGGAGGGTCGATGCTAGACGTTGGTCATACATGATGCCGCCATTAGTCGATGGAGGTCGGAGGAGGGTGCACCTAGCGCCGGGAGCTTGGGAGCATCGGTTTCACGCCGAGACTCTTCCTACACGGAGAACCCTTCATCATACCATTCCATTGATAGCTGCCCGAGTTCGCGATTTGAGGATCACCGAGGATGTTGTGGCATTCGTTGATGAGGTTCCGCTGGTACGACGAGAACATTGAAGATGAGGTTGGAGAGCTCCTTAAAGGGAGGAGTACGATGGAGAGAGTGCTTGATAGGATTGGTGCCCAGAGTGAGAGAGCTAGTGGAGCAGTTACAGTGTTGGAGAGGAGGATGGAGTCAGATAGATTAGGACTGCTGGACAGAGCTGAGATGTTGGAGGGGGTTGTGCGACGACAGTCGGAGAGGATGACTATCATGGAGACTCGTGCTACTGCTTTGGAGCAGAGATTGGAGGCACGAGATAGAGAGGTGGATGAGCTGGCAGAGCTAGTCCGTGACCTACAGCGCCGATTGAGGAGCACACCTGACAGCCTCTAGAGTGGTGATTCATCTATTTAGTTTTCTGGTACCTTAGCCTGCCGCATGTGGCACTAATAAAGGCCTTGTATTCGCATGTTTTGTAAACTATCGAACAAGCTATTTATGCGACATTGTATGGTTTTGTATCACTATGTATGGATGATAGACCTATGGCATTATGGTTGTTATTTCTTTATGTTCGTATGTATGGTGATCTTTCTTATTTATCGGTGTATGAATCGAAGTGATCATTTATATATATTTCCTTGTGTGGTTCTAACATATTGTGATTCTTTCTCATGATGATTATACTCTATTGATATAATGTGATGATCTTGACTATTATGAAATCATTTTTTTTTATAATAATTCACAATTATGTTGAATGATTCTAAAATCTGAGTGTATGTCTTTAGAAAAATGGCAAGAACAAGAACTACCTCTACCTCACCGAAACTCCCGAGATGACCCTCAAGCAATTCGAGGTCTAGTTACTAATGAAATCGGTGTCGCTTTTGTCGCAAGACCCACCGAGGCAGCTCGAGCAAATGAAGCCCCAAATCAAGCCAACCGAATGAAGCCGTGGCAAATCGCAAATGTGGATACAAAGAGTTCATGAATTGCAAACCTACCTTCTTCAAAGGAACCAAGGCGCAGCTTGGCCTTATTCATTGGTTCGAAGATCCGAACCGTGTTTCTTCTAAGTGATTGCTCGTAAGATTGCAAGGTGAAATTTGCTACCGGTACTCACCGAAGATGCATTGTCTTGGTGGAAGGCTCATGCCCAACCTATTGGCATGGAAGAAGCCTACAAAACCACTTGGACCGAACTAAAGCAATTGATGATGAAGCAACATCGTCCAAGGACCGAGATCAAGAAACTTGAAGATGAATTCTATCATCCGACTACTAAGGGCAATGATCTCAAAACCTACTTCAAGCGCTTCCAAGAATTGAAAGCTCTATGCCCTTCCATGATTTCTCGATGAAGTTGTTGTTGGAAAATCTCATTGGGGATTACCCAAGCATTGAGGGCAATGTTACGCATCAAAACCCAAAACCGTGGAAGAAGTGATCACAATTTCCTACCAACTCATGGATCAAGTCCTCAAACATGGATCCGCAAGGCAATAACGACAACAAAAGGAAGTTTGATGACCGCCGAGGCAACACTTCAAACAACTACAACCACAACAACTCTTTCCATCACAACAATAACCGCAACAACAACAACCAAGGCCGCAACAATCACAATCAACACCGCAACAACAATCCCAACCCATACCACCAAAACCAAACAACCACCACAATCAACAAAACCGTAGACAAGAAGTTGTGAGGGCTTATGCCGCTACACCCGCCAATCGGAAGAGGCTATGCCGACCACACCCTTTGTGCACTCGATGCAACCCGCATCATGTGGGACGTTGTACTATTAAGTGTGGAAAGTGTAACAAAGTGGGCCATACCCACAAGGATTGCCAAGCCCTGCCATCGAAGTAACCTCCAACCCATGGGGATAACTTGCTTTGATGTGGAGAAGTCGGGCATGTCAAGAGTAGATGCCCAAAACCGACGGAACAACAACAACAACAATAACAACAACAACCCCGCTAGAGCAAGAGCTTATGTGCTAGGAGATGGAGATGCACAAGAAAACCCGGACGTCACACGGGCACGCTTTTCACTCAATCATCATTTAGCTAAGGTGTTATTTGATTCGAGCCGACAAAAGCTTTGTGTCTTCTAAGTTTGCACCCTTACTAAAAGTCACCCCAACCGTCCTAGATACCACATATGAAGTAGAGCTAGCCGATGGAAAAATAGTAGAACTAACACTATCCTTCGAGGTTGCAACCTATCTTTATCAAACCACCCATTCGATATAGACCTTATGCCTATCCAACTTGGTAGCTTCGATGTCGTCATTGGCATGGATTGGCTATCCAAGAATCGCAAGAATCATCTCGTGACGAGAAAGTCGCTCACCTTCCTCTCAATGGCAAAACTCTAATCATTCGGGTGATCGTAGTAAAACCCGATTGAATATCATCTCGCATGGTAAAACCGCAAAGTACATAGAAAAGGATGCCACATTTTTCTAGCACAAGTAACGGAGAAGAAGAAAGCGGATGAGAAACAACTAAAAGACGCCCCTGGCTAGGATTTTCCCAAGTATTTCAAGACTTGCTCGGTCTTCCTCCGATTCGCAAGTAGAATTCCAAATCGAGCTAATGCCGGAGCGGCACCGTGGCACGAGCACCTTATAGATTGGCACCTCTCGAACTACAAGAATTGTCCGACCAACTTCAAGAATTGTCCAAAAGGATTCATTCGACCGAAGTTCTTCGCCTTGGGAGCTCCGGTCTTATTTGTCAAAAGAAGGACGGATCTTTTCGTATGTGTATCGATTACCGTGAGTCGAACAAGCTAACGGTGAAGAACCGATATCCATTGCCTAGAATTGATGATTTGTTTGACCAACCGCAAGGGTCAAGCGCCTACTCCAAGATTGATCCGAGATCCGGGTATCACCAACCGAGAGTTAGAGAAGAAGATATTCCAAAACTCGCTTTCGAACACGATATGGCCACTATGAGTTCCAAGTGATGCCATTTGGTTTGACAAACGCACCGCGGTATTTATGGACCCGATGAACCGAGTGTAAACCTTACTTGGACAAATTTGTGATTGTGTTCATTGACGACATTCTCATTTACTCCCGCAACAAGGAAGAGCATGCGAACACTTGAAAGCCATTTTAGAGCTACTCAAGAAAGAAGAATCAGATGCTAAGTTTTCAAAGTGCGACTCGATTCAAAAGTTCAATTCCTTGGTCACGTGATAGATAGTAATGGTCTTCATGTTGATCCTTCAAAATCAAGTCACAAAGATTGGTCATCCCCTACTACCCCTACCGAAATACGCCAATTTTAGGTCTTATGGTTATTATCAAGATTTATCAAGGATTCTCAAAATCGCTAAACCTCTAACGGAGTTAACCCGTAAAAGAAGAATTTTGACTGGGTGAGGAACAAGAGTTAGCCTTTCAACTCTTGAAACAAAAGCTTTGCGAAGCCCCTATCTTAGCCTTACCCGATGGAGTGGAAGATTTTGTGGTTCATCAGGATGCATCACACCTAGGGTTAGGTGCGGTATTGATGCAAAGAAACAAGGTGATCGCTATGCTTCATGACAACTCAAAACTCACGAAAAGAACTACACTACCCATGACTTGGAATTGGGAGCCGTGGTTTTCGCCTCAAAATATGGAGACATTACCTATATGGAACCAAGTGTACGGTGTTTACCGACCATAAAAGTCTCCAACACATTCTCGATCAAAAGGAGTTGAACATGCGACAACGCCGATGGCTAGAATTGCTTAGTGATTACGATCGTGAAACCGCTATCACCCGAAAAGCAAATGTCGTGGTCGATGCTCTTAGTCGAAAGGATCGACCTAAACCTCTTCGAGTAAGATCTTTGGGAATGACAATTAAGTCACCCTTCCATCAAAAATCCTTGAAGCTCAAGTCAAGCTCTCAAACCCGAAACCGTCCCCACGAGAGAATCTTTGGAATGCCGGAAAACGAGAACGGTTTTGCACAAAGATCGGATGGAACCTTATGTTTTGGCGATAGAAGTTGGATACCACTTTATGGAGGAATACGGAACTCATCATGCATGAGTCTCACAAGTCTAAATATTCCATTCACCCGGATCCGACAAAATGTACCAAGATCTCAAGAAGCTTTATTGGTGGCCAAACATGAAAGTCGAAATTGCAACGACGCTGGGAAATGTCTCACCGTTTCGAGTCAAAGCCGAATGTCAAAACCTTCCGGATTGTTAACTCAACCCGAACTTCCGCTTTGAAGTGGGAGAGAATCACTATGGATTTCATAACCAAACTACCAAAGACCGCTAGAGGTTACGACACCATTTGGGTCATCATTGATCGCCTTACCAAATCCGCCATTTCCTACCCATCAAGGAGAATGATGAAATGGAAACCCTTGCTCAACTATACCAAGGAAATTGTATCCCGTCATGGAGTACCAATTTCCATCATTTCGATCGTGATACTGCTTTACTTCACACTTCGAAATCTCTTCAAAAGGCCTTAGGTACTGCTTGATATGAGTACCGATATCACCCTCAAACCGATGGCCAAAGCGAAAGGACTATCCAAACCTTGGAAGACATGCTCGAGCATGCGTGATCGACTTTGGAAAAGGTTGGGATAAACACTTACCGCTGGCGGAATTCTCCTACAACAATAGTTACCACGCTAGCATCAAGGCAGCCCCATTCGAGGCACTTTATGGTCGAAAGTGTCGATCACCGCTTGTTGGGCCGAGGTTGGAGATGCCCAACTCATCGGACCCGAGCTTGTCCAAGAAACAACCGAGAAGATTGTGCAAATTGCCAACGACTTCAAGTCGCTAGAGATCGACAAAAGAGTTACGCCGATGTTAGAAGGAAACCCATGGAATTTCAAGTTGGTGATCGAGTTATGTTGAAAGTATCACCTTGGAAAGGAAAGGTTCGATTCGGAAAACGAGGAAAGTTACACCTCGATACATTGGCCCTTTCAAGATTCTCGAGAGAATCGGCCCTGTTGCTTACAAGCTTGATCTCCTAAGAACTTAGTAGAGTACACCCTACCTTTCACGCCTCAAATCAAGAAATGCTTGTCGGATGAATCTCTTGTCGCTTCACTAAAAGAGATTAAACTCGATGACAAGCTCAACTTTGTCGAAGAACCAATTGAAATCATGGATAGGAAGTCAAGCGACTTAAGCAAAGTCGCATCCCTATCGTCAAAGTTAGATGGAACTCCAAGAGAGGACCGAGTACACGGGAGCGCCAAGACACCATGCGTGTTAAGTACCCACATCTCTTTGCAAATTCAACTCCGACAACCATCAGAACTAAAATTCATGGACGGAATTCTCTTAAGGGTTGGTATCAGTAGCCACCGTAAAATTTCACTATCATCAACCTTCATATTAATAAACTAGATTGTTTATCAAAACTTATTTGAGCTAAGTTGAGCATTTTAGCATGAACGTTTCATTTTATTGCATAAAATTTATGCAACTCCGAGTAGTCTTATTTAATCATGCCCGATATTTACCGATAACCGAAATCGCCTCACAAGAAATTTTCTTGTCTTACGAGCCGCACGCTGCATCGACACTAAATTAGTTATGGCTAAAGTCAAATAAATATTTCTACGAGTTAGAATTAATATTTTATTTTATTTTTTTGTTACCTTTATAAAACATGCTAAAATTATATATTACACGCTTGTGCAAAAGCATCAAACCGGACACCGTGACCCACATTTAAGCTCAAACGGGACACGATATACATAACGAAAATTTGAGATCCTTTCTTTCTTTTTTCTTGTAACCGAATATACTCACAAAGGTACACCCATCTCTTCCAAAACTTGCAAATGCATTGACCTTGAAACATATTTTGAGAAATAAACTTAAAACCCAACATGTAACTAAGCATTTGACTTTTGAAACATGATGAAACATATTTCCCATGCACACACACACATTTCACTCTTTCCTTGTCCTTGTGGCTGCCAGATACCACCTAAAACCACAAACCATTTGCTTGTTTTCTTAAATACTTCCTAGGTGCAAGTAAAATCAAGGTATCATGTATCCAAGCTCAACATAAACCCTTGGTCTTTAACCAAAAGCTCTCCTCCTTTTCTTCTTAAAACCCACGAGCCACAAGCTCATCACATATCTCATTTACAAAATCTCATTCAAAACCTCTAAGTGTATGCAAAGTTTAGCCTTGGAAGCTTGGTTTTCTCTTGGTTTGCTCTAGCTCACTTCGACACATACTCTTCCACACCCTCTTCGAGCTCATTAAACTTTCAAACACTCAAAGGAAAACTAAGGGTACTTGAAAACGAGCATAAGGGTTTTAGAAGCAAGGTAATCGGGTTCACTTTGGAACGCATATCGGGTTCACTTTGGAAAGCATATCGGGTTTCTTTCTCATCCTTGTCCGTGCGTATTCTTCCCCACCATTCTTGGTGTCGTAAGTCTTTCCTCCTTTTTTTTCGTATGTAGGACGATGTAGTTTCTTAACCATTTATAACACATCGATACGTTGTCACGACACTTGTACACGACCTCGTTATAAAAAGCTACGTTGTCAACCCATTTTGAAACTAACTACATTTCAAACTACTAACTACAAACTCAAATGTAGATACTTACATTTCAAACTAACTACATTTGTGATACTAAACTTGAGTGGATAGAAAACTCGCTTTGTTGTCAACCTATTTCAAACTAACTATAAACGCAAATGTAAGGCTTAGATTGTTTCCTTGGTTCACTCGGCAACGTTGTTAAAAATCACCGGACAAAAGAAAATGTATTGCATAAGCATGCAAACTTTCGAACATGGCTTATCGAGAAGAAATACATATCAAGCATGAAACAAATGAAATACCCATTAAATAGACTTACACCGTGAAACCTAACACAAAAGGCCCTTGGCTCGGCTTGGTGGGAGCGCTTGTGGTTAATCGGGAGGTTGTGAGTTCGAATCGCCTCATGGCGCTTACCCATTTTTTTGTTATATTTGTAACTTTCGTATTTTGACAAATCCAAATTCCCCACTTCGCACCTCTTGTCATTTTCCTTAAGATCTTTTATAAGCCTTATAAACTCATATTGATATCTACGATTTCAACCCTCGACTTTGAACCACTTGACACATTTCTTAAAATCCTTATAAAGTTTGAACCTTATATAAATCTTTACAACTTTGATCCCTCCAAGTTCTACACTTAACGCTTCCCATCCTAAGAACTTCTATAAGATAATAAATTTATATTTTCTACGAGTCTTCGTCACATAAATATAATTGATACATATTTCTATTTGACAACCACATTTGCATAAACTAGAAAATATTATACTTTTCTAAATATAATATTTTCCCACAACTTAGATAAATATATATTGTACATATATCTATACTTTTCAAAACTAAACAAAATCAAATAAATACAAGTTGATTTGTAATTATTTTCCACTTTAATAAATATACTCGAGCCAACTCTTATACGAATGTTTCGTAAACTGTCCCACTCACTTTTCCAAGAGCCAAAGACTTATAAGCATTTCGAAACTTATTTAAACTTAACCATTGCCAACACAAGCAACAATAAACACAAACTCTTGAAAATACTTCAACCGTTTTCAATACATTAAATCATGGATAAAAACAATAAACTAAGACTTGCCATGCTAATTATAGGTCGCGTGACGGTACTTCGTGCTCATACTACTTGACTTTACACTACTCGGATACCATTTGCAAAGGTGAGTTCATAGCCTCGCCTTTACTTATTTCTTTCAAACCCCGCGAGGGAGATGCATGCTATAAACTAGAACACAAGTCTTTTCTTAAACCAGATGCTTGCACGATCATTATTATTATAGCCTAAGTTGCCGCCATAAGTCCCTTACATCATGAACCATTAATCACTTGCTAGTGAACGCGAATATTGTGGATAGTACTATGGAATTAACGACCCGACTCGGTTATCGGAAATAACCGGGCGCACTATATTTGGTTAACTATGGAATTGGCAATTCCATCTCGAGGGCAATATTATTACTTACGCCAAGAATTAGGTGTATGCGCTAGTTTGGTGTCATGAGCTTAGTGCATAATAATAATCTATGTTTTCCATGGTGATTGTATTCAAGCAATTATCATCTCTTACTTGTGTTCAACCATTTATTTAAACCTATGAATATCACTCAACTTTTGTTGACTTTTTAAGCATGTTCATCTCGTGTACTAATTAGAATATCATGAAGGCGTGGAGCGGATGTCGTGGGACACTTGAAGTGGTGTTGTTTTCAATTAAAGTTATCATTTCGTAAATATTTAAACTATCTTTGTGTAACTTCAAAACATGTGGTATTCCTTTTGTGTTTCCAAACGCCGAGTTCTATGAAATGGTAACTACTTTTTATTAAAACGCCTCTTTAGAGTCGCTTTCTATAACTTATGACTATGATCCTCTAAGTAATACCCCAAATAGTCTTCCATCACACATTGTGATTTTGGGGTGTTACAATTTGGCGATTGATACCATTGTTAGGTCACTAGTTTTACAAACACAAGTAATATAGAAAGAGATAAGGCGATTGAACAAGATCTAACACACACACAAACAATAATAAGAGGCGGTTATGCGTAGGTGAATGTGAAAGAGAATAACTTGAACAACCAACCCTCAAATGAGGGTTTACAAGAGTATTTATAGGAGGGAAGCTAGGGCAACACTCCTAGTTCCCATCCTTTCTTATATGGGCTTGGGCCTAAGCTTATGGGCCTTCTACATAAGCTTGACCTTAAACAAACATAAAGGCCATAATAAAGCTACCTATTACATATGAAATATAAATACTTGAAATACAGTTTAGGAGTGATTCCAACACCACTGCTACAATATAGTATGTCAATCATGTATGCATGTATCATAGTATTAAAAAGTATAAATGTCACCACAAGGGTCTTCCAACAACTTAATTTGGGATGTATTTAATTTAATAGTCTTCCAACAACTTAATTTGGAGCCATTGAATTAATGGTCATCCAACAACTTAATTTGGAGCCACTGAATTGCACGTATTGGGAGCCTTTTCCCAAAGATTAATGGTCATCCAACAACTTAATTTGGAGCCACTAAGTTGAATAACGCAATTAAGTATAATGCACTCAAGAATAACGCATATAAGTTTAACACAATCATGTATAACGCAATCAAGTATAATGCAATCATGTATAATGCATTCATGTATAATGCAATCAAGTATAATGCAATAAAGTATAATGTTTTGAGTATTTGTAAAAGCAAAAGCAAGTAGTTGAGCATGTATCTCCCCCAAAGAGTTTGTAAAACGATTAAATGAGTAAAAGTGAGGTTACGAACTCACCGTAACAAAGGTGATATCAAATGTATAACGAATCGATGGATAAGCCGAGAAACCTCTACGCGCAACCTAGAATATGATGTTGTGTCTTAGGTTCTAAAATAAAGATGTGAATGTATAAACATGCTTATATAGTCATTACATCAATTATGCTTGGATACTTAACATTTGTGAAGTCGTATAAGTGTTTACGTTTTGTTTATTTAAGTTTTTCCCATCTAAATTTACCCGTTATATCTAAACCGTAAATGATCACGACTCGGTTTTTATGTCCTCAGAAAGGTAATTAAATGTATTAAACAGATTAGCGGGTCCTTCTTCCCCGGAAATTATTTAACTAATGTGAAATTACCAATTCACCCTTGAATGTACTAGTTATTTCAATCAGCAGCAAACTGTCTCACGGTTTTGGTCATAAGACGAGTTCTACAACTCCGTTTAATGCACGGACAGTGTCCACGTTCAAGTTAGGGCGTTAGCTAAAACTTTTATTCTTTGACCAACAAGGGGCGTATCAGTCTTTGATTCAGATTGATATGCAGGTCAAGTTATTAAAAGGATGTGCATTTGCTAGAGTTTCGGGTATGTGAAACCAATGCTTTGTACTTAGTCACTTGAGTTCAATTGTTTAGTTGCAGATTCATAGGCTCTATTTCTTTCTTTATATGCATTATGTTCTTTAGAGGCCTTTTTCTTCTAGCCATTGGCATCTCAATCAGAAATGGATGAAATAATATATAGTGTTTAAAATTAGTAGGGAAAGGTAACATGATGTGGTGCAGCCGTGCAGGACGTACCATTTAGGTTGCCTTCATGTTTCACTTTTACAGATACAAATTAATTTTGTATACCCATTTTCAATGTTGCAAAAATCGTGAATCGGTAGTCGGGCGGTCGACCACCCTGCAGCGAGTAATCGGTCAAGTCGGGATTAATCGGTGATTAATCGGATTGGCATTTCGCAATTTTTGGTATTTACAGACCAAACTAAAAATCTTAACCGATTCAAAGCTCGCTATGTTTCCAAACCTCAATAAAAGGCTCCAATTCTGATTATGATGCTCATTGTGCGTTATAAGTGAAATATACGATCCCCAAATTAAGTAGAATGCCTAAATTATTATTATTTTTAAAAAGACCGATTTGCCCGATTCGGCCGATTTTTGACCGATTCAGCCGATTAATCGGCCGATTTTTTGATTGCTTATTGTCGATTTTTTCCTAGGCCGATTTTTTGACCGATTTTCGAAAATCGACAAGGTACTCGACCAATTAACGATTAATCGGCCGAGTTGACCGATTTTTGCAACATTGCCCATTTTATAAACTGTTATAAAGTTAGTTAATTTATGGTTGATATGTTATAAAGTTGGTTAATCTTGAATACTACTTAAGTTAGGTTGATCAGTTTAAAAAGTAAAAATCTGAAAACACGTGATTTTCTAATAAAAGAGTACATATCAATTACCCAGTCCATTTAAGTTGCCTTTATGTAAATATGAGGCCCTTTAAGCTGTGTTTTGATTAGGCTACCACAACAATAAGGTGTGTTTGGATTAAGATACTGCAGCAATAGGGACTGTTTGGATTAGGATACTGCAGCAAAAGGGTGCACATGTACACTCTTGCCCTGTTACCATAGATTGTAGTCAAGGGCCAACTGTTGATTTGCGAGTTTTGTCACCAAATGAAGGACTCTTAATAGGCCCAAAAATCCACAGGCTCAAGGGACGGAAAAGTATATAAGATTTCCTTTTTTCAATACTTTATGAAACATTATGTTACAAGACTTTCTAATTCAATACTAAGGTATGTTTTATACTCCAACCAATTTGAAAGAAGCATTTTAATAATTATTGAGAAATTGTTTATATGATGTATGAACATGAAATAAGCAGTTTTATGAGGATTCCAAAGAGCCCACAATAGGTTACTACTTGACTACGTTGTCTATGTAGAGGCTGGCAATAGGATTAATTGACCCTGTAATTAATTTCACCTGCTTATGCTTGCTGCCATCACAGACAGTAGGCTAGCCATTGATACCAACCATAACTCTATAACCATATAATCTGACGCTATGTGACTATAAGCTCTCAACAATCTTTCTGACATTGGTTCAATAGGAACTTTGCCACACAAATATACCTCGCCTCTTCACTAATATGTTTGTCATTTACATCATGTTTTTATGATTAGATACTGATACTTATTATCTCTTATAAGGAATCCATAGTGACTTATTAAATTGTTAGAAAACCGGTCTCGTAATTTGCATATTAGATGTAACTCTCAAAATCTTAGCTCTATTTTTCTATGATCATTTATAGACTGAAAATTTGATAGTTGAGATGCGTGGAACATGGCTCCGTTTATTAAACTTTGGTTATTCCAATAACAGGGCCTAGTATTTTTTTTTGCCAACAATAGGATTTTTGCTAAATGTTATATATTGATAATGATAATGTATCGTCTACTCTAACATAATACGGCTAATGAACAGTGTACGTAACCTCTTTTATATCATCTCGTAAACATGATCATTACTTATTTGCAAGGCAAAAAAAAATATTAATGTTGGAGTTCAAGCTTTAATGCTTATAGTTCAAGCTTTATAGTACTCTTTGTGAACAGTTCCTGACCAAAATATATTTGTAAATTTGAGTTTGTATATTATGAATATGTTACGCGTAAACGTTACAACCCGATTTGCTAAAATTGATTTCGTGATTATGATCCACTAATCAAATCCCAGTTGTTAAAACAATAACTGTATTTGATGCATATGTTCTAAGAGGCGCGTTGTGGCCTTTGATATGAAACTCAGCATAGGATTTTCAGTTAATGATTTTGTAGATTTTTCAGGAGTTGACTGTTTGTTTTTGCAAATCCATGCATCTATGACAGGCTGTAATATGAAATTTTGTAGGTTGAATCTTTGAAACGTCAAGGGAGAAGGTAAACGTGGCAGCAGGAGCACACAGGAAAACGGGTCAGATGAGGTAAACAGGTTGGCCGGGCCATGAACGTCAACTAAGGTGTGTGCGCCGAAATAGGTAGATGAGTCACCCGGGGTTCAATAGCTTAGATGGGTTATTTACAACTCACGTGATTATATTGTACGTACCTAACCTCTATACGATTACCCACATTTTGGCACCCATCGTTATTTTGGAACTGTTTCAGTGTGCAAAATAACACTACCTATTCTCCTTTGACATAAATTGGTCTTGCAAGTTCAACAAATATGTTGGTTGCACATCTATATTATTCGTTGTTCAGGAGGTGTATTCAGCTTCGAAAGTATGTACCGGAGGTGAGTTCATGGGATGTAACCGTCATATATGTTACAACTGCACAATGCTCATGCTGAACTCATGGTTAATCCACTGCTTTATCCTAAAAGCATCTCCAACTAAAGCTAAAGTAATAGGGTTTTTTTTTTTTTTTTTTTTTCTAAAAATGTTTTTAGAAGTTTTTCCCTATTTGAGAAATTCAATGACTTTTTTTTAATCTAAGACTAGGATCCTAAAGTTCTTGAGAGGATCACACCAATATGATATATTATAATATAATAAAAAAATTCATAAAATGTTTTTTTACAGACATTTTGGTATTTGAGCTTGTTTCGAGCCGTAACATTTTGGTAAGAAAATAGTGAGCTTATGAGTTTATCTAAGGGGATTTTTATAAGGTATCAATTTTTTAAATGAACTCTTTACCTCCACCTTTAGACGAACGAGCAAAATGGTTTTGCTCGTCACTATTCTTGCTCGCCCCATTTAGATCAACTATATAACTACCATCCATTTTTTAAATCGATGAGAAAATTTATGAGAGAGCAAGGTTTGCTCACTATGTTTTTTCTTTTGCCTCCTTTTGAATTCGGCGATTATGGGTGAGCAAGGTTTTGCTCGCTAAGTTGTTTGTCTTTTAGCAAGGAACCCTTTTGTCTTCTTTTGATTCAGCGAGCAAAAATAAGGGCGAGCAAAACCTTTTGCTTGAAGTGTCGATTTTTGTAAATGAGTGTGAGAAGTGTTTATTTTTGTAATTGAATTTTTTATAATCTTTATTTTTGCGGTTTATTTGAGACTTATTTAATCTTTACATTGCATTTTTACAAGCATAAGCAGTCCAATCACCTTAGTGTATTGTCATTTGCTAATTCAAACATTCAGCAAGGGCTTATGAACTTTTAATTAATTTTAAGCCTTAAACTGCTTATTAAAAGTAAGCTTAGACAAACTCCCCTTTAACATTTGTATATGACATGTAATTGTTAAAACATTAAAACCCCATAGCCGTAACTTTATTATTGATCGATATTTATAGATTACAACCCTAATAAACCATAACCCTACATCATGCTTGGGCCATATTTATCATCTAATACTCCCTTGTAGTCTGAGCGGCGAAATCGCGAAAGCTCGGACTGTAATAGTAAACTAGAAAAAAAAAATAACGTAATAAAAGCATAACTTTAGTTGACTCGTATCAAAACCATACAAATGGTCGACTTTAGTCGACTGGTACCGACGGTTGAGTAAGTTGACCGGTAACAAAACCATAATAACGGTCTACTTTATAGACCGGTACCAACGGTCAACTTTAGTCGACCCAGAATAAAGTTCGCATTTAACCGTCGACTAACAAACAAACAATAAAACAACTATAACTTTTTTTTCAACAATAAATCAAAAACATAAACATAAATTCTTAATCCTTAAAACCCATTAAACCATGACATGAGTACCTCATCTAAATTATTATTCTTCTATTAATAACCACCACTTTGAGAAGAAGATTTTGAAGATCGTCAATGTATTTAAGAGAAGCCTCGTGAGTATCCAATCCCTTTGGACTCATAGTGAGCCACCGTCTTCGTTGCGCTCGGCAACTTCTTCATGTTCCTCTTCTCCACAATGGATTTTGATTCTCTACTGGTTCCTTGCATCTTGTTTGCGCTTGGTTGGGATTTTAAACCCCAAAACTGTTGAAGGATTTAGATCTAGAAAGGATTTTGAGTAAAAAAATGTAGTATGGTAGAAAATAAATTGGGCTTTTTTCTAATCGATAATTGAGGGTTAGGGTTTGACGAGTGGTTTAGGGAGGCGACTCAACTTAACCACCTAGGTTTGAGGTCTGAAGACGCTCCGATACCATGTTAAAATATTAAAACCCCGTAGACGTAACTTTATTATTCATCGATATTTATAAATTACAACCCTAATGGACCCTAACCTCACACTGGGCTTGGGTCATATTTATCATGTAATAGTTATTGCCAAAAAAGGTTTGTTCTTATGAGTGTTTCACATCTATACTGCTATGCTAGGATGATTTTAAGGATTTGTATCTTTATCTTGTATCCAGTCAATGAAAATGCTGAGATTGTTGTGCGAGTTTCCTCCTTTTTCGACATTGCTCGTAGCCTTTTGTTTTAAATCCATGGCCTTTACTTTGAATGTCTTGTCACTGAGAAGGCATTCTAGTTTATTCTTTATTTCTTCTCGTGTGATGATGCCTGACTGATCCTTGGTAAACCCCAGCCCGATCGTCCAGATATCACAAATGTATGTTTGGTTACTGAATTGGTCGGAAATGTATGGCCAGCATAAGAACAGGAGTCCGTTTGTCACACCTTCTAAAGTAGAGTTCCAACCACAGTGGCTTAAAAAGCAAGCCACTGAAGGGTGTGCTAAGACTTTCTGCTGTGGGGCCCAGCTTACGATTCTTCCACGAGAGTCTATTTTGTCTAAATATCCATCTGGATAAGATACTGTAGTTTCCTTGGTCATACCTGGTCGCACGACCCACAAGAATGGTATGTTGCTAAGTTCAAGACCAAGTGCCAATTCTTCGAACTGAGTTTGGTTGAAGACTGTGAAGCTACCAAATGCTACATAGATGACTGAACATGGTGGTTGTTGATCAAGCCATGCCAAGCACTTGGAGTCTTCTTGCCAGAAGTGGCCTGTCTGGTCAGCAAGTCGGTTGCTTGCTAGCAAAGGCCCAATCGGCAACAGCTGTGGGTACAGGCCGAATGCTGCAGGCTCGAGCTCAGTAGTTGAGTTACATATAACCCATTCTGTCATTGTTGCAGCTTCTGCAACATCTACTGAAATTTTAAAAACTGATTTTGTGGTTTCCATGTCACCAACAAAGGCCCATGGGAGGCTTGTAGTTCTTATATGTGGCATGGTTGGTGACAGCTGAATCATTTGATCTTTTAATGGAATTCCTGAGATACAAGTTTTTTCAAATGTCACCCCAGTTTTTAACAATCATACTTGATAGAATTAGATAAGCACGCTAATCTCACCTTTGTTGTCTATCATTCCATCATCAATCAGCTTACGAATGCTCAACGCAGGTGCCAGTGAAGCAACTGATGCAGGCCAGAAGACTACTCGTCGTATTCCCATCTTATTTGCGACTCGAATGGCCCAACCCGCACAACCATCAGCGATAACACAGTTGACTGTATCGGTTCTGTCCTTATTAATCTTCTCTATAAGCTCTTCCAGCTTACCAGGCATGGTTTTTAATATTGATTCGGTCAACTTACCAAGGTCACTCCTGTCTTCCCATGGTTCTAACCCATCTGAGATGGAAACCATATGCATCAGGTCTTTAAGACCTTTTTCCATCCAAGTGTCTGTGACAAGTTTGTGATTGATCTCTGTGTTCACGAATGTCACTTTGATACCTTGCATGACCAAGCGTTGAGCGAGCTCCATCATAGGGATTACGTGTCCCTGTGCTGGATAAGGTATAACTAGTACATGAGCCATATCTGCCCTTTTCTTAGATATCATGTTCTGATGTTATAACAAGTGCCTGTGCTTTCTGCAATGATTGTTTTCCGTCTCTTAAGCTAATGTTTTTTGCTGCTTGATGACATAAAATGATTTGGATTTGTTGAATCTGACAAAATCAGGTATTTTTAGTGTTCTAGAGAATTTGTTGCTTTACATGCATTATTAAATGCGATTTGATCGATAAAAAAAAAAAAAAAAAAAAAAAAAAAAAAAAAATGAAAGAAAGAATATCTGATTTGGTGGAGATTTCAACAGTAAAACTTTGGCATCATCCTGAAAACCTCATGATGGTCTAAAATATAAAACAATTTGTTGCATATACTAACATAGAAAATTGTTGCTTTTCTTTACATATTTTGGTGACCCCATCTGAATTTTAGATTGTTGGATCTTCTGTTTTGTTTTTTGTCCATGTCTTGATCCATTTCCTCTGTTAACAGACTCGTTCTGATTCTTTTGGTCATTTGGTAGCATACTGAAGCAGCCAAGGACTACAACATCAATGATTAGAGCATCAGCTTTGCTAACAATACCAAACTCAATTGAAATTAAACGACCTTTGGACAACAAATAGGCATCTAAATCCCCCAATTGTTGTTCATGAGTCCGTTATAATTAACTTATGAATGGAAGGTCATTATCATATTTCTTTAACTAATCCAATGTCACTTCCTTGTGAGTGACCTCTGTGTTTAGAAATGTAACTTTGACATCTTGTTCGACCAGGCGTTGAGCAATCTCCATTGCAGGAAATAAATGTCCTTGTGTAGAAAGAGGTATGAGTAACATGTGGTTTTGTCATGATGTCTGTGCAATGTTTTTTCGGATATTCTACGAAAGTTCTAGAGAACCAAATTCTATCTTTTTGAGATGAAAGATATTCTTTTAAATCAAACATGACCTTGCAAATTTTTGAACAACCTTGTCATCAATATTTCCCAAGAAACATAAAAGATATTTTCATACAAGTAACCAAAGGAAGCAAGAGCATATTTTGTGTGATTAAATTTGATATACAGCGCATAAGAAAAAAAAAACTAAAACAAATTAAAGCTAAACAAACTCACATCTGATAAATCAAATATGAACAATTTATTACAATTGAAAACCTGCAACGCCCAGCATAGGAAAACAAAGGGACTGACATGTTTATACATTAGAGTCCATCCTAGAACGCTTGTACGGACTTCATTATTTCTTAGCCCAACTCCTAAACATAGTTCTACTTTTAGAGCAGGGAACATAAAAAGCAAACCGCTAATTACGCTACCTAACCCTGTTTTTAAATTTCATGTTCAAATAGATATAGATTGATCCCCTGCATTTGTATCTTTCTCTTTAATCCACCTAATAAAATTGTCTAGATGTAAGTGCGACTGTGCGAGGATCCTCCTTTATTAACAGTACGTGAAATCTTATCTTTGATATCCAAGGCCCTGTCTTTAAAAGTCCTGTCACATAGCAGCTGTTCTATCTTACTTCTTATTTCTTCTCGAGTGATGATACCTGCATCATTTTTATTAAACCCCAATCCAGTCTTCCAGATGTCACAAATGTAAGTTTCATTGTGAAATTGATCAGCAAAGTATAGCCAACACAAAAATGGGAGTCCGTTTGTCACACCTTCTAACGTCGAGTTCCAACCACAATGACTCGTGAAACAAGCCACAGAAGGATGAGCTAGAACCTTCTGCTGTGGGGCCCAGCTGACAATTCTTCCATGAGAACTTACTCTTTCAATAAATCCATCTGGGTAAGCAGCTGTAGTCTCCTTTGTTATACCGGGCCGCACGACCCACAAAAATGGTCTGTTGCTAAGTTCAAGACCTAATGCCAATTCTTCAAATTGAGTTTGGTTGAAAATAGTGAAGCTACCAAATGCAATATAAATAACTGAACATGGTGCTTGTTGATCTAGCCATGTTAAGCAGGTGGAGTCTTCTTGCCAGAAGTGGCCTGTCTGGTTAGCAAGACGGTTGCTTGCTAGCAAAGGGCCGATCGGCAGCAACTGTGGGTACAGGCTGAATGCTGCAGACTCGAGCTAAGTAGTTGAGTTACATATAAACCATTCTGTCATCCTAAAAGCTTCTTCAGCTTTTACTAACAATTGGAAGATTGCTTCTATAGTAGGCACGTCTGGAAATCCTGCCCATCCAAGGTTCTCAGGTTTTATAGGTGGCATTGTTTCCGACAGCTGAATTATTTGATCACTTATGGGAACCCCTACAATAAATGTTCAAGGACTATCAAAAGAATATCTTAATTAAGAATCTTACTTAATAAATAGATGGTCTTTTACGCACCACTCTTGTTTATGATTCCATCGTCAATCAATTTCTGAATGGAGAGCGTGGATGCCAATGTGGTAACTGAGGCAGGCCAGAAGCATGCCCTTCTAATTCCATATTTTTTGCTACCCGTGTGGCCCATCCCATGCATGCGTCAGCAATAACACAAGTGACTTTATTGCTGTCTTCTTTGTTAATCGTCTCTATAAGTTCTTCCAGCTTGCCTGACATGGTACGTAATATTGACAAAGACAAGTTACAAAGGTTACTCCTGTCCTCCCATGGCTCTAACCCATCAGGGATCGATACCATCTGCATTAGACCCCCAAAAATATCTCCATCTAAGCAATTTCTTGTTACTAGCTTGTGGTTGACCTCTGTGTTTACGAATGTAACTTTGACTCCTTGATTGACTAAGCGATGAGCAAGCTCCATTATAGGAATTACATGGCCTTGTGCGGGATAAGGTATTACTAGAACATGTGGTTTTGCCATGATTTTGAAACAAGTTTTGTTGGTGCTTTGACTGCTTTCTACTTGAGTGCCAACTAACTTTTATAGAGAATTGGGTGAGGACTGAGAAATTAATTCATGCATTTCTGTTTGTGGTATTTGGATGCAGTAGCATAATCATTTCTTAGTGTTTGGGATACTGCTTATATGTTTATTTTTATGGCTTTATTAGAGTTAATTATTTATTGTTTCATTATTATTTTGGTTGTTTTACATGTATTAATTACGTCAATGCATTTAGTTGCTTGATTGTTAGCTAGTTGACAAATTTCTAATATTCAAATCTTAACTATATCGTTTTATAATCTATCAAATCACATATATGTGATTTGATGGATTATAAAATGATATGATTAAGATTTCAATATTAGAAATTTGTCATCATCTTGAAAACCTAATGTTGGTCTAAATTATAGAACAGCTTGTTACTTAATATACTGATATATATTCACTTTTCTTTGCAGATTTTGGGGACCCCCATCCCAACTGCGGATCTTCTGTTTTGTTTCTGTCCATGTCTACTTCGTCAGTACTGGACTCGTTTTGATCCTTTTGAAGCATTCTGAAGCAGCCAAGGATTGTAACATTAATGATTAAAGCATCAACTTTCTAAAGAGCCTTTTTTTTTTTTTTTTTTGCCATCTCTGCTTAGTTAGGCATTGTTTGTCGATACCACGAAAAATATCTTTATTTCTCGTGTCAACAAATTGGGCTAAAATGTTTACTTTAGATTTCTTTAATTTTCTTACTCAACAAACTTGAGAACTATGTGATCCAAAACTTCAAATCAAGAGAGTCGAAGGTGTTTTCAAATCAATATTTACAATGAAAGGACATTCGTTTTGTAATTCAGTGTTAGTCGGCCGTACAAATGCTTTCCAAGTATTGAATGTGATTTGATTGATAAAAACTAACATGGTTAAGATTTTCAACGGTAGAACTTCGTCATCATCCTGAAAATCTAATGTTGACTAATATAGAACAATTTGTCGCATATTCTAATATTAATATATGTTCACTTTTCTTTGCATTCTGGGGACTCCCATCCAAAATTCTGAATGGTCGGATATATGTTCTGTTTGTTTCTTGTCCATATCTTGATCCCTTTACTTTGTTACTCGACTTGTTTTGATCATTTTGGAAGCAAGTGAAGCAGCCAAGGACCGCAGCAGTTAACGTTAGATCATAAGCTTTCTTAGGAGGGTTATTTATTTATTTATTATTTTTATTTATTTATTTATTTATTTATTTAGTTATCTCTAGTTCCTCTCACTATTGGAAATTGTTAAGATCAATCTATCTTTAATTATGTTAGAACCTTAGCCATAGTAGTATATACATTATTTAGTAGTTGTAAATGATTGCAGCCATGTAAACATAGGCCAATAAAGGCTGCATAAATTTTTTTTGGTCTGAGCCAAAGGCCAACTGACCTTAAGACAGTTAGTTAAAACAGTTATAGTTAGTTATTGTCAGTTATAATGAAAATGTATGAGTTTTGGTTTGAATGAACCATCACATCCTTTCAATAACACCTTTTAGGAATGTATAAATAGCATGTATGTATGACAGTTAATTAATCATCAAATTACCGTTTATATTGTTAGTTATCATCCCTCTATATTCTGTTTTTTGCCTACTTTGCATACTACTCCTGCGTACTCTCAAACTCTCAAATAAACACACAATTGTCTATCAATAATGGTGAACACAAATACCTTCTTAGAGGACAGATGGTCAAGTCTGCACTCAAGAGGAATTGGCCATCCTAATATTTGGCATTAGAGCAAACCTAGGAAACCTTTAAGGAAAAGACTTCAACATGATTTTATTCAAAGACAATTGAGAAGAGAAAGAGAGTCAAGACTTGGAAACTGTATTAGACAAATCTCCAATGGCTGCAAAGAGATGCTAAAAAAAAAGAGTACAATTCTGCACTTCCTCAAGCATAATCCCATAATGTCCTAAGCAAACACAAGAGACAAAAGTGTTATGGATGCAGACTAAGAGGACACATTATCAGTAATTGTTCAAACAAGAGAAGGAATTCTGAGACTGCAAACACAAAAGTCAAAGATGAAAGACAGTTCAAAAGGTGTATACTCGGTCTTTACATCCTGAAAGCATACATATGCAGACCGACTTCATGATTGAAGGGATCGATGAAGGAAATCGACAAGATCCGTATATCAACAAGAATATTGGAAAGCATGTATGTTCAAACAAGAATCTGTTTGGAAAATTAAAAGAAAGATTCATTGTGAAGAAACTACAAGGAAAGGGAAATTTCTTGTTCATACACGGAATTGGAGAGATCAACATCAGAATTGGGAAATTTTTGGCATATTTGTTGTTCTTGAAGGCCAAATCCCAAGGAATGGATTTGGCCTTCAAGAACAACAAGTGCATACTTGTGTACATGTTCATAGACCCCGAAATCGCAAATTTAATGAAAGCAAGATGAAGATGATGCAGAATAAATACTTGAATGATTATTACGAATCACTTGAGGAAAATTCTGACTGTGAGGAAGGAAAGTCAGAAAAGGAAACTGTTTGGACACAAAATTTAGGGGTGGCAATCGAGTCGTGTTCGGTTTAACCTATTCGGGTTCGCGGGTTGATGTGTTATTTTAACATCTACCCAAACACGACCCATTTATTAATCGTGTCAAGAAACTCAACCCTAACCCAGACCTGCATAACATGTGTAACCCATTTGTAACCCGTTTAACCTGTTTAAATAAATAGGTCAAGCGGTGAATAAGGTTAGTGGTTTGTCGATTTAACTTGTTTAAATGCAAAAAACGATATAAAGATTTAAAAAATGATAATAATAACATACAAATAACTACGAAACAATTTCAATGATATTTGAATATAATCGTAACTTACTCATATATTAAGTACATAACATAGTACATTTAATAAAAATCCAACATGAAATCCAAGTTACATATTTTAATTTTAGTGGCTTATATAACTTAAACGGGTTCACAGGTTGACCTATTTAATAATGAATCAACCCAAACACGACCCATTTATTGAACGAGTTTGACGGGTTGACCTGTTTTTGACCCAAACCTATTTAACTTCGTGTCGGGTTCGTGTCGTTTACCGTGTCATGTCAAAAATTGCCACCCCTAACAAAAGTGTTACAGATGTGAAGAAATTGGACATCATGCCTATGCATGTCCAACCAAAGCAACAACAGTTTGATACATACCAAAAGATGAAAACTGTGTCTATGTAAAAGGTGTGTTCTATCCAACAGAAGTGAGTTCATTTAATGAGTATGTTTCTTTTCTTGATCTATTAAAACATGATGATCTAGTCAGTCAAGAATGGGACATATTTAAGGACAAATTTTACAATGCTTTCAAATGGTTTTATGATGTATATTTGAAAAAGGAAATGCCTGGTCCTATACCCCCAAAGATAAATGGCATAAAGATCAGCTAATGGATCTCTATAAGATAGTAGAAAGTTTAGGAGGATACCTATGTGTATATTTTGCAAAAGAGTTTGGTTATATAGCAGAGATGTTTGGTCTATCATGTGATTATAGTGAAGAAATCCAAGAGTGTTACAACAAATACTTAGATGTATTTAAGTGCTACTATAGCACTGCAACAAAAGGTGATTTCATTTAATGAGTATGTTTCTTTTCTTGATCTATTAAAACATGATGATCTAGCCAGTCAAGAATGGAACATATTTAAGGACAAATTTTACAATGCTTTCAAATGGTTTTATGATGTATATTTAAAAAAGGAAATGCCTGGTCCCACACCCCCAAAGATAAATGGCATAGAGATACATTTAATGGATCTCTATAGGATAGTAGAAAGTTTAGGAGGATACCTAAGTGTATATTTTGAAAAAGAGTTTGGTTATATAGCAGAGATGTTTGGTATGTCATGTAATTATGGTGAAGAAATCAAAGAGTGTTACAACAAATACTTAGATGTATTTAAGTGCTACTATAGCACTGCAAGGGTGCCACAATTGGAACAAGAGTCTGTTTCTAAAGAAGACCACAATATCTCGTGGATCAAGGCAAAAGTTTACATGCCCTCAAAGTCACCGTGGTGATCAAGAAGATCAAGTGACAAGACCTATTGGACAAGACATAATGTCAAGAAAGAACAAGGTTGAACACTTTGGAGTTGAATTAGAAGATATAGAAGAAACAAATAAGGGCAACCAATATCAAGCTACTTACCAAATAAAGACAAAAGACCATTTTGAAAAGGGAAGCACAAGTATGGAAGTTAAGAAAGAAGAAAGGGACACCAGCAGTAATTCTAGTGATGATTTTATCATCATTAGTTGATCACATCAAGGAATCATGAAGAAAAAACAGATTAAAGGTTATTTGATCTTAAGGGGAGAATGTTGAAAACTGTTAAGATCAATCCATCTTTAATCATGTTAGAACCTTAGCCACATTAGTATATACATTATGTGGAAAACGTAGAGGGGGTGAATACGTTTCCGTTTCAAACTTAAAACTTTTGTATCAAATATAGTATACACCATTGCATTTGCTAATCTCGACGCGAGGATGCATTTAACGCATTACGGCATGTAAGGCTAATCCCTTAATATCACATAAGATTCCGCAAGATTAGTGGTTCATTATAAATCAAGTTTCATCACTATTAGTCCGGTTGCTTTTTCTTGATCAAGTGTGTCATAATATGTAAAGTGTTAAATATAGTTTATGACTATATGAAAGACCAAGTATACATCACAAACATAAACATCAACCACATAGATAATCGACAATATAAAGCAAGAATAAAAGTAAAGCGATAAGTAAAAGGATACACAAACCAACACGGGGATTTATAGTGGTTCGGTCACGAAGCTCCTCCCTGCCCTACTCCACTCCTCGAGTACCCGACTCGAGAGTTACTTCACTAGATCAACAAACTCCATTCTCGGCGGAGAAAACCTTACACAACGTCGCTTACACTTTATCTGGTACTAAGCTAAATACCGAATCCTTAGCACGGCGGACCAAACCAACACAACATCGCCTACCCTTTATCCGATACTAGGCTAGATACCGAGTCCTTAGCACGGCGGACCAAACCAACACAACGTCGCCTATACTTTATCCGGTACAAGGCTAGATACCGGGGACAATGGAGGAACCACTACCTGACCAACATGACACATCTATGACACTCGTTATGTTTTGTGGCCCAACATAACAAATCTTGTGTTTTATGGCACAAACACATAAACCATCTAATTTAGTTATAGATACAAGAAGATGATACAAGACAATATCCAAGACAATGTGTCTAATGGATATGAAATCCTAAACCAAACATCAAGAACACAAAGCATGATGTAGTTAGTCTTACATGAGTGAAGATGACAAGTTTCTCAAGCTTGTTGTAGAAGATTTTCATGTGCTTGTATGCTTGTGATGGAGGATAACTTCAGTACGTAAGGATGCAAGATCTCTAGACTTGCTTTGGAGGATCACTACGGGGGTATGCTTACAACAATTGAAAGTTAGAAGCATTATGATCATATGAGATGAGGGTGTTTTACATGTTTTCTAATGATCTAAATATGTTAGAAATGATGGAGAGAAGTGTGTGTTCAAGTGTGAAAACATGGTGAGAACTGGTTTGCTATTTATAGGTAAAAAGACCAAAACATATTTCTGCCCCAATGATCCCTTCTGAGAGGGATCCGCCTGCCTAACCCAAAGGGATCCGGCGGAACCGCGGTACTGGGCAACAAATCCGGTTTTTGGGTTATATTCCGGTTATGGGTTATGGGTAATGAACCATGGGTCATGGACTTTGGGTCATGAGTACCCAACAAGATACAATGTATCTAGAAAATGGGTTATGGACTTTGGGTCATGGGTCATGGGTCATGGGTTTTACCCAATATGATTTCATGCATGATGTCATGCAATGGGTCATAGGTTATAGATCATGGTTTTTACCCAACACATTTACTTTTATTTATGTATTTTATAAAATGTAAGTAACCAAGATTACTTAAGTGTTTTATAAAATGGTTTTAGTTTTATATAAACTATTTAACTAAACATGTTTAATGGTTTGTTTGGGTTGGATCATAACGCAACATAACAAACATTTACGAACCCGTGTTGTAGCATACAAGGACTTAAGTCGTCAAGAGGTGTTGAAAGTATGTTGAGACAAAATAATATTACGAGTAACTTATACATTTTACGTTATGTATTACAAGTTACATGTTTGTCATCAACAAAACAAACGAGACTGTATAGATTGAATATCGTAATATTTGCACTAACACATTATTTAGTAGTTGTAAATGATTGCAACCATGTAAACATAGGCCAATAAAGGTTGCATACAATTCGTCTGGTCTGGGCCAAAGGCCAATAGACCCTAAGACCAATATTGCAAAAATCGGTCAACTCGGCCGATTAATCGTTAATCGGCCGAGTACCTTGTCGATTTTTGAAAATCGGCCTAGGAAAAAAATCGACACTAAGCAGTCAAAAAATCGGCCGAATCGGTCAAAAATCGGCCGAATCGGGCAAATCGGTCATTTAAAAAAAAATAATTTAGGCATTCTACTTAATTTGGGGATCTTATATTTCACTTATAACGCACAATGTGCATCATAATCGAATTGGAGCCTTTTATTGAGGTTTGGAAACATAATGAGCTTGAAATCAGTTAAGATTTTTAGTTTGGTCTCCAGAAATACCAAAAAATTGCAGGAAATGTCAATCCGATTAATCACCGATTAATCCCGACTTAACCGATTACTCGCTGCAGGGTGGTCGACCGCCCGACTACCGATTCACGATTTTTGCAACATTGCCTAAGACAATTAGTTAAAATAGTTATAGTTAGTTATTTTCACTTGTAATGAAAGGGTATGACTTTTGGTTTGAATGAACCATCACATCCTTTCAATGACGCCTCTTAGGCATGTATAAATAGCATGTATGTATGACAGTTAATTAATCATCAAATTACAGTTTATATTGTTAGTTATCTTCCCTCCATATTCTGTTTTTTTGCCTACTTTGCATACATACTCTCAAACAAACACACAATTGTCTATCAATAATGGCGAACACAAATATCTTCTTAGAGGACAGACTGCACTGAAGAGGAATTGGCCATCCTAATACTCACCAACTATCTGATTATGGCTTATTCTTCTTGTAGATCAGGCTTGTTATAAATGCGATGCATTGAGACCGATCGGTTAAATATCATAAATAGTAAATGGAACATATAAGCCAAATATCCAATATCAGGATCCAGTAAATAACTCTCTTTATTCAGAAAGGCCAGGTAATCTACCGACCGCTTCCTCCTTCAAAAACACCATATTTTCCATAGAGAGAAATATGTAGTAACTTCATAAGCACTGTCCCTAGGATCTTCTATATTACAAAATTTTCTTTTGGGTTCGTTACATTAATTTGGTGTGTTCAAATCTATTCCATGTTGAATCCAGATGATTTTACCTTTTGTTGATAGGGATATGCCAAACTCATGACAGTAAGGCCGAACTGGAAAGGGTATACGCAGTCCTGTTCGCAGTTCCAATTAATAAAAACAATCGGCTCTTCATCCTGTCCGGTCAAATTCAGTCCAAAACCAGGATATTACTCTTTTACGAAACCAATAGTCAATTAAGAAAAAAATTAGGATTGAATCACTAGCTGAAAGTTTGAGTCTGATAATATACAGGTACTATACGGTCTGGTCTCGTTTATAATATCTCAAATTATTGTTTCAGGTTCAGTTTCAGCACTGCTTAGTTTTGTACAGTTGCACGCCTTATTATCTGATAGGAACCAGTGATGATGTGGATACTATTAGCCTTTATTGTATGTGATTCAGAAGAACTGGAGATGTTAGATGTTGCCTTACATTATGTGGAGTCAACAGGTAATCTTTTGCAAAGGTTTTATTGTAATTGTATTTACAATGAACAACAATGAGCATCTATTTCCAATAATGCACATACTTAGAAAGTGGTCCATTTCATAAGGTAGAAGAAATTATGAACATGGTAAATCTTTTTTTTTTTTTTTTTTAAAACTTTACCAAAATAAAAGTCAATAAAATTAAATAACCATTACCTTGATTTTAAGGTGGGAGTGATGTGTTAGATTGCATACGAAAGATCTATAATTAATTTTAGTTATAAATAGGTTCACATCTGATACAGCCCAACATATGGAAATAAAGGAAAAGACATATTTATGCACCAGAGTCTAGGGAAGCTTGTATGGAGTTCATTATTTATTAAGTACTTATCGATATAAGTCGAAATCCTGTTTGGGAAATTTGAAAATTATGAATGAGACAGATTGGAGAGCAATGCAGAGGATGCTCTTTTATTTCAGTTCATACTAAAAACTCACAAACATAGCCTCTTATACAGGCTTACAACTAAGACACAAGAACATAAAGAAGGAAAGTTAAAGCAAACTTATTGCAGACATTACATCCTAATTACTAACTGATAAACGCATGAAAGACATAATAAAATATTGTAACTACTACCGATAGAACATGGAATATAAAATTAAGCCGCTAAATACGGGTACCTTACCGTGTTTTAGAAATCTTCACATAGAGTCAGGTTGATCCTTGTCGACTGTATCTTTTTCTTTAATCCACTCAATAAAATTGTTCAGATTTCTTTGTGAGCATCCTCCTTCATTAACACTACTTCTAATCTTATCTTTGATATCCGAGGCCTTTTCTCTGAATGTTTTGTCACTGAGCAGCTGTTCTATCTTACTCTTTACTTCTTTTCGAGTGATGATACCCGCTTCATCTTTATTGAATCCCAATCCAGTCTTCCAGATGTCACAAATATAAGTTTTGTTGTGAAATTGATCAGCAAAGTACGGCCAACACAAAAATGGGAGTCCATTTGTCACACCTTCTAACGTTGAGTTCCAGCCACAATGACTCGTAAAACAAGCTATAGAAGGATGAGCAAGAACCTTCTGTTGTGGGGCCCAACTCACGATTCTTCCACGTGCGCTCACTCTTTCTATATACCCATCTGGGTAAGCAGCTGTAGTCTCCTTGGTCATACCGGGCCGCACCACCCATAAGAACGGCCTGTTGCTAAGTTCAAGACCAAGAGCCAGTTCTTGAAATTGAGTTTGGTTGAATATGGTGAAGCTACCAAATGCAATATAAATGACTGAACTTGGTGGTTGTTGATCAAGCCATGCCAAGCACGTGGAGTCTTCTAGCCAGAAGTGGCCAGTCTGTTCAGCAAGGCGGTTGCTTGCTAGCAAAGGCCCGATCGGCAACAGATTTGGGTACAGGCTGAATGCTGAAGACTCGAGCTCAGTAGTTGAGTTGCATATAAACCATTCTGTCATTCTAAAGGCTTCTTCAGCTTTTACTGACAGTTGGAAGACTGCTTCTATAGTAGGCACGCCTGGAAATCCCGCCCATACAAGGTTCTGAGGTTTTATAGGTGGCATGGTTTCTGACAGCTGAATTATCTGATCACTTAGAGGAACCCCTACAATAAAAAAAATTAGACTACTGAAAGAGTACTATTTATTCAATAGTTATGTAAATAAATGTCTCTTACTTACCACTCTTGCTTATAATTCCATCATCAATCAATTTCTGAAAGCACAGTATTGAGGCCAATGTAGTAACTGAGGCAGGCCAGAAGGATGCCCTTCTGATTCCCATATTTTTTGCGGCCTCTACGGCGCACCCCATGGAACCGTCAGCTATAACACAGGTGACTTTATTGCTATCTTCTATGTTAATCATTTCTATAAGTTTTTCCAGCTCACCTGACATATTTTGTAATATTGACAAAGTCAACTTACATACGTCACTCCTGTCCTCCCATGGTTCTAACCCATCGGGGATCGACACCATCTGCAATAGATCCCCAAAATCATCTTTGTCTAAACAATTTCCTGTCACGAGCCTGTTATTGACCTCTGTGTTTATGAACGTAACTTTGACTCCTTGCTTGATTAAGCGTTGAGCAAGCTCCATTGCTGGAATTACATGGCCTTGTGCCGGACAGGGTATTACTAGAACATGAGGTCTTGCCATGATTTCGAAACAAAAAGTTTTGGTGGGAGTTACTAAGAAATATTGGTGATTTCTAGACTTAATTGTGAACTCACTTTAATAGACAGAATTGTATGAGAATCTCATTAAATCGACGTTTTTTTAATTTTTTTTACTTCATTGGAGCCTTGGAGGTAACCTTACCTCAAAAGTCAAAATAATAAATTTTTGTGGGTTAGTCTGTTGATGGTCTCTGAAAAGATGAGCTATCAATCTTTATGGTGCACATAAGAACCTACAAGTGAGGTAAATCTTGGAAAATACGAGCCTTATGGTTCACATGTTATAATGTGATCAATGTTCCATCTCACTTGAAAATAGATATAATTAGTAATTTGCCATGCAATTCTGGATTCATCGGAATTGTTTATCTGCAAATGGCGCTATGATGATAAACATTTGAGTGTGTTTGGGAATGCTTATTGCCACTGCTTATTCAAAAAGCAATAAGCAGATGTGTAAACAATTCAAACCACCCAAAAATCTCAAGGTTTTATAATATCCTATACATTGATGGAAGAGCTTCCTAAAGATTTACATTAATGCAAAATATTTTAATATTCATAAAAATAGGCGACAAGTGGTCATGAGTCAAGTAGCAGTTATAGCCATGTTTCTAATCTGATTTGCAGTCTTGCCGTCATGTGGATTTGATCCATGAACCACAAGCAACTTTATTACAAATATTGGAATCAAGCTGAATAGCTGAAGATGATTAAGCGATTCCATTTGCAATCTGTTGCACACCAGATTACCAGCTAAACCAAGTCCTGAAAAAGATGCGTACATTTTTGCTGTAATAGAGGGTTGGAAAACCCCTAAATTTGTTCCATAGAATTTGGAAGGATATTTATAATGGATTTTACATCACTTGCAACATTCTGTTATTTTTCGCCCAAATATTGAGACACAAATTTTAATTCACCTAAATTTCATTTAGCATAAAAGATCATGCCCCTAAAAGGGATTCATCTCTTCATAGTTTCTATCCGGTTTCCCATCTGACCGTATCTAAAACTAATTTGAATAACACGTCTGACGTTATTCTCTCGTGTTCCACTAACGTATGAGCAATCTCTTGGTTTTTTTCTTGGGTATATATATGTCTGTTCTTAGTTGAACCTTTCATCTTTGCTTAGAAGTATATTGTTGATAAACGGTATGTAGGATTATTATTGCCCCTAATTATGAAGTACCGTTAGTTACTCACTTCATTTGAAATTTTGAGAACCATTGTGACTTTTATGGTGAAAAGCTAAGGATGTGCAAAGAAAAGGTGTGCTATGCTGATGCATGTCAAGTATAATTCTAAACCTTCTTAAACTTCCTATTATCATACATTTGTAATGTCATTGACATTTATCTAAATAATATATTATATTTGTTCTTTTAAAGACTGAATTATGTGTTAATAAATATCTATCATTATATGTGGCGGTAGTCTCAATGTCTTGTCCAATCTAAGACCAGGTTTGATGATCCCTATTAGTCACATGACAAAAATGGTCCAAGGATTTATTACTTGGTAGTTGGATTCAACTGAATTGCCTTAAAGTTAGATTGTCTTCTTAAGTTTGGCACTGGATTATGAATGATTGTGTGGTAGCTAGGGCATATTCTACCTATTAGGTGCGGTAATTGTGGCTTCATTTTAATGTACTTATCGACATTTATTCAATACTTATTTTTTTTTTTTTTTTGTAACGCAATTTTTTTTCACACATATACCATATATCTTACACAATCTTACAAATGTCTCAAACAAGATTTGAATTCACAAAGTATTTGTTGGTAAAAACATTCACATATCGTCAGGCCAAAGGCCTAGGGTAACATTTTGATCACTATTACGAATAACAAACTAAGTTTCGACCATCAGTTTATGTCAGGTACTCAACCCACTTATACTCATGTGTACAAGTTTTTTTTTTTTTTTAAATTGCTTTTGTGGTAAAAGACTAAATCGCAAGTATATCCATCTTTCTTTTAGCAATTGCATATCAGATGCTTATATGTAACCAGCCTACATATTTAGAAATGTAACTTTCACACCTTGTTTGACCACGCGTTGAGAAAGCTTCATTGTAGGATTTACATGTCCTTGCGCAAGATGAGGTACGAGTAGAACACATCAAGATTCTAAAAAATGTAGTGATTTCTACTTAATTGTTACCAGACTTGTATAAACGCACATGGGTTAGATATTTAGCTAGGCTCTATTTTTGTGTTGTTGTCGTTCTTGTTGTTGTTGTGTTGGACATTTAGTGTAAATTAAACTTTCCCTGTATGGTGTCCTTTTCGGAGTTAGTCTGACTTTACAATTTGCGGTAATAAACGCTAGTTAGTGTCTTGAGCCCATGCCCATCATTTTATTGCCTGATAACATACGTCTGATAAAGTATATCTCAGTTGTACCCCTTGATGGGCTGATGGCCCTATATAGTTAATTTTGGCCTTTACGACCTTGATATGACCCTACACATTTAATACAGTTTATAGCTTGAAATTAAGATTTTGCTATTTTCTTGATCAAGTTTCATAACTGCTGACACTTGAAATAGTTCGTATAAAGCCATATACATCTAGAGCTATTAAAAATCAAATTCTTTGTATTCACAATGTCTAATGAAATAGAAAACTTTACGCATGTATATGTAGTAACACAAGTTATTTCTTATAAATATAGATCTGAAGCTTGTGACGTGAGGCAACTAACTAGTAATAACTATATAAAAAGCAATGTTTATGAACATTTTCCATGTTGGGCAATAGGGTCCATGGACTACAACTCTACAAGTACTAATACGATACTGAAGGTAGTTAAAGAAAGGATTGAGAAATTACGTGATACTAATTTTGTCCAATAAAGCTGTAACAAAATTTAATTTTCGGACCTTTTACGTTAATTACTGCTATATCTTTTATGGAAAATATTTAAAAGTAAATTGTTACTTATTTATCTGAGTTCTATCTCATTCGGTGAAACCGTGGCATTGATTTTGGCATCATCCTGAAAAGAAATGTAGCAAGATTGGTGGTTTAATTCTGCATCTTCCTTCCCTGAGAACACTTTGGCGATACTCTTGTGATCAGAGTAAACCCGGTGTTGGTTTAAAAAATAGAACATGTGTTGCATTATAAAATGGTTCCTTTGTTGGTAGATTTTGGGAACACCTATTTTAATCCTCGATTGTTGGTAGTTTTGTGTCGAAGTATTTTTTTGTGAGGTCTTTCAGTTATCCTTTCAGTTATCCTTCGCTTTGTGAGATAAGTCTTCGTGATATCTCGCTAAGATGAACAACGCTTAGTCTCGCCCGTGTTATCCCAGACCGTAATCCGCGTGAGTAAGTGTGTGTTTTACCAAGGGTATAATATAAAATGTGTGTGTGAAATGATACCTTTTACCCATTATTATATGCGATTTATACTACTTGATGTCACTATCCTGGTCCCCTGGACCGTCAGATTATGGGACCGTTGGTGTTGTCGATCGACATCGCCCCAATCGCCTCTCGCATCACTTCGACATCCGTGGGATGAGACGAATTGTATCCGCACTAAATGCCAAAGGTATCGCTGTGTCAACGTGCCTTCGGATGGATAGCACGCCGCGCGTCTTCGTTATAGCATTGAGCCCTTCCGGTAGAGTATTGGGTCCTTCGGTCATTGGACCGATGGACCATATACGTCATCATGTTCCCCCAGTATCATGTTACTTGTTTTTGACAAGTGACGTGATACTTAATTTAGTTGTCCGTTGGGTTCATTCGGAGTGACTGGACGTGCTCTGGTTTCATGGGCCTCCTTATAAACAATGGGCCCAAGCCCATTGGGTAGAAGTAGGTTAAAATAATATTTACCGAAATCTGTGGGATCGTGCCACGTGGCAGATGTGTCGTGGTTGACGGTTCAGATTCATCCGCTTCGCTTCCTGACACGATGGGACGTTTCGTGTCCCCACCCCTTGGGCCTATATAAGTTGTTTTTACCCCATTTGCAAATTTTACTTTTTACTCGTCTCTCTCACTGTTTGCTCTCGAGTCTTCCATCGAAGTTCAGGTGCGTCGCTTCTCTCTTGTTTCGTTTTAGTTTGCGTTGCCTCTTTGTTGACATCCTATGGCTTCCGGTTTGGAACAACCGGCTTCCGATCTTGTTCCCAAGTCGGACATGCACATTTATTCCTCCGTCCTTTCCGAAGGGGAGTTGGAGGGTCTTATTAGTGAATATGGAATTCCAATGGATCTGCACCCTCGTTTACCCCCGATGGACTTTACCATGAATAATCTGCCGGGGGATGCTATTGGTTTGTATGAGCAAGATTCTTGCGTTTCGAGTTCGTGTTCCTTTCTCTTTTTTTTTGAAGGTGATTAAGTATTTCAAGGTTCATATTTCACAGTTCGTGCCCATCGGGTTGAATAGACTAATTATGTTTGAGGTATATTGCCGAAGTCTTGAGATTGAGCCCACTGTGAATTTGTTTCAGGTTTTTTACAAGTTGAATAAGCAGGGACATTTGTTCTCGTTTGCTAGTCGAACCGGCGGGAACTCTCCGGCACGCATATTCAAAGAGACGTGTTCGAGTCTGAAGAATTGGAAAGATAACTTTTTCCTGATTGACCGGAGGGCTATCCCAGATGCCATGCCTTGGAGACATCCGGATTCAAGTGTTTTGATAACGCCCGCGGGAGGTTACTCGGATGTCGATGTTCGAAGTCGTGTGAGGGTAGTAGCGCTCGACCTATTCATTCGGTCTTCAGATGAAGTTGGGTTAACAAAGTGGAAGCACCCGGTTTCGTCCGAGTTTAAGGATATTGAGAAGAATGGTAACGCAAACGTTTATTTTATTTTTTTTTTTTTTTTATATGTATCTCCGCTCGTGACTCCTCCTTTGTTAATGATTTTCTTCTATTTTGCGCAGTCCTTACCATGTCTCGTTATCTACAGCTGAGGTCTGATCAAGGTTCTAGGTTGGGGAAGGGCCTTCCTCTTGCTGAGGGAGAAGACATGGTAAGCCCTTTTGTCGGAGGTATTTGCCAGCTGCTTTATTATTCCGGGATTTCCTCTTTTCTTTTTTATGTTATGCATGTAAGGCTAACTCTCTTTCTTTTCCTAGGTGGGTTTGGCCGAATAGGCTCCGGTGAGCCGTTTATCCCTGGTTAGGGTTTGTCGACCAATACCAGCCTGAATGACGTTGTCCAGTGCCGGTATATGATGATCCATCTCGCTCCTCCCTTTATTCGAGCGGAACAGGAAGAGCTTACTAACGAGAGGGCCTTTATAGGGATGGTTTGAATTGTGCCATGGGTCTTTGGTCATTCTCAAGTGTTCAAGAGGTTCGAGCTTTTAAATCATCATTACGCAGAGCTCTACAAAGCCCATTCTACTTGCCGCAGTTGTTGATTCTCAACTTTCGAGACTCGTAATGACCTCCCGAGTCCGTAGGAAGTTAACGAAGCTTGCCCAGAGCACCATGCTCTTCAATCATCCCACTGTGATTGTATCCGGAAGGAGGAGGAGATGAGTTCCGCTTGGCCTCCCGGAGAGGGAAGTGAACGAGTTGAAGGCCAAAGACGAGGAGAGGGATAAGAAGGTGGAGTTGTTGGAAGAGGCTTTAAAGAAGAAGACCGCTGAGCTGGATGAGTCTGAGAGAGAGGCTTCGGTTTTAAGGGCTGATGTTGAGAAACTTGCCGTGAGTCCGGCCACGAGGAGATTTTGAGATTTAATTATGTGAAGGAGTTGATTTCATGGTCGTCCAAGGCGTTTGCATGGGAGTACCGAGTACCAAAGCAGTTTGGGAAATGTTTTAATGCTGCCATAGATTCTGGCTATTTGGATGGCCTTAGGGAAGGTCATGACGAGGAGGAGGTTAATAGGATCCTTGCCAAGGTAAGGATTTCGATATGCAAGCGGTTGAGGGATTCACCACTTCATATGACGAGATGTTCGTGAGGTCATTTCCTTACCTTGAGAAGATCAAACGCTCCTATCATCTTCCCCTCGCTGACCTAATGAATGTGCTCCCTGATGGGTCCGGATCTACTCCTGGTGCTGGTTCTTCCGGTGGATCGTAGTTTTACTTTACTTTATGAACTTTTGAGCCTTGGAACAATGTAATATTTGTACTGTAGTGGGCCTGCGTGCCTTTGGGTTATATTTGTGTTTTTGTGGTGGTTGGCTGTAATCTTGACAATGTTTATAACCATGCTAATTTAGGTCGTTCGTGCATCCGGACGGCCAATTTTGATTATTTATGCATGGTTGTGTTTATATATTTCATTGTCGCCTGTTGGTGAATATACTTGGGGGCTCATCCCTGGCGTCGTCACGCCTACGGGTATCTGCGTGCTGCGGGCATATATGCCTCGCTCTTCCCTTAATGTCTTGGCATTATTCGGGTATGCGCTGCCTTACCGACCGGTACGAGGGCCTTCCTAGTGTCGTTGCACTTACGGGGTAAAGTAATTATAATCTGGGGTTTTGGGTGCGGGTCGGAGGTAGCTAATCTCCGCCGATTGCACCCTATCCCTTTGCATGAGACATAGTCATGGGAAAATTTTCCTCCTCCATCATGGGTAGGGGAATATACCATTACTTGACGAAAGTAAAAATGCAATAGTTCATGCCCGCAGGCTTACATTTCATTTGCTTAACACTTAAAGAAAACACTTTTTCAAATTCACGGCATGCCACTTCCGGGGCACCTCTTCTTCGTCCATGGTTTCCAGCTTGTACGAGCCGTTAAGATTTGCTTCCTTGACTCTGTAGGGTCCTTCCCATTTTGGTCCCAACTTGCCTTGATCTTCGGCTCTACTAGCTTCATTTTTCCGGTACACGAATTCTCCCGGCTTGAAAGATACCAACCGTGCCTTTCGGTTATAGTACTTTTCCAGCTTCGTCTTATACCTAGCTTCCATCACGGCTGCCTCTTCTCTCCGTTCTTGTAGTAGGTCAAGATTGAGGCGAATTTCCTCTTCATTTTGTTCTTCCATTCGACGGGGGTCTTCTTCCTCGAGGCCTTCTCTTATCCTCCTTATTCTGTATGTCGGCATACCTATCTCTGCTGGTATGACTGCTTCGCTTCCATAGGTAAGGCTAAAGGGTGTTTCCCCGTTGCTCGTCTTGATGGATGTCCAGGGTGCCCAGAGGACATTCGGTAGCTCATCCACCCAACCTGCCTTTACCCGCCCTAACCTCGTTTTGATTCCCTCCATCAAGCTCTTGTTCGCCCTTTCTACCGCCGCTGGCTGCGGATGGGCTACTACCGTGTTGATTTGCTTGATGTTGAGTTTTTCACACCACTTTTGAAGGGGTTGTCCACGAACTGCTTTTGCGTTATCCGTGACAATGACGGCCGGAAGACCGCGACATACTATGTTGTCCCATACAAACCTTGTAACGCCCTTGCGGTGATCTTTGCCAATGGCTCGCTTCCGCCTATTTAGTGAAATAGTCGATGGCGACTAGGATGAACTTCACCTTCCCCGCCACTGGGGTGGGGCCTACCTACTATGTCCATTCCCATTGGTAGTAAGGGCCATGGAGCCATGATAGGAGTCACCTTGGTTTTGGGAGTCATGCTGGAGAGTGGATCCGCAAGAATCACATTTGAGTACTTGCCTCTGGCGCCGGTGCATGGAGGGCCAAGAGTAACCTTGCCGCATGGCTTTTGCTACGATTGAGAGCGGACCAATGCATCCCACAGCCCCATGTGTATCTCCCTATCACGTAGTTTGCTTGCAAAGGATCCACACCTCATCATGGGCACCAGATAGGCTTTTTGTAGAGTACTCCATCTTTTATAACATATTGGCCGATCTTCATCCTTAGAGTGCGAGCTTCAGGGTCATCCGCCGACTCCTCTTCAAGGCATCGAATGATAGGGTCATCCAGCTTGTCCCTTCTTCCTCCACAATGTTGTTAACCTCCTTCCCTTCCGTCGATCTCTCTCTTAACACCTCTACCAGTACCTCCTTCGTCAGGTGGTCAAAGGCAACAGTGGCCAACTTACTAAGAACATCTGCCTTTTGATTCTGACCTCGGGGGATGTTCCGGATGGTAAAGTTTTCAAAGCCTGCTATGTACTCCTTTGCCTTTGCCAGGTATTTGACCATGCTTTCATGACTTGCCACGTAGTCTCCATTTATCTGGTTGGCCACCAGCTTGGAATCTACCCGGACTTCGAGATTACTAACGTGCATGCTTCCTGCCATTCATAAACCCGCTAGTAGCGCTTCATACTCAGCTTCGTTATTGGTGCTTTCAAAATCTAGCCGGATGGCATAGGTGAACTCCATTCCTTCGGGGCTAATCAGTACAAGGCCAGCTCTGGAGCCCTTGTTGTTGGACGCTCCATCCGTATACAAAAGCCACTTCCCCTCTTCTTTTTTCTTCGCCGTTGGCTGCTCGAAGTATTTGCCATTGTTTTCTCCGATGGGAGTTTTTGACAGAAAGTCCGCCAAAACCTGGCCCTTAATTGCATTCCGGGGCTCGTAGGTGATATTGTAAGCACCCAATTCCACCGAGTATTTGGCCAACTTTCCGGACGCTTCTGGCTTGTTGAGGATCTGCTTTATAGGTTGGTCCGTGATTACCTTTATAGGGTGTGCTTCGAAATATCTCCGGAGCCTCCTTGACATGTGCAATAAGCAGAGTGCCAACTTTTCTATCGGAGCATAGTTCCTTTCTGCTTCATTGAGTGTCCGGCTTACAAAACGGACTGGCAGTTGTTTTCCCTTCCTTTCGGTTAGCAGGACCGCACTGATTGCTTCCTCAGAGGCTGCAAGGTACACATATAGTGCTTCCTTCGCCATTGGCGTTGTCAGCGAGGGGAGGTCCGTTATCAACTTCTTCATTTCCTGGAACGCCTTTTCCGCTTCTTCCGTCCACCGATACTCCTCCTTGTTCTCCTTGGTGATGTTTTTGAGTGTTTTGAAGAAGGGTAGGGACCTTTCGGCTGAACGGGACAAGAAGCGATTAAGTGCTGCCAATTTACCGCTGAGGCTCTGCATCTCTTTCAAGGTCCTAGGTGACTGCATGTCCATTATCGCCTTTGTCTTCTTCGGGTTTGCCCGGATCCCTTCCGAAGTTACCATGTACCCTAGGAACTTCCCTTCTTCCATCCCGAAGGAGCATTTTTTGGGATTAAGTTTCATATTTATCTTCCGGAGGTTGTCAAATGTTTCGGCTATGTCTGCTAACATTCCCTGCTCTTCCTTGCTCTTGATGACCATGTCATCCACATATGCTTCCAGGTTCCTCCCTATCTGCGACTGGAAAGCGGAGTCTATCATCCGCTGGTAGGTGGCCCCTGCATTTTTCAGGCCGAATGGCATCTTGGTGTAACAGTAAGTCCCTTGCTCAGTGTAGAACGTTGTTTTCTCCTCATCTTCCCTTGCCATCTGCACCTGATGATATCCTTTGTAAGCATCCAAGAAACATTTGTACTTATATCCCATGACCGACTCGATCTTCCAGTCAATCTCCGGCAAAGGGTAGTAGTCCTTGGGGCGTGCGAGTTGATGTTTTGAAGTCGATGCACATCCGCCAGCTTCTCACGCACTTTTTACTAGGACGGGGTTGGATATCCGGTAGGATATTTCACCGTCCGACAATGCCGCTTTGACCCACTCTTCCACCTCCTTTGTGACCACCGACTTGATCCGCCGCCAACATTCGACGCTTTTGGCATACCGGGTCCATCAAGGATTGGCATTCGAGTGTGCTCGATTATTCCCTCAGGACTCCGTCATATCCGCGGCTCCCATGCGAATATATCCGTGTTTCTTTGCGCAGCTCTTTGAGGCGTCTTTTTCATTCGGATGACACCTCCTATCATCACGGCCTGCTCAGGAAAGGCTGGATTGATCGTCACCTTCTCCGTCAAACCCACCTCACCGGTTTTCACTTCTACCTTATCCTGCTCAGGAGAATTGGCCTGCAATCTTTCCAACCTTCTACATTCCGAAATGATGACGGAGCGAGTGACAAGTGTGGCCATTCCTTGAGGGGTTGGGAACTTCATCATGGAGTGGACCGTGGAAGGTATGGCTCGCAGGATTTTCAATCCGGTCCTTCCTAAGATTACGTTATACGGCGATGGTGCCCGAATAACCGTGAACTTCATTCTGACCTTCCTATATAACCCTTCATCCCCGAATGAAACATCCAACTCGATCTTTCCCAGCGGTCTGGTCACCTGTCCGGCGAATCCAAGTAGATCTGTCTGTGTTTGCTTCAGCCGGGATCTTATCTCCGGAGGCAAGTTGTTGAAGCAGTGTTCAAACATTACTTCCACCGAAGCTCCTTCATCCACAAAACCCTTCTTACCAGATACCCCTCCATTGTGGCTTCAACTATGAGGGGATCGTCCGACACATCTCCATCGGGAAGAGGGGAAAAAGTTATGGGCACATCCATCCATCTTTCTTCTTGCTCGATGACTTCCTTTTCTTCGTTCGGGCCACGCCTGATCATGTTGATGACCTTATCCTTAGCTCCGCTTCATTCTTGGGGGTTCTCTCCTTCCTTCGTCTGAGGTCCCTAATCAAGTGATTCAACTTCCCCGATTCCAAGGCCAGCTCTAACTGCTTTTTAAGCAGGTGACAGTCATTCGTGTAATGCCCTTTCTCTCCATGGTAATCACAGTACTTATCCTGGTTCTCCTTCCGGGGTGGGTCGCGCATCGGCTTCGGAGGAGGTAGGCGCAGCTGGTGCTCTGTGGCCAAGATTTCTTTTGGGGGCTTTATGAGTGATTCCAATGTCAGGCGGGGGTTGCTTCGGTTCGAATGATCACCGCGATGGGGTAAGTAAGGTGTCGACCTGTCACCGTGACGGTGAGAGCTTCCCCGATCCTTTCCTGAATATCCATACCGTCCTTCATTCTTCCTATCCCCTCCGTAATGACCTTTGGCAACCCTTTCGTCCTTTCGGAAGGGTCCAGTTGAGGCTCTCCTGGTTGTATCATAATGCTCTCCCCGGGGCAACTCGGTGCTGGCAAAGGCCTCTTCCGACCTTACAAAGTCATCCACTCTAACCATCATCTCCTCCACGGTCTTAGGGATCGTATCGGCAAACCGCTTGGCCAACTCGGGACATTTGCATCCATTCATGAACGAGGAGATCCTCATGATCTCCGGCGCTCCTTGTATGAATCCCGTCTCGGTGGTCCATCTTTCTTTGAATTCAGGCAACGTTTCATTAGCATTTCTCACTATCTTGGCAATTTCGGTAGGGTCCTTGACACAAGCCTTGTGTAGGGAGAAACGAGTCTCGAATCGGTCCTCGAAAGCGCCCATTCGCCTATGCTCCCGAGGAGTCCATCAACCATCCTCCGCCTTCCGCCTAAAGTCTGTTGGAACATGCGACACCACACTGGCATCGGCCATTCTCCATGCCCCGCGGCTCCAGTGAAGCTATTGAGATGATCTTGACGATCCGTCGACCCATCGTACAGCTTGATGTGAGTGGGCATCTTGTGCTCTGGCGCGGAGAACTCAATGATTCGCCTAGTGAAGGGAGATTTTGAGACTTCCTTGAAGGGCTTTGCTAGATCTTCGTCTTTTACTTTATTCCCAGTTACTATCTCCTTCTTCTTGTCCACCGGCTCACCCTTGTCAAGAGCCATTTCGTCCTCAAAATCCAACCGTATCGGCTCAACGGTATCCCTTCGGCTATTGTGTTCTTTTATCATTGACTTGAGCGCAGTTACATACCCTTCCAACTGCTCTCTCGTCATTGGGGTGGAACTTCCTTCTCCTTCTCTAGAAGTTACCGGAGGTGTCAAACCCGTCATCCTATAGCTCTAGTAGATTGAATGTGGGTCCCACGGATGGCGCCAATGTCGAATTATTTTTTTGTGAGGTCTTTCAGTTATTCTTCAGCCTTGTGAGATAAGTTTTCAGGATACCTACTAAGATGAACAACGCGTTAGTCTCGCCCGGTGTTATCCCAGACCGACTCGGCGAGAGAGTAAGTGTGTTTTTACCGGCGGTATAATATAAAATGTGTGTGTGAAATGATACCTTTTACCCATTCTCGTATGCGTATTTATACTACTTGATGTCACTATCTGGTCCCTTGGACTGTCGTACTTCATGGGACCGTTGGTGTTGTCGATCGACACTCGCCCCGACATCGCCTCTCAGCATCACTTCTGACATCCAGGGGGATGAGACGAATTGTATCCAGACTAAATGCCAAAGGTACTGTCAGGTCAACGTGCCCTTCGGATGGATAGCATGTCGGTGCGTCTTTCGGTATAGCATTGAGCCCTTCCGGTAGAGTATTGGGTCCTTCGGTCATTGGACCGATGGACCATATACGTCTTCATTTTGGAACACCTATTTTAATCCTAGATTGTTGAATATTGTCCTTGTGTTTATTTTTTGTGTTTGATTTATCTACTTTATTACCAGACTCGTTACAATCCTTTTGGATGCATACTGAAGCTGGCGAGGACAACAACTGCATCAGCGTCCTTAGCAGCAGGTACTTTTCATCTCTGACTAGTTTCTCTCACCATCTATCTGATTATGGCTACCTTTAATTAAGTCATATTTTTAGATCAGGTTGGTCAATGTGTCGTGTATTGGCCTGATAGATAAACAATAGTTTGCATGCGGATCGAACTCCTGTCGATACATCCTCTTACTTTCATTATTAATTGATAAAAGAAAGTGATTGTATTAAAGGTTTACAAGCTAATTAACATATCAAATATAAGACAAGACCACGATATTGATGATACTTTTGGGAACAAAGAGGTTTACCATAAAGTTCACTATCTTGATTCACAGAGGTTTATCTTATTTCCTTTAGCTAATAGCTATGTCGACCGCTTATCCCTTCACCCGTGAACTTTTTTTTTGTCTATTCATGGAGGAAATTTGAAGTTATGACTCTTATGAACCAAATTCAAATCAAGGAAGAATGTTACTTCTTCAATAACTTGATCCATTTTAGGATTTAAGAATGAATGCACATTATAGAAAGGATAGATAAATTGAAATGGCGAGATTAAGATTGAGAGGAAATTGGGTTATCTCAACAATCTTATCTTACTCCTTTATAAAGCATGTATAAAATGTCATAGAAAATTAACTAGTACACATTGTGATGCTAGCTAATTTTACAAACATGTTAAGCTTATATAAAGATGTTACAATAATAATAAATAATATGTTAGCATCGCAATGAAAATATACGTTACTTTAACTGAAAAATATATTATTATTATAATTATTATTATTATTATTATAATTATTATTATTATTTACATTTCACAAATTAAACTTGTTAAAGCATATTAAATTATCGGTTATAACATTGTTAATATAAAGATGATTATATATAGGTGCTTGGTTTATTTAATGAAGAATGAGTTTGTTCAATGTAATTAGAAATAAATGTTCACTCGTGATGACGAACTCAAAATTCACCAAAACAAATCACAGATGTACCCAGTGGCGGATCCAGTAACATATCCAAGGTGGTTCCTTTATATAATTGACGCAAGCAAATTAATCGGTCAATAAGTCAAGCGGTCAACGAACCTTTGCGGTTCAAATATTAGATATACAGTGGTAAAGAGAGGTAATGTTGTATCTAATCAAATGCTATAATTAACAGTATATATCTTTTTGTTCAACACAAAAATATGTATTTAACTCCAAAATAAATAAATAAAACCAAAGATTCAGTATTAGTATTGATTTAAATATAATAGTAATTTATAAGCAACGTCTACCTGATTGCAGTCAAGTGACTAACCACAGGTGAGTTCTACAATAAAATCTCTATAGTTAATACCAAATTCGTTTTATCTATTTATGATTAATAGTATACCATTTATATTATCACGATAGCGCATTATATTTAGACTAAAATACACCGTTGGTCCCTAAACTTGTCAATGCGCTTCGCGATGGGACAAATCTAGGCGTTATCATCGTGGGAAGTCCAAAACTTGGGTTTTTAATGTCAAACTAGTCCCATGACCAATTTTTAGTTAGTCAAAGTCTTATAATTTCCCCATGTGCCTTGCACATGAGGGCAAAATGGTCATTTCATTGTTTTGGTTAATTACCCTTCATCTTCATCTTCCTCAAGTTTAAACCAGATTCCGGCGACCTTAAACCCATAATCCGGCGACCAAGAATTATATCAAGTATATCATGTGTATCATTCTCCTTATGAATTTCCAATCACGAACTTATGGATCATGTTGGCCTTTATTATCCTGTGAACATTTGAATATATCTTCTCATCGAGTGCTATTTTTTTTTACCCTTTTTCACCTATAATGACCCGTTAAGCCCAAATCAATTGTTTCATACTTCTGTTTTTTTATTAATGTTATGTTAGAGAATGACACCATCGTGACTAAAGAAAAGCATTGGTGGGAATGTTATTTTTCCTAATTAATTGAAGCCGCATTTGTATTACCAGTCTAGATTTCACCAATACATGAACTGAAAAATGTAGAGGTTTTTAACCTTTTGCTTATGAATGGGTTGATTCGGATTAGTCATAACTCTAACAGGTAAACAGGTAAAATAATAATTTCGCTTAATAAGAATTGGTTGAAACGGATCAAGGATTGCCCAAAGTGCATTTTTAATGCATGAAATCTCTTATGTTACTTCATCGCAACAGATACATTGCTACTTAAGAAAGTAGCTGCAAATTTATACAGTGCTTTTTTGTATGTTATCATCTTCCTACTAGCCAATCTTGTCATTAAACAGATTTGCGAGCACTCCGTTGATCAACAAAAAATATCCCTAGGCTAGTAATTTTCAATAAGGTTCCACATAGATGACCCACTTTTGTTTTCACTTGGAAAAAAAACTGAACATTCCCTCTTATTTTCAAATTGAATATCTCAATCCAAAAAAATAAGCTTAGTAACAGTATAAAGGCATCATAATGAGAATTGCACTAACTGTTTAGATTCACCAATACAGGAAAGATAGAAGTAGATGCAATATAAAGCTTTTGAAACAGGTCGATTCAGATTAAGTCACAACTCTAATGGGTTAGACGGTCAAAACAGGTGTTGATTAGCCCTTCTTACTCAGATTACATTCTCTTTATTATGGTAACAGCTCTTTAATTCCATTTCTTTTACACTCATACGGAGTATAAACAAACGGCATTTTAAGTAAGAAATTTGTAGCTCCTCTATAATTTTGACCAGGGAATTACAATTTCATAATTAGCAAGGGTATTCAAGAGCTGATCCACATAAAACAGTTATGTTTGTAGTGTAAATCTACGATTAAAAAACGAAAACATGCAAATAGACAGATTGGTGAACAAAATATACTAACATAAAGTCATCTCCTAAGCAGTCAATTTCGTCTCATAAAACAGGTTTGTTAACACTAAATCATCAAGGAAAACCTCCACCAGTACATACAATAATCGTCATGTTTTGATGGATTATAATCAAAACTTGACTGAATCACAACTAAACTATGAAAGCCTACATATCCATGCCCTCATATACCCAGTAGTTCTCCTTACAAACATCCGCCTCTTCTTCAGGAGTGAAATCATTAGTGATGTTGATACCTTGATACGAATAAAGGGAAGGAAGGATGATATACATGATATAATTCTTGGTCGCCGGATACCGGAATCTAGGTTTAAACTTGAGGAAGATGAAGATGAAGGGTAATTAACCAAAAAAATGAAATGACCATCTTGCCCTCATGTGCAAGGCACATGGGGAAATTAACAGACTTTGACTAACGTAAAATTGGTCGAGGACTAGTTTGGCATTAAAACCCAAGTTTTGGACTCCGACGATGATAATGCCTGTGTTTGTCTCATCGAGAAGCGCATTGACAAGTTTAGGGACCAACGGTGTATTTTAGTCTTATATTTATATATTATATTGAGAATAAATGTAAGATTATCGAAATTTCAGATTTTGAACTTCAGATAATGAGAAAAAACTGAAAGCTTTGTGAAGTTTTGAAATTTATAGGTCGAAATCTCGGTTTCGCACCATTGTAGCCATTATAGGCATTGTTCCTGTTAATTCTGTTGGTGTCTGTAAAATAAGGACCGTGGATATTCTGGATGCAAACTTAGTATTATATTTTGGGCAAATGATTGAAAAAAGTATCATACTTGCCACCATTTTTTTTTGTGGGTAGCGAACAATTTTTTGCTTTTGTGGGTATTTTTTTTTCAAATCTATCCTTTTAGGGTATTTTACGAAATTTTGGACATTTTCGCCCTCTACTAATAGAAAAAATTCTCAAGAAAAAAATGTCATATAAGACCTTAAAGGATGAATTTGAAAGAAGAGACCCACAAAAGAAAAAAAAATTTATTCGCTACCCACAAAGAAAATTATGACAAGATGATCTTTTTTCAATCATTCTTCTTATATTTTGTTGTAGTTTATAAAAATAAGGACTTTTCATAATTTATATATAATAACTTTATGTTACAGGGAAACCAGATTGATAGTACATTTTGGGACAGCTGGGCCCAAATGTGGAACGAGTATGCTAAAATTCATTAAACTAAAGGTCATGTTTTCTTCATCTTGCAGTTAGGAAAACTTAAATATTGGCATGGTAAGTTTTTTTTTTTTACCGGCTCTTTAAATGTTTAACATTAACTTTTTTTTTTGAACATAACATCTATACTACTTATAATTTTAGGATGACCTCTCTTCTAAATTTTTTAAGATGTCATTAATGTGTTTTTAAGATTACAATTTTTAATGCGATAATGTATAAATAAATTGCTTTTACTAATTTATCTTCCACAACATTTTAATTCTTCATTTATTATTTCTTTTTGAATTAGTTTAGTTTTAATGCAAAACGCATATATAAATGAATACGATTTTAAACGACGCAAAACTACAAAGCTCCAAAACTATTATTATATCGCCGATTGTTTGAAACCAATCTAAATAAATTTTAAATTATTTTAAATAAAATTAACCACAAAAGTAAAAAACGGTTTTTTGTAAAAGTCGGGACAATTTTTTTTAAGACAAATGATGCAAATGTGCAAAGTGCTAAGTGCTAATTCAATGATTAATATATTAGTATATTAATTATTATATTTTTCGTAGATAACTCTAAATGATTGTTTAAACATGTAAGTTTTCTTTACATTATAATAATTCTTTTATTTATATCTTCTATCTATGTGGGACAAGTGTTATAAACAATATTAATTATTCAAACATTTTCATAAATATATACTTTACAAGATGTATACATTATAAGTACTCTTTTATTTATATCTTTATATATATGGGACAAGTGTAATAAATAATATTAATGATATAAACATGTTCAAATATATATATATATTTCATAAAAAAATGTTTTACTTACTCGCGATTACTTAACCACTATCAACTAATTCGACCATAACCCCATAACATTATCGACTACCGCAACGCAAAATCACGCCACTTTCAATTGTTTTTATATGAATTAGTTTGATATTATAAATCACTTTTTAAAGTTATTCAAACTCATTATGTTTCGCTATTGGTAAAGTTATTGTAAGAGAAAACATAAAATTGAAAACATTTTTGTTAAAATTTTATTACTTGATACCCGCCATCGCAACGCTGGTACCCTACTATAATATTCTAAAGAGTTGAAATACGTGATATTAAACTTTGACATCAAGAATTTATAATACATAAAATGTTTCAGATTATAAAGCATGGTTAATTGAAATTTTTATCTCGAGTCTTCATGCACGCGTCGCTACGGTACCTCGCTAGTTAACTTATTACATACTTACTTTAACATAAATATTGGAGTTAATTGCATTTTTGGTCCCTGTGGTTTGGCCAAATTGCGATTTGGTCCCAAAACTTTGAAAGTGCACCAGAGGTCCCCATTTTCAAGTTTCCGTTGCACGTTGGTCCCCGCCAAAGTTAAATGACTAAAATACCCTTATCTTCTTTTGTTTCTATTTTCTTTTCATATTTCTTACATAAATGGATCCACTTTTACACATGAATCGTCCCTTTCCTCTCCTTCTCTACCAACACACGACACACTCACAAAATGCCTAAAATGGATCTAAATCCACTCTTTTGACTTCAATCCAAGAATACATTCATGTCTTATATCCCACTTTGATCAAGCTACAACCTAGAGCACAAATGGAGCCATTTGGGACGAATTCGAGATGGGAATGCTCAAAAGGGTAGAAAACATGTTTTGAGTTTACAATTGAGTCACTATCATCCTTCCTCAATCCTTCCTATATAAAGGATTGATCTCATAAAGTTTTCTCATCACTTCCAATCAATTCGAAAAATTAGGGTTATTACAAAATCAAAGGGGTTTTTCCAATTGAGTTGGGGGTTTTGTTATTGGGTGTAAGAGGAAGCTATCCAAGGTGTTTAATTGTACCAATTCGTTCCAAGTCTCCTACAATCGAGTTTCTTGGTGTTAGGTGTTCATAGCCACTCGACCCACAATGGGTTCATAATAAGAACACCATCTTTGTTATTCTTTTGTCATATATTTGGTTGTAATTACATTTAATTGTAATTCGAATTGTTATTTATTTTTCTTTGTGTTCATGTTAATTTCTATTGAATATTTGAAGTAATGATAATATGGCAAAATTAGTGATTTGGTTTAGTTAAAAAATATTGCTTGTTGTTGTTGTGTGAGGTTTAGCCGTGAACCAAGAAAAGGGTAAAAGGATTCGCTTTTGTCGTGTACAAGATCCGATATCGTGAACCAAGAAAAATATTGCTTGTTGTAGTTTTGGGATATGAATTTGTGTTTGATATTATCCGGTTCTTGTATATGTTCTTGTTATTGGATGAAGAAATAAAAAGAAAAGGAATTAGAAAATTAAAGGGAAGAAGATAAGGGTATTTCACCATTTAACTTTGGCCGAGGACCAACGTGCAACGAAAACTTGAAAATGGGGACCTCTGCACTTTCAAAGTTTTGGGACTAAATCTGCAATTGGCCAAACCACAGGACCAAAATGCAATTAACTCTAAATATTGCTTAATAAAAAGGTAAGCCCGCTTATAAAAGAAGCTCCTGCACTTCATCAGTTAAGATCTGATTATGTGAAGTGCAGATACGGTATGTGTGTTTGTGCCACTTATAAAAGATGCTCCTTCGCCTGTTCTTAATTCTCAAGGTAAGGATGATTGGTGGCAGTTTTAACCCAATTTTATGGAAATGGGTCATTTCGAGTTCAATTTTGCCTAACAGGTCAAATGGGTCGAATGGGTTAAAAGTCACTTATGCATAAATTACGCTGGTTGTTGAAAAGAATTACGATTTGTCGCTTTAGTTTCAACTTTATTTAACTCGAATTGTATGTTGTAAAAAGACTGATTAAAAACTAAGTATTTGTTTTGATTTGTTTTATTTAATCTTTGACAAACAGGAAACGTTTGTTTCTCGGCTTGAGTGCTAGGTTCATATCGAATTAAAAGGCACTTGGGAAAGTGGTGTAAATATTATGTCCTGAACACTTCTTGAAACGCGGTGTTTTGCTTGCAAGCTCTAAACAACAATGGCTATACGGAACGAGAAGCCAGGTACACTGATTCAAATAGTCGCCACACTTTATTGTCATGTTCATACATCCAGAGTCTATTGATTTTCTTTAAAATAGATACATTTGTATAATTTATTAGCATAATAATACTTTAAGTTTGCATAGCATGTACGCATAAAACTATAAATACCATAAATATCATACCCTTTGGTATATTTCGAAACTATAAATAGCATAATATCATATCCTTTGGTATATTTCAGAACTGTATCCTATTGAGACCAAGCTACTTGGTTCATGAATGTCAGTGTTATATCAGCTTTCAAGATTAACATGTATGCTTAAACGTTATAGGAAGCTTTAAAGAAATGTCAAGATTAACATTTGTACTTAACATTATATCCTATTAAAACCAAGCTACATGGTTCATGAATCACTACTACAAAAAAAGTCATGGAAACCGGTTAGAATAGGTCATCGAGAGTGGTTTTTGAACCACTCTCTGTGAGGGGGTATCTCTTTGACTTAATCACATAGGAACCGGTTCTACAACCATTCTCTATTAGAAGCATCGAGGCTGGTTTTATGCTAACAGCCGGTCTCTATTATAGAGTAAAACATAGGTTTGTTTTGCATGAAGATCATATAGAAACCGGTGTATATGATAAAAACCGGTCTCACAAATAATATTCAAAATAAAAAAAATGGTGTTGTTTGGTATTGCTTTTTGAGACTGTGCTTTATTGGGGTTGTTTAGAATTGCTTATTGAGACTACTCATATATTTTCCAATGCTATTGAAGCTGCTTTAAAGGGTTGTTTGGTATTGCTTATTTAAATTGCTTTAAAGCAGTTTCAATAAGCAATGTCGAGCAACCCCTATAATCAGTTAATTAAATAAACAATTCCAAACATATTATATAAGCAGTATTCAAAAAGCAACTCTAAACAACCCTATAAGCAATTACCTCAATAAGCAATCCCAAACAACCCTGTAAGCCTTTAATTCAAAAAACAATACCAAACAGCCCCCATAATGGGTTAATTCAATACGCTATTCCCAAACAGCCATTATGAATTATGCATTTAAAGTAATATTCAATTCTATCCAACCAAAAAATACCATAAGTAAAAAATGTCAAGTTTATCATCTCTAAATGAAATCAGCAATATCCTTGACACAATCCCAACACTAATATAAGCAATTCCATCCAGCCCCTGTTCAAGTACTCAACTGTAACTTAACATGAGCTGAAGAAGCAGGGAAGGTAGATCACATTAGAAGATTGAGAGCTGAAGGTGGCACCACACACTTCCTTTGAAATACCAGCTACAACCTACTTGAACCCCTATGAAAATATCACACATATAAGGACTGTTGCACAAGTAGTTGGGTCATTCAAGAACAGAGAACCCGTTAAAACATGTGTTACAACATATCATAATTGAATCAAAACCATAAACATGTACACGTCAGCTTTTTATGATTGAACATGTTTGAGTCGTTACAACATTTTCCTGTTCTCAAATACAACCATGTACACATAAGCAATATACTTTTTAATGATAAATGCACCATACCTCTTATAGGTTATGGTAGCTTTGATAATGGATTTGCAGCTTGCTTTATTAGCATTCATATGTACTAGTATTGTTGATCTTGGATTCATCCTTGAAAGCTGCAGATGTGAGTAATTATTATTAAACATTGTTTAGCTAGATGTTCTAGGTATAAAAAAACACTAAGTGGAAGAGGAGAACGGATATATGAAGACGTACCGCTCGATAATTGGTCTCGTTATCTCAGCTACAACCAATAACATTCTATTAAAACACAAAAACACAAACATAGGTATTAAATAACTATACATAAATTACAAAACAAAGCTACTGAAACCAAAATAACAAGGGAAAATAAAGAATGCATCTGCACGATCAATCAAAATTTAATACGACAGAAATTTAAAAGGAGGTGTATACCTAAGTAGATTATGTATGTTTTATTTTGCAACAGAAACAAGAAAAGACCGTTGCGAAAGGACCACGAGATCAACACCAATTACATTACGGTTCGATTGATGCGGGAATCAGTTAATTAGAGGTACAATCATGATATCAGTAGCGCAACAACATACTTGTATAAATAATGTGATTAGTGACATTCAAAAAAAGTATATGTGATTGTTAGATGACTTATGAAGACACAATATCTGCAAGAAAATGACAACTTTTTTAAACAAATAACCTTACAATTGTCTTTCCTAATTCTTACACACATAACCAAGTTTAACTTGATTTTGTTATTAAAAAAAGTTTAACTTGACTACTCAGTATCCTATTGACTTTTTCTTTTTTATCATCACTATCCTGTTAATTCTCCCCACTTTCACATGATTCAAGAAACATATACAAATCACGAATGCAAATGTACCCCAACACAATAATAACAAAAACAAAAATATCATGTAAGTTAAAGGATTATGTATAAATACAAAACCAAAATATGAGTTGTTTAAATATAAAACTCACGAAATCAAACCGGATCAAATCAAAATTAGATCCGTTTCCTGATAGCATTTTTCAGATTCGTAGAACGTTAGTTTGTGTTGTGATGGTGTGATTGACGATTTTAAAATACGGATGCGGTGCTGCTGAAGGTGGTGGCGAAAACAGTGGCTGTTTACGGTGGTGGTGGCATCGGTTTTTTAAGAGAGATAGTGAAGAAGGAGGTGGCGTGTTACGATCGTGGCCGTGGAGGATGGCGGTGATGCCAGAAACAGATTTGGGCAGTAATTAGAGTGGTGGTGGCGGCGGTTTCTGGTGGCGCAATGGTTATAAATAAAGAGCGGAGAGTGTTTGTGTGTCCGTGTTTTTTTACTATGTGTTTGGTAGGAGTATTTGTATTTTTGGTTTTAGGCTACTCACAATGGTTCAGTTGGGAAGAGTCGACCGACCATTTCATTCGGTTGTTCTATTGTGGAACTTCGGTTGGGCTCGGTTAGTTGTGGTGATTTTGACAAACTAGTTTGTTCATTCAACCGAATGAAATGCACACTAACATTAAATTTTTTGACCGTTTGATATTAAACAAAACAAAAAAACTTTTTTTTTAAAATTTTTTACCACTTTTACATCTTATAAATACTAACTCAAACACATTTCTAAACACACAATTTCAAACACAATTCAACCTCAAACTACTTCTCAACACAGAACACAAGATTTATTATAGCTTGCCGTCTCCCGCATTCCGTTGAAGATATGCAAATGTACGTTCAAAATCAATGCGATAACGACGACGGCGCTAAAAACGCTATTATAAGCGCCATCAACTGCTTGAGCAGCAAGGCGTAGAAGCAACGGATGAGAGAAAACTACAAAAGTTGCAACGAATTACGCCGAACGAAAAGTTGTGATCGACAAATTTTTATGGATGAAGCCCACAAAGACGACGAGATTGGTGATAAGTTGTGGCGGTGTGTTCAAATGGTATCGAACAACATCGACCAAAATCAATTGGAGCTATCGGAGAACAAAACGATCTGCGGTGCATCAACTTCGCTCTGCTAGATTTGTTGAGCAATCTCCGCCAGACGCGAACGTTTACCACATCGGCGAATTTGCTGCTTATATATCTCCTCGATGATTCTGCGTGCGGGAAGTATTCGATTAGGATTTAGGATTTATGATTTATGTATTTCGATCGTTTTATTTTTAATATATTGTAATTTTTTATTTAGTATTGTAACATTTTGTTTTTAATGAATTTTAAATTTGTTGTTAAAAATATTTGAAAAGAAAATATAAAAAATAAAATAAAAAATATCTCGCTCACCATCGCGACAACCAGTCGTCGGAGAGAAAGACGACGCGACAGGTCGACCAAAGCTACTACCGCGACAATTTTTAGATGTTGAGTTTTCGAGGGTAATGGACGGCTAGAATGAAAGTGATCTAATGGTTGAAAATATATCTCTTTATGTTAAAATCGATTTGGCTTTTTTGACACCCTAGCCACTTTATTAACTTTCTGTTTATTTTGAGGTTTACATTGCCGAGATAGAATAGGAAATTTAGTTTTAGACTCGATTAAGAATGTATAACACCAAAAATTTACAAACAAATAAAACTACTTCGTACAGAAATGACTTTTGATGTCAATATCGGTTATATTACTCTCCTAATAAAATAAATAATATTAAGAATATGGAGGGAATATGTAAAATGTTTGGCGCCAATTTTTGATCATGTCAATTAGTTGGTTCCAATTCATTAATGAAAAACATTAGTGGAAATGAATAAGAGTATGGTGCCAAAGAACAAAAAGCTATTAGTGAGACTAGTTTTAATTGAAACAAACGGTGTCTATACGATTTTATCATAAGGACCGGTTAATACTTCACATTCTCCTTAGTTTTAAACCATAACAAGTGGTTTTTTATAAAACCGATCTCTATTAAGGGGTGTCCATAGGCTTTTTTGTAGTAGTGAATGTTAGTGTTATATTATTTTTTGGAATATCATTTTATATCTCGCTCATATCTAAAAAAAAAGTAAATTTCGTCCATTTCGGAATACGTAATCTATCCGAGTTTGTTTTATGGATGAAAAATGTGGTGGGAAGCTAAGAATGATCTTAAAACAAAACTTTTAGAACATGTTGAACTTGGTAAAAAAAAGTATTTTGCTCACATACAGTAAGAAATTATGATATAAAATGTAGTATTGACACTTCTAGAAATCTATTGTCATTAAAATTTGATAATATATGTAGGATGGGTGAATGATTGTTGTTGTAGGAAAAATTCTTTTGGACCTTGATCGAGTATTGTCAAAGACTTGGTTTAATGAAGAAAGAAGTATCTCGGAAATGGAACCGATAGTTGTTCCATATGTCGTGTCCATGAAATCTTTATTTTCATTTGGCTACATGTTTAACATTTAGTCCATGGTTTACATAAAATAGTTATAATGTTATATTTATGGTGTTAATGTTGTTGTGCAGGTAGATTTATTTTTCTCAAAAAGGTAGCATGGAGCAAGAGCAGGTCGAGAGAAGGTTTATTATAGTTCTGATAAATTTTCAAATATAGATGTTGATTTCAACTATAACGAGTCGTTGTACTAAACATAATTTCTAAATAAAATCAAGATGTCCAGCATTCCAAACCATAATAAGTTAGTTTTGTTCGTTTCTATTTTGCCAATGGATATGTATCTTTTTTATTTTACGATTATGACTCATAAAAACTTATTTTTATTATGAATATTATATTAAGTTTAATGATATATATCTTAAAAACTATGTTACTATTACAATTACACAACAAACGTTGTATATAAGGAAGTCCTTCATAGGCTATGATTCTTACTTTGGTTGTAGATTTAAACACTTTAGTTTTTGTAAAAAATCCACTCAATCTTATATTTACGTTCATTTATTTATTTTGTTTTTAAATAACCAATTTTATGTTAATTTTTTTTACGGAATACAAGTGAAACTCTTTATTTTTGTTAAAAAACTTAATCTTAACTACCATCAAGGCCTAAAACTAATAATACAATATAGAAAAGCATTTCAAACTAATACAAATTGTTGCATACACAAAAAAAAAAAAAAAAAAAAAAAGATTAGTTTAGAGTGTAGTAGCAAACCATAAAACTTGAAAATGTTTGCTCATCTTTATATAATAAAACAAAATCCCTAGTTTTAATTTCTCATTTAAAAAAATCAATTAATACCTTATTTGGTAATATTTTATTTATTTATTATTATTTTTATTTTAAAGTATTTAATAAAAAAACTCAATATTCCGATTTGGCAATAATTAAAAAACGTTCATATATATAAGTCAAGAAAAGAAAAATAAACATAAAAGTTTAAGTGTCAAAAGTATAAAGAAAAAACTTAGTAAAAGAGGAGTGATTTTAAAAATATTTGTGTTTAATGTAAAGAAATAAAAATCACCCGCACATACATACACCTTCTAACCTATGTAAATTTAAGATTAAAGTTTGCTTCCCACCTATTGCCCTACATTGATTGACACACGGGAAAAAAAAACCCTACCCTAATTAATATAATTAAATTAATTATCGTGTTTATATATCAACATCTAGCTTATAAGACCCGTGGAATCCACAAAATAAGAAAAAGAACGAAAGTAAACAGGATGAATAATTTATTCGAAAGTAATATGAAGTAATAAGTCAATTATAGATGTAGTACAACGCTTGTAAGTAATAATGTAATAAATGCCCATGCACGTGAGCTCCAATCTTGACCGCCTTTAAAAGCAAGTGTATGTAGTGGAATTTGATAGTGATAAGCCAATAAACATTTACAGAGAACCTAATAAAGTATAAAAATAAGGTGTAAGTAAAACATTTGTGTGATCGATAAAACATGTAAAAACAAAGGCATATCACATGATATGAATATTCGTACATACCTCATGAAACTTGATCAAAGACCGTGAAGAGCCTCTTTGTAGACTACATTTGTAGTAGTCTTTGATAAATTACCATCAACATCGTAAACAACAACCTTCAAACCATTTTGCTTTTGATGCGTGAAACGACCACGATAATTGTCCATGTGTGAAAACACGACGCGGTAGGTATAAACCAACTTTCGAAGTGATTGGCCTTGACTCTTGTTTATCGTCATGGCAAATGAAACCGACACGAAATTGTTTATGCACGATCTTGAGTGTTAAACGCTTATCCGATGGAGTAATTTTCAACCTTGGAAGTATAACCGTATTCCCAAAATGTGTTCCGTTAATTATTTTGGCTTGAATAGAAGTTCGTGTTAATTTAGTGATTGAAGCCTTGTCCTATTGTACAAACCTTGTGATTGATTAATGTTTCTCAAAGAACATTATCGGGACACCCACCTTCAATGCAAGCCTATGGTTCGAACACCCAAAAATTTTAATCCGTTGATAAATTCGGTGAAAAACGGATTGATCTATAGCACCACCATGTTCGGTTTATCTATGTTGTCACAACTAAGATAAACCATTTCCTCACAAGGAAAGGTCTTAAGCAAATGATCGTTAATAGTATCAACCACTTCATTGGTTGGAGCAAGAATGGCCTTTTCCTGGAAGTAGGACGGATCATCTATGTTATTCAAAAGGTTTGGGTAAGTGAAATGAATAATAGATTGTACCGGATCATCAGTTTCATGTATTAGAATATCTTCGGGTATATCTATCAAAACCTCTCCGTCTTGTGGTCCTCTAATCTCTCCATCTCCTACTTTCAATATCCAATCCGCAAATTCATTTATCTCATTTACATCTTCAGGGCGTGATCCAACAGTTAGGCGCATGTTGGCGGTTAATTTTAAGACTTTGCAGTGATCCCACAAGTACGATTATTTTAAAGATGCACTTACAATGTCTTGCCGGGAACCTTTTGGAATAACGGGAAGCACCTGCCTAAAATCACCGCCAAATACTACAATCATGTTACCAAATGGCGATCACAAGTGTCGACCGATCTCACACAAGACATCTCTCAAAGACCTATCTAGAGCCTTAAAGCACAACTTATTTGTCATGGGAGCCTCATCAGTCACTTTGCGAGATATTGAGCACGTAGAAGTCTCATCAATATTTATCGAATATGGAACCTCGAATGAGCAATCATTCCACCGACATCAATAAAGATGCAATGCCACTGATGCAACATTTATGACTATGTCACCATGTCTTCTAATCCCGGCAAGCGTTTTCCATAAATATGTCTTGCCGCCTCCATAGTCATATACAAAATAAGTGCCCCCTCTTCCGTTTGTAACGGAGGTCATGATGGTGCCATATACATTTCTTTGTTCCGTGGTTAACGCGGCATATAGAGTTTCGTATTCAGCCTGTAACTTTGATGGGTTATAATCTCTCTCAGCAAAAATTAGCCGGTTACCAAACTCAGACATGTATGTATCATCTGGATAAGGCAGTTCTGGAAAACGCTTCAAAGTGGTGCCTCTGGAGCGCATAAGTTGTTCGATAAAGGACAAAAATTTTTTTTTTCTCGCTGATAACATCAAATAGTCCTCAATATTTAGTGTCAATTTCCTCCGATAATGCTTGTAATTTATATCATTTATATGGATTTACGCTTGTTTTCCATTGTTTTCCACTTTCGTGTAAATTACGAGCATTGGAGCTAAAGAGACGCGGAATTGGAGAATTATCTAAAGATTTATCATAGTATGCTGATTTTGAAGAAGTTACGGCGTAACTCGCCTCTCACATTACGCCATAACTATTAAGTGACTCGTAAAACCAACTCATCGGGTTACGGCGCTTCCTCCCAAAGGCTACGACGTAACTCTATTAGGTCAAATGAGGTTCCACGCCATCGATAACTATGCCGTAACTATTCCATCAAACTACGGCGTAACTAAGTTTATTGAAGACTACGGCGAACCACTAATAAGGTTACGCCGTAACTAGCGCATCTAGTGCAAATACGAAGGAATTGAAGGTTACGGCGTAACTCTTGTTATAGTTACGTCAGAACCCGGATCCGCCTATAAATCCCCCACGAATTCCAAAGATTTCTAATCATCTCATTCCACACACAACAACCAGAGAACGTGGGAAAAAGCTCAAGGCAGTCTAGAGGAGCATACGGAGTCGCTCCAAAGGAGAAATCACCCCTACGATAAGTAATGCATTTTATATTTTCTTTACTTTCAATTCATGTATTTCGTACCTTTGAATATTGAATTGGTTTGTATGATTAATATGAGCTGCTAAGCACCTCTTGGTCGCCTAGTTATGATTCCTTAATTGTTTTGTTTGCGTTTACATTACTTCCGTACAATTATTTCTAAGTGTATGCATGCATAGTTTATTGGTAGCTACCTTTGGTTGGGTAGTTTTGAATGGCGGTGAGGCCAATTGCCTATGAGATATGACCAACTGACCCTAGGTGAGCTGGATCGAGACGAAAGGGTAAGATATGACCAACCGACGACCCTTTCTACTTGTGCGATTTGACCAACCGATCACCCACCGCTTGGATGAACTTAAGAATTAGGGGTGAGTGTTTAAGTTGCTAACGCCCGGCACTCACTATTATAAATCTAGCATGTAGCGGTACTTAATGACTTGGCTTAGGGACCGGGAGTAACATGACTTATGAGGGACACCGACTTCTCCTGTGGTGGCATCTTTGGCGATAGGTTAGGCGAATTGACCAAATGTTGTCCTCTCGACTTTGACCACACCAAGTAATTGGAAGTAAGTAGACGTAGACATTACTAGCTAGGAGGATTAACTAGGTTAGCACCACTCTCCTCTATTGATTTACCCTTTACCTTTATTTGCCTTTATTTGCCTTATTCTGCTTTTAGTAGTTTAATAATTATTTCCTTATCGAACCCTATATTAAATCGTGACACCTAGACTTAGTAATAATCCAACACACATAGCTCTTGGGACGACCTCGGCTTTACTGACATTACTACTACACACGACCGGGTACATCGCCTGCTTAGTGCATTAGGTGAACCATAGGTATAACGAGACTTTATAAATATTAAAACCTCGTCAAGAAACCCATCACTCGCCACTCAACAGCAAACCCCGTATGAAATTAGTTATATATGAGCCGTAGCATATGTAATCAAATAAGAGTTATAAAAAATAGTAAGTAGTGTAGGAGATTTGTAGTGTAACATACATATCATAAGAATCATTAGACACATTTTTGTTTAAGTCCCTTTCAAAAAAATGGTCCTTTAACATCTTCGATCAATTTCAAAATTATAATTATTAACCATTACCAGTAATATATAAATTTATAAAATAACATAATAACAAAGCTTCTTTCCAAAAAAAAAAAAATAAATAAATAAAATAACAAAGCTAAGTTGGTGGTTATACCTGGAATTTCTAAAAGAATGCTTCTCTTGCACTCGACATTTTCTGATAGCAAATGCCAAGTTTGTAACCAAACAGTCAAAGGTGTGGCACGTTCCTTTTGGGACAAGAATGTAACAAAAGGTCCGTAAATGCTCAAGAGGAGGATCGATCATGTATAAACCAACAAGTCTAATCACACAAGCTAGCCACATGAATGGCTAACCGTAATAGACTTAAACCGCTTAAACACAAATACAATGAAGATCGAGAATATAATGAATTCCGGTCGTTAAGTCCCACGGAGACTCAATGGTGTAAACACTTTGAGACGATAGAATGATCACTAAGGATAGTGATCGAGAAGGTTTTGATAGATAATTATAACTAAGGAAAAAGTTTATAAATTAAAGCGACTTAAATACAAATTAAGAAGATAATAAATAATAAAAAATAAAATAAAATATATTAAATAAACGCTATCACTATTTTTACAATGATGAACGTTTAAAACATAAAACATACGTTTAAATAAAGTTACGTAAGCGTCAAAATAAAAAAAAGTGAGATCTAAGAAATAAAGTCCTAAAATATGAAAAATACATTTTACAATCCTAATGATAAAAGAAAATATTTGGAAAAGAAAATTATTTTATAACTATTTAATTAATTATTATTAATTAAAACTATTTATTAAGTATTTAAAATGCACTAAAATATAAGAAAATACAAAATTAACCTAGAAAATGAAATTATAACTTAGAAAAATCTAAAATATGATAAAACTTATTTTAAAACTGAAAATATATTTTTAGACTTTTATATATTTATTATTAATTTAATACTATTTAAAACTAATTAAAATGCTAAAAAATACTATTTAAACCAAGAAAATTATGGAAAAATACTTTTATGACTTTTATATTTATCTTAATCTAGGAAAATTGAAAACATATTTTTTTGAAGCTTTTCTTAATTAATCGTATTAAATGCTATTTAAAAATGCTTAAAAACTAATTTTATTTAAGAAAAATACCAAACAGTGTCTAAAAATTATGAAAAATTCAGGGAAATCCTAAAATAATATTCAAGCTATAAAAATATAAAAACAAGGGCTTATGTGGAAGAATATAGAGCTGATGTAATCGAAATCTAAATAAGACTTAGAAATAAGCAAATAAGCACTATACTACACCAATCCAATACGGAAGCTAGATAAAACTGAAAATACTCTAAGGCAACTATTAGCAACTACTCCTAACTGCTAAAGATCAGTTTACCAATGATTAAGCCAATCACACTCAAGCAACAAAGCAATCGACCCTCTTGTTTAGCGGTTGTGCGAGCTTATCCAATAAGCTATAGTGAAAACAAAAAGTATGGTTCTCAAGACAACCAACTAGAGATTGCATATCCAAAGTTTCAGCTAATAAGGACTAGTATTGAAGACATTAGAGATCAAAACAAAATGGTATAAATGGAGCGATTGGTCGATGCGACAAAAGCAGATAGCGGTACCTACTTTAAGCTACAGAATCGCTAATCGAGAAGCTTTAGTGAAAAATGTAATGCATCCTCAAGACCACCTAGCGACTATGACTAAACCAAAATGAGACCATGAAAAGCTGAATTAAACCTTGTGCATTTGTCGCAAGTTCTGCACAAAATGGCTTTTGACAAAGTTTGACTTTTAAAAGCAGTTAAGAGATTTGACTAAAATGAGATTTAAAATCAAATGATTGATGATTAAGCTTAGAATGGATGAAATAAAACTATAACAAGTGGTTTCTTGATTTTGAACCTATATGTAAAAGTTTTACTCTTGATTTTCAACAAACATGAAATCAAGGGCGCTCGTTTGTGATTTTGACTTAAAGCTCAAATGATCGCAAACCAAGGATGATATGACAATAATAGACTATAACAAGACCCAAACAATCGAACTACTCCATTATTATAACCTCTAAAAGCAGTTTAAACAAGCAATCCAAACACCCCTTTAATGAACGATAAGCAATTTTAATTAAGCTAACTCTCGATCTAGTTATAGCAGATACTCAAAATCATTCTAAGTGACTTAAATATAACTAATTGAACATGTTTAAGCCTTTAATGATCACAGATACATACACAAGAACAATATGCAAATTTGCTTGAAAATGAAAAGTGAATTATAAACTCACATAGGTCCAAATTGTTGCAGGGCTTAAAACCAAAACCAATCCTAAGCTAACCTATCTATTCCAACCCATATCCATCCTCTCGCAACAACAATATTCATCACCATTTCCAAATCAATCTCAACATTGACTTTTGTTGACCATGGACCAATCTTACTTGAAATGATTCAAAAGCTTTTCAAAAGCTATAAATAACTTAAGTTAACTTGGTTGAATGAGCAAATAAGCTAATTGGAGCTTAAATATAAGAACATGATTTTGAAAATCTCAACAAGAAACACAAGATCAATAATTTTAACCAAACCTTGAAATTAATTCTTAAAAGCAGTTACAATGGTAAATTAACTTGAGTTTGAATCATAGAAACACAAGATTACGATTTTAAGCTAAATTAAGACATTGAATAAAAAAAGCGACATTAAGGAAATTTAAAACTACATTCTACTACTCTTTCTTCTTTCTTCTTGCTCTTTTATACTCCAATCATTTCCCACTTGTCTCGACTTGATCCCACCATCATTTTGGACCATTGGATGACTAGAGAAATTTTAGCCGTTTGATTGGTTTTGGCCAAATGGTATTTTGACAGTTGTGGGTTGAGTGTGAAAAGGGGGGAGGCAATTAATGTATCTTGTTTTGTGTTGAGGTGGAGGAGACAAGGGGAGGGATAAGGTGAGGAGGGGGGATGGGATATGCTTGGGTGAGCAGTGATAGCAGTTGGAAGGGAAGACTTTTTTGGCGGGCAAGGGAGTGTTTGTTTGACTGGAGCATTGACCAGGTTTAATATAATAAAGAGAAGGGGTCCAAAAGGCAGGGGGTCATAAGGGATATGGCAGGGTCCAAAATGGGTTTAAGGTTTTTAATTATCAAGGACCATTAGTGTAAAATCTGAAAATTGCAAGGACCAATTCTGCCAATTTCACAAAGCTGCTCCAAGGACTAAAAGTGACAATCTCAAAAAGTACAAGGACCAAACTTGCCATTTTCTAATTTTCCAAGGACCATTTATGACATTTTTCAAACTTGAGGGACCAAAGTTGTAATTTTGCAAATTTTAAACTTTGAAGGGTTTGTTTTAACAACTTTTGAATCCCATGGACCTTAAATGATATTTTTCTTTATTTTGATTTACCAGGACCTGTTTTTGACAACTTTTGAAACTTGGGGACTAAACCGCCAATTTTGCAAACTTGATACGTTTTTCATCCGATTTTGATCTTTTTGCATTTAAAACATATAAAACATCGATTTGTGATATTTTGATCATTTTGATGTGTTTCGAGTGTTTTCGAGATGATTTTGCAGTCTAGATAGTACAAAAATGATGAGTATTTACACACTCATCAAGGACCAATGGGTTGCCTCTTTAATACCCTCAATATACTCTTTGTCGTCATCTAAAAGGCCTGCTACGTAGCAGGCTTCTTTGTAAGTAGGATAAACTACACCATTAATTTTTCTTATTGCAGCGTGATTTCGACAACCTTTTTGGCTATTGAGTAGCATCCTACAATAGTAAGCTTCACCAGCTGAGATTGGAACATTATGAATTCTACCAATTGCATATTTTTTCTTCCTATGTGTCTGCATTCTTTTGGAGCATTCCATACAAATTTTGTAGGAAATTCAGCATATGTTAACTCCCTTGCTTTTGGATATGTTTCATTCATCCGCATCCGTGCTTGAACATGTGCGCCAACCTGTTGGTTTGTGAATAACGGTTTCAAGGTCGAGTTCTCATCAAATACAACCGGTCGCCGCCGAGATGAAATGAGAGACGTTCAACGAGATGGTGTTCTATAATGGATCTCAAATCCAAATATCCTCCATGCGGCTTCACAAGCGATAGTACCGCAATAATAGAACGCCTTAATCTCATCAACAAGTTTAGCATTTTCTTGACCGTTTTCTCGTGGTTCTTGGTTCATACAATCGTCTTGATACTCTATCGGGACCTTTGTTTATGTATTTAAACAAGTATTTTATTGATCCCGTCTGATTGCACCATTCAACATTGATGTGGCATTGATAACGTTTTCATGGCGTGGCGTTATACGGATAACATAGCCGTTGCAAACTTATGTTCTCTTAACAACATGGTTCGCGTTATCACGCCTTTCATAAAGTGGTAGCCTTCCAAGTCAACAGAGTTGTTTTGTATGAACTTTTAAGGAAGTGATTGGTACATTTCCCACCATCCATGCAAACCTAATTTGGTTCATCAACACCACATGGACCATGCAACATAAAATTAGAAACTAACTTGTACGGATCGGGATCCTCATTTGGATCTCGTTATCCGACACGCTGCATAACGCAAGTTCGGGGTCAAAGGAACTTCATTTTCGACGAGCAAGTTTTTCAACACCCTAGGCGGTGGATTTGGGGGTTGGTATTTCACCGATTACTCTACTTATCTATTCTAATTAACTAAGCAAGGGTAGTCTATGTCTAATTGATGTGCTCTTATGATGATTTAAAGATGTGTTTACCTAGATGCTATTACTCCCTAGTTATCTCCTATTGATGGTTGAATTATCACGTCCTTATTGTTAACGCGTTGTGTCTTCTAAGGTCGTAGGGTATGCGTTTTTCCCTAACTATTTGAGACTACCTTAAGGTTATTGCCTACGAAATCTCTAGGATTCATAAACTAACTCTAAGGTTACCTTTCGATGTTTAGACTGCAATAACTCTAGGTGATTATAAACTAATGTTCACAAAGATTACTCAAGCATTAAAAACACAACGAATGACCTATCGCAATACTAGGTCAATCACAATTAAGATAAGAGACAACCAATCAATTATCAATACCTAGGTTTCATAGATCTAATCAAACACACAAGTAAATTAGCCGGACATGCAAAACATGCAAGCATACACACAAACAATTGAAGACATAATTGAATTAATGAAGTAAATCACTTATCTTGTTGTAAAATAGGGTATGGAACCTAAGATAACGCCTAAGACAGCCAAATTTCGGTTTAGGTTTTACTCCACAAAACTACTTCTAAAATTCTAAAATTTCAAATTCTATATATAGAGTTACAATATGCACGACGCCACTCTTTAATTGTGACGCCGTCGGTCACCGCCATTAGGTTTTTGTCTTGGCCACGTTAACTCTCGTGGACGGCGGCCACCTTATGGTTGTGACGCGTCGGCTTCATCTTCGGCGACGCCGGATCCAAATCTAGGCCGTCCGAGTTGTGGCGCCTACTCTTTTAAACCTGATGCCGTCAAGTGCAAAATAGCAATTTGCCTTATGAGTCGTCTCAAAACGTGTTGCGACGGCGTCGCCATTAGGCTGTGACGCCGCCACCTTCTGTTCCAGCAGCTTGAGTGTCTCGATTCTTGACTTTGGCCATTTTCTTCATATATTCGCGCCTTTTCGTCCGAATAAGTGTCATTCCAGAAATTTGCCTTCAAGAGACCTAAAAAGTGAAAAGGAACGAAATTAAGTAGTAACGGATACAAAAGTGCTCGATTAAGGGCTTAAATGACCCCTCAAAAGTGTACCTTTTAAATCCTTATCAAATATCCCTACACTTGGCATTTGCTTGTCCACAAGCGAATGTGCTTTTAGCCAATTAATTTATAAGTTAGGGGTCATGAAGCATTAGTTTAGAACAATTCACAACACGTATAAGCCCCGCAAAAGTCATAACAAGCATGGAAATTACATACTAGCACCTCACAAGGGGTGTTTAGATACTCTCATCTCTCGGGTTTATATGAAATATATCAAGTTGGAAATAGAAGATAAACACTCATTAACCGGTCCTAGTACATAGATTACCATAGGCTTGAGACTAGATCAAACCTCCATCGCTTTGGCGTAAGCACCTAGAAAAAACTATCCAAGAGGTCTTTTAAAGGGTTGTAACGTTAGGCTAACGGTAGGGAAACAAAGGGTTTTGTGGGATAGGCGATTTAGTGGTGGCAAGTCAAAAATCTTTATGTTACAAGCATGAGAAGAATGGCGTTGCTAAGCCAAGACTCGACACTCTAAACTCTAGATAAATTGAAACAAACAAACATAAATTTAAAGATAGATGTAGGATGGTAGCCCGTATGTTGTTTTTTTTTTCCATACACTTTTACTTTACCATCCTCTACGATAACATCAAAATAATAAGGATTTATAGGCACATCCACTTGAGTTTTTATTACTCTAACACTAATTTGACCCGAATTGAAAAGATCAAAACACTTGGAGTACATTATTACGCAAATAAATAGAATTTGAATTTAAAGTTCCTTCCCGTCATTTCATAAAATTTAACTTTTCCCATGAGTCCCAATCGTCCCAAAACTGTGTACAAAGGATATGACTCGACTTAGCAACTTATACAAGCAACTAGATAATTGAACTAAGGGTTTAGTATGATAACAATAATGCACTAAAAGTGAGTGCATACAAGGTAGACTAAGGCGATTTGGGTGTACATTTGGGGGTGGATTGTAAACAATGCTCTTCATTGATATTCCGGAAAACCAAAAAATCACGAGAACCGCGAAAAGGATAGGCTCTGAGGGGTTAACTAGGGGTATCGTGTACTAAAGATGAGTACAACGCAAGGGGACGGGTATCAAACAAGGGTTATCCTAATGCCTCTTATCATTTAGTTATTCCTAACTACACAAGTGTAGTCTCACTAGCGATCTCGGAATGCATCACAAAACAAGTTCTAGAATCTATTATACTACGTACACACGAAGCATTAAAGTGGAATGCTTTAATTCCTGAAAATCTAAGGCGATCCTCACATTTTGGGTGGAATTTAAGTGGTAAAGGGTTTGTGCTAGTCATATAACTTCCTATCCATGAGACGCTTTATTAAGACTAATGGCCCACTCCTACATGTCATGAAAAATTTTAAATTTGGTGCCAAAATTACCCTAACCGATATTTCTCATGGTTTATTACACAAATAAAATTGGACAAGGCGAATAGTCAAGGATAAGCATAGTTTCAAAGTTCCGCTTTATTTTCCATCCCTACACTTAAACCGAACATTGTCCCCAATTTTCCCGAAAGTATCAAAGTTATGATAATGGAAGGTAATTAAAACGAAAGAAACTAATACTCCCCGATTAGCTCGGTAGGATCCGTGTGAAGTGGTGGTTAAATCCTTCAAGAAGAATGTATGCGTGAAAAGCTCCATCCAATCTTATGTATCTTCTTCTTGATAAATAAAATCGCACACTTGAAGAAAACAAACGAAAACTTCGCGTAAAATCGGCAGTAACAATATATATAAGACTCTACTAAACTAGGATATAATGCTTGTGGAATGGATGTTTACTGATTTTCTAGAAAATTAAGACCTAAGAAATTCCAAAATTTAAAAGTAGCACGAAAACGAGAAAAGTTAGAAGTTGTTTCTACTCCTCCCGACGTCAGTTATGCGACTCCAGCGCCGAAGCGAAAGTTATCCCGATGTAAACCGATCTACTATTTTCGGAAAAATTCGGAAAATTTACATCTTTAGAATCTGGAAAATTTCTGCAAAACATCCATTATGACTCGATACAAGCATTTGACTCAAACAAACACGAATGTATATCTTTTTAATAATCGTAATTCTCATGTTCACGTTCTTTTTGAAAACGTGTGTAATCCTCCCTACACTTATCCCTTTTGTAAAATACCGTTATATGTAATTAAGACGAGGTTAAAGACAAAATAAAGCATTTTTACAAATTCAAACATGAGAATAAACAATCAATAAAAGATATACGACACACAAACAAACAAACAATTAAGCATGGGTTGCCTCCCACGAAGCGCTTTTCTTTATATTTGAGTCTTGTAGCTAGACTCGAAGTCGTGCCCCTACGTGACTTCGTTACCGTCACCTTCTTCCAAAACAATATCCTCATCGTTGACCATTTCATTATTGTCCAACTGATAATGTTTCACACGTTTTCCATTCATGGTAAATTCTATTCCATCATGGTCTAGTAGTATCACAGCCCCATTGTCCAATTTCCTCTTCACCGAAAAGGGCCCATACCATCTTGATTTGAGTTTTTCCGGAAATAATCTCAATCTTGAATTATACAAGAGCACCTTATCTCCTTCCACAAACTCTTTAGGATTCTTTATTCGTTGATCATGCCATTTTTTCGCCCTTTCTAAGCTTCAAGTCTTAGTTCATCCAGCATCTTGAAGTCAGAGGAACCTATTTGACCCCCCTCGAATAGTCCATATTATAGGCCTTAAGTGCCTAGTATGCCTTTTCTCAAGTTCAATAGGGAGGTGGCATGCTTTCCGTATACCAAGCGAAAGGGGTTGTTCCGATAGGTGTTTTATAAGCCGCTCAATGCCCGTAGTACCTCATCCAGATTGAATGCCCAATCTTTTCTATTCTGGTGGACCGTTTTTTCAAGTATTCGCTTTAATGCTCTATTTGTGTTCTCTACTTGCCCATTGGTTTGGGGATGATATGCCGTAGAGAATATATGCGAAACACCATACTTCTTCATCACCTTCTCCATTTGAGCATTGCAAAAGTGGGTTCCTTTATCACTGATCAATGCCTTGGGAATCCCAAATCGTGCGAAGAGCTTTTTAAGAAAATGAATGACTACCCTTGCATCGCTAGTCCTAAGGGCTTGGGCCTCCACCCATTTGGACACATAGTCGATAGCCACTAGAATGTATTCATTTCCTCCAGAAGATGGAAAAGGTCCCATGAAATCTATACCCCAAACATCGAATATTTCGCAGACTTGGATATAGTTCTGAGGTGATTCATCCCTCCGCGAGATGTTTCTAGATCGTGGGCATGCATCGCACGTTTGAACTAATCTCTTAACGTCGCGGAAAATAGTAGGCCAGTAGAATCCAGAATCAAAACTTTTCGTGCTGTGACATTTACACCGTGATGCCCCCCAGATGGTCCCGCATGACATTCTCTCATAATCCGATCAATCTCCCTTCCAGCAACACAACGTCGAATGATTTGATCAGGGCATATACGGAATAGGAAGGGCTCATCCCACAAATAGTATTTTAGCGCGGTGAAGAATTTTTTTTTATCTTACCTAGTCATGTAATTTGGCAAGGCCCTAATGGATAGATAGTTAGCATAATCCGCATACCATGGCTCAATTTCCTTAATGGCCATTAGCCGTTCCTCAGGAAAAGAGTCACGAATTTCGGTATGGTCTAATATCTCTAGGTCTGGGTTCTCTAACCATGATAGATGATCAGCAACAAGATTTTCAGCTCCCTTTTTATCTCGAATTTCAATGTCAAATTCTTGAAGTAATAGAATCCACCTAATAAGTCGGGGTTTTGCATCTTGTTTGGAAAACACGTATCGTAAGGCGGAGTGATCTATGAAGACGACAGTTTTGGAAAGGACGAGATATTGCCTGAACTTATCGAAGGCAAAAACCACAGCTAAAAGCTCTTTCTCGGTGGTTGTATAATTCTCTTGCGCTACATTCATGGTTTTGCTAGCATAGTAAATTGGTTGAAAATGCTTCTCCTTTCTTTGGCCTAGCACGACGCCTACAGCATAATCACTAGCATCGCACATGATCTCGAATGGTTGGGACCAATCAGGGGTAACCATTATCGGGGCCTGGGTAAGATCTTTCTTCAGGCGATTGAATGCTTCTTTACATTCTTCCGAAAAGTCAAAGGGGGCGTCCTTGACTAGAAGCTGTGTTATTGGCCTGGCAATTTTAGAGAAGTCCTTAATCAACCTTCAATAAAAGCCCGCATGACCAAGAAAGCTTCGAATGGCCTTAACAGTAGTAGGATAGGGTAGTTTAGATATCGCTTCGATTTTTGCCCTATCGACCTCGATTCCATTTCCGGAGACTTTATGTCCCAAGACAATTCCTTCTCTTACCATGAAATGGCATTTTTCCCAATTTAGGACTAAATTGGTTTCTTCACACCGTTTCAACATCTTCCTAAGGTTGGATAGACAAAGGTCGAAGGAGTTTCCAAATACCGAGAAATCATCCATGAAAACTTCCATGCTATCTTCAATTAATTCATGGAATATGGCCATCATACATCGTTGAAAGGTAGCGGGAGCGTTGCATAACCCGAAGGGCATTCGCTTGTAAGCAAAACTCCCGTAAGGGCATGTAAACGTAGTGTTTTCTTGATCTTCAGAAGCAATGGGGATTTGGAAGTATCCTGAGAAACCATCAAGAAAACAGTAGTACTCATGCCCGGCTAACCTCTCGAGCATTTGGTCGATGAATGGCAAAGGAAAATGATCTTTCCGTGTGGCATCATTTAACTTCCTATAGTCGATACAAACACGCCATCCAGTAACCGCTCTCTGCGGTACTAAATCACCCTTTTCATTTTTCACAACCGTCATTCCTCCTTTTTTTGGATCCACTTGGACTTGGCTAACCCAAGGGCTATCCGAAATGGGGTAGATTAGGTCGGCATCGAGAAGCTTGACGACCTCCTTTTTTACTACCTCCTTGATATTAGGGTTAACTCTCCTCTGAGGTTGAACGGTTGGTTTGTAATCTTCTTCCATAAGAATTTTATGAGTGCAGAAAGTAGAATCAATCCCTTTAATGTCAGCCACACTCCAGGCGATCACTCCTTTGTATTCTCTTAGAACTTCTAAGAGCTTACCTTTCTGTTCAGTGGTCAACGAGGAGCTTATGATGACAGTGAGTTGATCCTTTTCTTGAAGGAAGGCATATTCTAAATGGTTCAGGAGATCTTTCAATTCTAAGGTAGGAGGTTCTTTGATTGATGGTTTCAACTTGTTTTCCGGCTTTTGAAGTTCAAGAGGCTCAATTTCTTCCCTACACGGGTAAAAGGAAACAGCTCCAACCATCTCAGTCTCTTCATCTTTATCTATCATGTTGTTTTCATCATTCATGAATTCGTTTAATAGATACTCATCAATACAGCCATCTATATTATCAACAAATTCATCAACTTCTTCAACAAAATAAATAGGATGATCGTAAGAGGAGGAGTGGCTCATATAATCCTTGATGTCGAAAGTTAAGCTCTCGATCCTACTCGTAGTGAGTTTACCATCATGAACATCGATGATGGCGCGAAATGTAGCCAAGAATGGTCTTCCAAGGATTATCGGGCCGAGTTATCTTCCTCCATTTCTAAAATCACAAAGTCAACCGAAACTTGAACTCCCTACTCTCACCGTAACATTTTCACAAAATCCAATGGGATATTTGATTGATCGATCGCCCAACCGAATACTCATTCGGTTGGTTTCAACCTCGAATACCCGAGTTTGAGGAATAAGGAATGAGGCATCAAGTTAATGCTTGCCCCGAGATCCGCCAAAACGCTTTTCATAGAGAGTGCCCTATAGAGCAAGGAATGGTGAAGTCGCCTGATCTTCTTTCTTCTTGGGCAAGCTTTTCCGGATGATAGCCGAGCACTTTCTCTCCTAATGATATCAACCCTTCAAGTTTCTTCCGATTCGATAGTAACCTCTTGAAGTATTTGCTATGTTTAGGATATGATAAAATATGCGAGAAGTGGTATGTTGACGAAGTCCGTTTTAAGTAAGACAATATTCTCTCATTGTCTTCTTCACCTTTGATTTTTAAACGCGAGGATAAGGAATCCTTGCGAGTCTGGTACCGACGGTGTTGATGTTTGTGGAGGGGGTCGGGGAGTCGAAGGAGGTTCGAATTGCTCCATTACCTAACTCAAGCTCCACGACGGTGGGATTTTGGTCGTAATGGGGATCCTTGGTAGTAATTTCGATCGAGTAGTAATGGCACAAGTTGGATCGTCTGGGTTGGACCAGTTCTCTTATTCTTTGTGGATTTCGTGAACTGCTCTCTAATTCAAATTTTGTTGCTCTAGAATGAATCCTTCGAGACCCTTTAAAAGCATTACCCCTTCCATGGGAAATTGCCCGAGTTCTTAATCAAAGGCATCACGGATGGTGTATTCAGAACCCTCCTTTCCCTCATTCTTCCATTTTAGATTACCCCAAGGAGTGCACTCATCGCTTTGATAGAATGTGAGAAGGAAGGTCATCATAAATGTCATGGTGGAAAGGAAAGCGCTCTTGGCGTGTGTTATCATCACACTCATCGCTCTCGTGTGACCCTCCACAAATGTCGCATATAAGGTATGGGTTGAACAACCTCTTAAATTCTTGCGACTTCATGAGGTATGCAAGCTTCTCTTGCGCCCTCTTCATCCGATCATCGAGAGATAATGGGCTTTTATTTGAGGTAGCAGAGACACTCATTACAGTTACTGGCTTGCTCCAAGTATTGTCTTGGTCTTGGACATACTCCTCAATGCGGTCCCATCCTTCTTTCGCATTGAGATTGGAAATTTTTCGCCGCTTGAGAAGTCAATCCCTTTTTTATCATTACGGGAGACATTGTCGTAAAAGATTTGAACAAGCAACCAAAGGTTGATATCATGGTGAGGGGCTTGTTGAATGAGATCTTTGTAACGAGTCTAGGAGTTAACGATAGATTCTCCATTTGTTTGATGGAAATGAAGAATTTTGCTCCTGATGGATGCCGTTCTCCCAGGGGGAAAGAACTTTTTGGTGAATTTGGTTGTGAGTTGTTCCCAAGTGAAGATGGACCTTGGAGGAAGCTTATCGAGCCACTCCTTGGCTTGTCCTTGAAGAGAAAATGGGAAAAACCGGAGTCTGGATGTCTCCTTGGATGCTCCGTCAGCATAGATAGTATCTACAATTTTTAAAAATTATTTGATGTGATGAATGGGATTTTCATTGGGATCCATGAAATTGACATGCATTCGGATAAGCCAAATGTCGGTGGCATGCAACACCTCATTGACCTGCTCGTAAGGGTAGACAATGGCTACCGTAAATCCAGATGCGGAGGGAGAAGAGTACTCCCTAAGGGTTTTGCTTCGGTTTATTGATGGGTCCATTGACCGAGTAAGGGATTTCCTCGCTATGTTGGCTCGATTGTCAATGTTGATGGCTTGAGGGACTTAGGGAATGAGTGGACTCTTCTTCGCTGCGGCTTCATCAAAATTGATGTTGGTGCTTTGAGGTTCCGACTCATGGAGAGCTCTTCTTCGCTTATTTAGCTCTCTTCCGGGTTCAGCAAAGGTTCAAGAAGGGTTTTGGTGGAACTGTGGGTCCTAAGTTGTCTAAGGGGATTGGTGGGGGGAAATGCCGGGTTTGGTGGCTGATTATCACCTTCCATGATGAAAAGTGTTGGGATTACTAACAAAGGTCATAAAGAAGGGGGATAGACTACGAGGAAGCTAAAAATGGGAAAAAAAAGCTTACTTGATAGGAATCAAGCAAGGAACCTAAACGAGATAGACTCCTAACTAGCTATTCTATTCCCCAGAGCGGCGCTAAAAACTTGATACGCATACAACGTGAGTTCGGGGTCAAAGGAACTTCCTTTAGTCGAGCAAGTTTTTCAACACCCTAAGCGATGAACCTAATCGTTATAGTGTAGTATTAGGGTAAGCCTCGGAATTGATATCGTTCTCTAGGGAATAGGAATGCTAGTGAGAAATTACTATGATAAGGTTTTAAAAGGTACCATTTTAGGGTCGCTTAAGTCCTTATTTGATCACTTTTGTATCCGTTATTGCTTAATATCGCTCCTTTTCACTTTTAGGTCTCGTGAAGGCAAAATGTCGGAATGGCACTTATTTGGACGAAAAGGCGCGAATATATGAAGAAAATGGCCAAAGTCAAAATCGAGACACTCACAGCTTGTTTAAGTAGAAGGCGACGGCACAAAAGCATGCACGCCGTCCCAAAATTATTGAGACGATCCAACCCAAAACTCAGATTTTCAAGTGACGACGCCCGCTTATGGAAGAGTAGGCCGTCGCTACTCGACGGCCTAGATGCAATCCGCACGACGCCGAGTCAAGAGGACGGCGTCACGGACATAAGGTGACGCCGTCGCAAGGTTAACGTGGCCAAGACGAAACCCTAATGAGCGGCGACACGACGGCGCCACTAAACATAAGGTGACGCCGTCGCAATTGTAATCTTATATATAGAATCCGAATTTTTCGCCTTTGTGTGGAGAGTCTTTGGAGTAAAACCTAAACCGAACCTAAGGTGTCTTGTACAAGATTTTAGGGTTTTAAACCCTATCTTACATCAAGATAAGTCTTTACTTCATTAATTCAATTATGTCTTTGATTATTTGTGTGTATGCTTGCATGTTCTCCATGTCCGGCTAATTTATTTGTGTGTTTGCTTAGGAAGTATGAAACTTAATTATTGAATATTGATTGGTTGTTTCTTATCTTAGTTGATTAATGATCTAGTAATGCGATAGGTCATTCGTTGTGTACTTAATGCTTGATTCATCTTTGTGAACCTTAGAGTATAATTACCGAGTAATTGTAGGCTAAACCATCCAAAGAGCGCCTTAGAGTAGGAGTTTATAATCTCTAGTGGGTTTGTAGACAAGACCCTTTGGTAAGTTCAAGAGTTAGGAGAAACGACACCCTACAACTTTAGACACACAACGCAACTAGGAATAAGACGTGACACTCAACCATCAATAGGAGATAATTAAGGAGTAATACAAACTAAGTAAACACATCTTTAAACTATCATACGAGCACACATTAATTAGACATAGACTCCCACAACCTTAGTTTAGATAATTAGATAATAGTAGAGTAATCGGTAGAAATACCAACCCCCCAAATCCAATACCCGAGATTCGTACCTTTCCATTTTCATAAAATATAAAAAGATAAAAATAATCTTCCTCAACCTTAACCTTAGCGTAGTAACTCCCTACTAGCATTCCTATTCCCTAGAGAACGATATCAATACCCGTGGCTTACCCTAATTACTACACTACAACGATTAGGTTCACCGCTAGGGTGTTATAAAACTTGCTCAAGAAAAGGAAGTTCCTTTGACCCCGAACGACGCGTAGCGTTATCAAGTTTTTGGCGCCACGGGGAATAGAATAGCTAGTTAGTAGTCCACCTCGCTTAGGTTCTTTGCTTGATTCCTATCAAGTAAATTTTTCTCATTTTTAGCTTTCTCTTAGTCTATCCCCTTCTTCGTGACCTTTGTTCGTAACCATTTTCATTAACTATTCCGTTAGCCGTTATGGAGAACGCGAATCGCCAAAACTGCCACCCAATCAACGAAATCCACTACATAATCTACCCTTTCCACTCCAAATGAGATCTTGAGGTTCCAAAATATCATGATGAATCCTTTCCGAGGCGTGGACTCAATTAAATATTTATTACAAAAGTCCTTTATCATGGTATTGATTTACTGCTTCCACTACAATTCTTTTACACTCAGACGCCTACGAAACCCAAAGGAGACTTGACTATGTAGCAGATGGGGATATTTGGGGACGTGGTGTTCAAAATGCATGGGAAACCTTTGAGATTCACGCCCAATTTAGAAGTGGAACATGGGACCCAAAAACGAATCTTTAGACCTATTTTCAATTTGGAAACTTCGGTCGGAAAGTTTGTTTAGGAAGGAGATGATTAGAGTTGAGGTACCAAGGTGCATGTCATGGTTAGGCGCTACCACAAGACAAAATGAATACATAGGTGATCTTGATAAGATGGAGGATGAGTAGAAAATCCAATCCCATCGGATAACCCACAAGTCCTACCATCACTGAGGAACACACATCGCCTATAACTTACCCTAAGAAGTAGAAGATGTAGAACCTTTGGACCAAACGCCACTAGGGAATATAGGTTTAGATGCTTGTTGTCATGACCTCTCTTAGTCCTAAGAAAGTTCCTAATTTTGATGAACCGAGCCTCAACCAAAACCTTACCCAACTTTCCATCTTTAGATGTGAATCTTGAATTGAATTAGCCCCAATCCACCCATCAAAATAGATAGTCCGGTAGTTGCTTGATAAAGGTGGTAGATTCTAGGCCATGTAGAGTGGAAGCTAATATAGAGTAACCCATGACCTTACACACTTATATCACCCATTCATGGTTAATAACAAGAAACATTATGGGTTTAAACCGGGTTTATTAGGTCAAGATGGATCCTTAACTAAGAATCTTTTGAAGTTGATAGAAGATGATCCATTTTAGGAGAGAGATTTGATTCACCCGCTACACCAATTGAATTAGGTAAGGTTATAATGAATGGAGCACACCTTTGAACACATAAATCACCCATCACCCTCTCCTCACGTAGCAAATTTCCACCCTAAGGGTGTGTATCGCTACTATCACCCGCACTTAAACTTAAGTGTAGGAAAACCTCCCTTTATCCGTTAAATAAGGGTAGAGTCGCTCGCACTCGAACAAAACAAGCGCTTCTGGGAGGCAACCCATGTGTATTTGTTTTTCATTTTCATTTGTGTGTCATATGTCTTTTATTAATTGTTTATTCTCATGTTTAAATTTGTAAAAATGCTTTATTTTGTCTTTAACCTCGCCTTAATTACATATAAAGGTATTTTACATAAGAGATAAGTGTAGGAGGATTACACACATTTTCAAAAGAAACGTGAACATGAGAATTACAATTATTTAAAAGATATATATGTGTGTTTGTTAGAGTCAAATGCTTGTATCGAGTCATAATGGATGTTTTGCGTAAATTTTTCCAGATTCTAAAGATGTAAATTTTCCGAATTTTTCCGAAAATCGCACCGCTTTTTGTCGGATAACTGACGGCGTCAGATTGCAACTGACGCGCCGTGAAGGAGTAAAACATCGATTACTTTTTCTTTTACGAGCTACTTATAAATTTTTGGAATTTTCCGTGTCTTAATTTTCTTAGAAATTCAGAAACATCCATTCCACAAGCATTATATCCTAGTTTAAATCGAGTCTTATATATATTATTACCACCGATTTTACGCGAAGGTTTCGTTTGTTTTCTTCAAGTGTGCAGTTTAGTTTGTCAAGAAGAAGTTACATAAGATTGGAAGGAGCTTTTCACGCAATAATTCTTCTTGGAAAAGAGTTTAACCACCACTTTACACGGATCCTACCGAGCTAATCGTGGAGTATTAGTTTCTTCGCTTTTAATTACCTTCTTTATCATAACTTTGATATTTTCGGGAACATTGGGGACAATGTTCGGTTTAAGTGTAGGAGGAAAATAAACGGAACTTTGAAACTATGCTTATCCTTGATTATTTGCTTTGTCCAATTGTATTTGTGTAATAAACCATGAGAAAATGTCGGTTAGGGTAATTTTGGCACCAAATTTAAAATTTTCATGACATATAGGAGTGGGCCATTAGTCTTAACAAAAGCGCCTCACGGATAGGAAGTTGCATGACTAGCACAAAACCCTTTACCACCCAAATTCCACCAAAAATGCGAGGATCGCCTTAGATTAGTAGGAATTAAAGCATTCATCTTTAATGCTTAGAGTGTGAACCGGTAGTATATTAGATTCTAGAACTTGTTTTGTGATGCATTCCGAGATCGCAAGTGAGGCTACACTTGTGTAGTTAGGAATAACTAAATGATAAGAGGCATTAGGATAACCCTTGTTTGATACCGTAATATAATTACTTCTTCCACTTCGGTTGAGTAATTCCCCATACCCTTTGCGTTGTACTCATTTTAGTACACGATACCCCTAGTTAACCCCTCGAGCCTATCCTTTTCGCGGTTCTCGTGATATTTCGGTTTTCCGAATATCAATGAAGAGCATTGTTTACACCCCACCCCAAATATACACCCAAATCGCCTTAGCCTACCCCTTATGCACTCACTTTTAGTGCAATTGTTTGTTATCACCCTAAACCCTTAGTTCAATTATCTAGTTGCTTGCATAAGTTGCTAAGTCGAGTCATATCCTTTGTATACGCTTTGGGATGATTGGGATTCATGGGAAAAGTTAAAGTTTATGAAATGACGGAAGGGAACGTTAAATTCAAATTCCCTTTGTTTGCGTAATAATGTACCCCAAGTGTTTTGATCTTTTCAATTCGGGTCAAATTAGTGTTAGAGTAATAAAACTCAAGTGTAGGGATGTGCTGTAAATCCCTAGTATTTTGATGTTATCATAGAGGATGGTAGAGTAAAAGTGTATGAAAAAAAAAAAAAAAAAATCGATAAAAAATTGAAAAGAGAAAAGAAAAAAAAATAGAGTGATAAAAAAAAAAAAAAAACATATATATATATATATACATACTGCTACCATCCTACATCTATCCTTTAAATTTATGTTTGATTATTTCCATTGCCTAGAGTTTTAGAGTGTCGAGTCTTGGCTTAGCAACGCCATTCTTCATATGCATTTAACATAGAGATTTTGACTTACCACCACTAAATAGCCTATCCCACCAAACCCTTATTTCCTACCGTAAGCCTAACGTTACAACCCTTTAAAGACCTCTTTGATAGTCTTTCCTAGGTGCTTACGCCAAAGCGATGGAGGTTTGATCTATTCTCAAGCCTATGGTAATCTATGTACTAGGACCGTTAATGAGTGTTTATCTTCCATTTCCTATATTGTTATATTTCATATATACACCGAGAGAGATGTGAGTATCCAAACACCCCATGTGAGGTGCTAGTATGTAATTCCGTGCTTGTTATGACTTTATGGGACTTATATGTGTTGTGGACCGCTTTGAATTAATGCTTCATGACCCCTAACTTATAAATTAATTGGCTAAAAGCACATTTGCTTGAGGACAAGCAAATAACAAGTGTAGGGATATTTGATAAGGTTTTAAAAGGTACCATTTTGAGGGTCGTTTAAGTCCTTATTTGATCACTTTTGTATCCGTTATTGCTTAATATCGCTCCTTTTCACTTTTAGGTCTCGTGAAGGCAAAATGCTGGAATGGCACTTATTTGGACGAAAAGGCGAATATATGAAGAAAATGGCCAAAGTCAAAATCGAGACACTCACGCTGTCGAAAGTAGAAGCGACGGCGTCAAAGTGCTATGACGACGCCGTCCCAAAATTATTGAGACGATCCGAACCCAAAACTCGATTTTCAAGTGACGACGCCCGCTTATGGAAGAGTAGGTCGTCGCTACTCGCACGGCCTAGATGCAATCCAGACGACGCCGGTCAAGAGGACGGCGCCACGGACATAAGGTGACGCCGTCGCAAGGTTAACGTGGCCAAGACGAAACCCTAATGGCGGCGACACGACGGCCACTAAACATAAGGTGACGCCGCCGCAATTGTAATCTTATATATAGAATCCGAATTTTTCGCCTTTGTGTGGAGAGTCTTTGGAGTAAAACCTAAAACCGAACCTAAGGTGTCTTGTACAAGATTTTAGGGTTTTAAACCCTATCTTACATCAAGATAAGTCTTTACTTCATTAATTCAATTATGTCTTTGATTATTTGTGTGTATGCTTGCATGTTCTCCATGTCCCGCTAATTTATTTGTGTGTTTGCTTAGGAAGTATGAAACTTAATTATTGAATATTGATTGGTTGTTTCTTATCTTAGTTGATTAATGATCTAGTAATGCGATAGGTCATTCGTTGTGTACTTAATGCTTGATTCATCTTTGTGAACCTTAGAGTATAATTACCCGAGTAATTGTAGGCTAAACCATCCAAAGAGCGCCTTAGAGTAGGAGTTTATAATCTTAGTGGGTTTGTAGACAAGACCCTTTGGTAAGTTCAAGAGTTAGGGAGAAACGATACCCTACAACTTTAGACACACAACGCAACTAGGAATAAGACGTGACACTCAACCATCAATAGGAGATAATTAAGGAGTAATACAAACTAAGTAAACACATCTTTAAACTATCATACGAGCACACATTAATTAGACATAGACTCCCACAACCTTAGTTTAGATAATTAGATAATAGTAGAGTAATCGGTAGAAATACCAACCCCCAAATCCAATACCCGAGATTCGTACCTTTCCATTTTCATAAAATATAAAAAGATAAAAATAATCTTCCTCAACCTTAACCTTAGCGTAGTAACTCCCTACTAGCATTCCTATTCCCCAGAGAACGATATCAATACCCGTGGCTTACCCTAATTACTACACTACAACGATTAGGTTCAACGCCTAGGGTGTTATAAAACTTGCTCAAGAAAAGGAAGTTCCTTTGACCCCGAACGACGCAGTAGCGTTATCAATAAGAAACAACCAATCAATTATCAATACCTAGGTTTCATAGATCTAAGCAAACACACAAGTAAATTAGCCGGACATGGAAAACATGCAAGCATACACACAAACAATTGAAGACATAATTGAATTAATGAAGTAAATCACTTATCTTGTTGTAAAATAGGTATGGAACCCTAAGATAACGCCCAAGACAACCAAAGTTCGGTTTAGGTTTTACTCCACAAAACTACATCTCTAAAATTAAAAATTTCGAATTCTATATATAGAGTTACAATATGCGACGCGCCACTCTTTAATTGTGACGCCGTCGGTCGCCGCCATTAGTTTTCGCCTTGGCCACGCCAACTCCGTGGACGGCGTCACCTTATGGTTGTGACGTCGTCGACTTCATCTTCGACGCCCGCCGGATCCAAATCTAGGCCGTCCGGTTGTGACGCCCTACTCTTTAAACCCGATGCCGTCAAGTGCAAAATAGCAATTTGCCTTATGAGTCGCCTCAAAGCGTGTTGCGGCGGCGCCATTAGGTCAGTGACGCCACCCTTCATTCCAAAGCACTGAGTGTCTCGATTCTCGACTTTGGCCATTTTCTTCATATATTCGCCTTTTCGTCCGAATAAGTGTCATTCCGAAATTTGCCTTCAAGAGACCTAAAAGTGAAAAGGAACGGAATTAAGTAGTAACGGATACAAAAGTGCTCGATTAAGGGCTTAAATGACCCTCAAAAGTGTACCTTTAAATCCTTATCATTATCTCAAGCAGATATGTGTTTGTCAATATGTTTAGCGTTTGGCACCTTTTCATCCTTATGTAAAACAAACAAACATGCGCGGGGGAAGGCCTCTTTATGAAATTCAACTGTGTATACCACTGCATAATATTGTTCAAGTTAACATGAAATCAGTTTAAATTATAATTATAGACATTGTGTTATAAGACTACCATATGAATGTCAAATGTGCTATAAATAAAAATCATACCTGCTTGAATACATCCGAACAAACGCAAGTCTTTGACATCCTTCATCAGCTGATTGAGTTTCATTTTAAAAACTCGAGTTAGCACATCAAGCCGGTCTGTAGATGAAAGGTTATGCTCCCGTATATATGTTGCAATCTCCGGCCATTTAGGATTGCATGTGATCGTTATAAACAAATCTGGACAACCATACCACCTACACAATGCCATGGCATTCATATAATTTTGTTGCATGTACCCTTGTCCACCAGTGAACGAAGAAGGAAAAATAATAGGCTTTCCAACTGTGGACGGGTCGCTATTTTCAGATGCGACGCTTTGACGCACATTTGAATATGTATCACACCTTAGTTTAAACTATTTGGAACGATGAAAAACATACGCTCTCTCTCAACCATAGCGAAACCATCTACAAGAAATTGCTGAAACAAACGACCTCCAAGTACGAATAAATTCTCTTGATTCTGACGGTCCTGAATCTGATAGGCAAACCACTCCCGCATACTAACTATTTTGTCATTATTTCCAGTGGCGGTTGTCCCGATTTATTTCTATGTGGTTTTCCTAAATAATAGCCAACTTGCGCATGTGGCATCAACAAAGGGTATTGCAAAGGAAGGTACATAGGATGAAAAATATTGATACATACGCAAACCTTCACCAAATATAGACCCGTGAAATTCACGGTTTTTAAAGAAATGATTCATTAAAAGTTGAGTGTGTGAATAAAGTAATAAAGAACATCGAAAGTAAACAAATTCCATTATTTTTAGAAAGGAATAATAAGTAATAAGTCAATGATATGATAAACAATTTGGTATGTAACTATTAAAATAATAAACGTGTATGTATCGTCTTCTCCAACTTCGATAGTCTTAAAGCGCAAATGTATGCAGTCAACTTCCAACACTTGAGTAACCAATGTTCATCCCTGTGAACACCTAAAAAAGGAAAAAAAAAGTCAAACTAAAAAGAATTTGTTGGTAAGAGTATTTTAAAGTTAAAGAAATGATTAAAAACATTTCATTTTGGTAGTTGTACATACCTATTTAACATTGATCATAAATATTTAAGTACTCCTTCCTTCAGAGACAATGTGTAGTATACATCGACATATTACGATATGCATTAGTGATTTACCACAAGTTATCTACTATCTTTTAGGTCATTTGAGAGCTTTTATTTCTTAGCTAACCTTGAATAGAAATGATTATCAAAGTGCGATTTTTGTCGATCCATAGCTAACCCACCTTCAAGCTACCGGGACACACAAGACCTTTTCTTGACACGCTCAAAGGCTTGTTAAGAAATCACATTACCCATAATAGGTTGAGATGGTAAAGCCTTGGCTAGTCCATGACAATTAGTATCGTAAATCCATCTCTACTTCCGTAGTATAACCAATGATATGAGAATTCATTATACAATTCACAAACATAGTACATGTTTTTTTTCTTAGCAAATAAGCAATCAAGTATGTTGCAATGATGCAAATATATGTGATAGATGTACATAACAGACTACAAAATTGGTCTAAAAGCAAAATCATAAAACCCATAGGCGACATGATTCCAATCAGAAAGTAATGCTTCCACAAACATCAAAAACAAATATCCAAGAGTTATGTGGTGATAAAGTCAAAGAAGTGTGTACCTTAACAATATACCTGAGCTAAGAAAGTACATGTTAACGAATCATGAGAGGGTACGTGACGCACACTCCACTGCTCCAACACTGCATACATATTAATATACATACTCTGAATCCCAAATGTTTACGATACTGAAATAGGCCGGGTGAAGTATTCATGCATATACATAACAATATTTAGATTTTTTTAATATGCATTGAAGAAGCCATTATATATATATTTTTTAACATCAACTTACCTCAGAAACCATGCCCCAAAGAGGAGCAAACATATTGCGTATGTATTAGGGTTGTGGAGATCATTTGATTAATCAAGAATTTCATTGATGTATGCACGTGGCACGCCAATGTGTTGGTCGAACTAAAAGAAATGGACCAACTATCAAGCTAAGGGGATGTTTGGATTTTCTTTAGAATGACGATTTGATTACAACTTCAAGTTACGCTTGTCAATTTACAGGACCGGGATACCAGTTTACAAAGAAATCGAACCATAATTAAAATAAAAAAGCATGGCTTATATTTGAAAATAAATCCCACTCTCCTTGATTGAGGGTTACTATTCGAGAGGTAAACCAACTCTACCAGATGACGCACAATCTAATGACACTTATCTAATAACTTTAATACATGATGTAACAAAACTTATGATCTAAGGACTAAGGGTAAATTAGAATAAACTATATACCCTCCTCTTGGCATAAATTAGCATTAACTTATTGATAAACATTACAAAATATGGGTCTTACAACTTTAAACAAAGAAAACACATCCAAACTCTATTGTCTACGACATGTTTTATTACGAGATCTAATTCAATTATTTAGCGCACCATCACCGCCATCGACGGTTCACCTACATTTTCGACTATCCATATATGAGTACCGTGACTATATCTCGAGGTGGTTGTTGATTCGAATGACATGCTCTCCACTCTGGCGGATGAGCATCATTATTATTAGATGGTTCAACTCCATGTTCGACAAACTTTGAAGGTGTACCGTGAATATTGCTCAAGGACGCTGTGGAGCCAAAGCTTGATCCAAGTTGAGGGCTGATCATTATCTGTGTGGACCGGTAGAAGGAAACTTCGTGATTCTCATAAGGTAAGGCGAGTGAGGTGGTTGCACTCCCGGATCGTGAGATGTTGAAATCTTGAACGGCTAGGATTAACCGGGTAGGTAGATAAGTCATTCAAGTCAACATCAGGAAAATAGAACATCGGCATCGAGGGCATTTCACATTTAGTTTAAGTCATTTATCGATACATGCCATATGGAAGTAATGAGCACAAGGAAGGCCACGGACCTGCAAAGCAATAGCATTTTAATCAAGGGGTGGGTATTTTAATCAGAATAAGCCATTTATAAAAGGAAAACAAAACAAAATAATACCTCTTGCCTAACACGAAACGATTCCAAACAAATAGGACAATCCTCGTAGTCTGCTGGAACAAATTTCGAATATAAAATGGAAGTCATTGAATCATCAGATCCAGGTCGTGCTCTCATGCCACATTAGAAAGCACTAAAATAACTAAATGCAACTATTAACGAATTCTTCATATTATGCAACTATTTACTTAATTCTTCATTTTAAATATTATATTTTATTGTTATAATGAAGTTTTTTTATTACATAGAGGGTTACTTAGGCGACCCCAATCTAACCCATTTTGACCCATGTTTAGAACTGCTTTCATCCAAAAACCAATTGTTGTTTCAACTGACCCATTTTGACGCATAGTTACAATTGTCAACCTGAACTTGTTTCCATCCAAACACCCTTTTTTGCTTCACTCGACCCATTTTTGACGCATAGTTTCAATTGGCAACCTGAACTTGTTTCCATGCAACACACTCTTTTTGGCAGCCTTTATGAAGACACATGAAAACCAACAAAGATAAAGATAAAAGCCACAAATGGGGTAAAGAAAATCATTATGGGCCATGCTGGCCAATTCTTTATATATATGTAAAACTAAATTGAAAAGTAGGAAAGAGATAATCAATTTAATCAAAATATTTTATAAGAAATTACATTGTGAAGACTCTCATACCAGACCAAATGGGCTCTTAGAATTCAACGTTTCCCGTCCATGTTAATGCATGTTCACCGATATAACATATTAAAACGGTGTTTAGTTTAAGCGTAAAAATGTGCGACATGGATAACACTGCCAACGATGTGTTGGTACCTGAACTACTTGTTACATAAACTATATATCAAGACACAGTAAATTAAAAAGGATCACATAGTGATCTTATATGCCATTGGAATATAACAAACAAATTAATATGTGAGTGCCTCCTAACAAACATCAGCTCTGATTCGTATCATTCTTATTATCATTGTGACATTTATGAAAGCTTGATCATAGGCTCATGTCGAACAAAAAGAGCACGCATTTCAATATCATAATCTAAGCTCTTGCCTCGTTCGATTATACAACTTACCATAACATCCAGGTAGCCATTTTCAAGGAATGTGAAATTTCTATTCATTGTTTTATTTGTACATTTTATCAAAAAATTGTTGTGCAAATAAATAAACATAAAAATATGAACTTTCAATATGCAATTATGTTAAGAGACCTCTTATGTTAAACCACATCATCTACTGACAATAAATAATGAAGAATGGAATGAGCTTCGAAAACCATATGACTCAAGAAACCTAGTTAATTCAATATCTATACTACTTAAAGCTTATCCCCCTTAATTTAATGTGCAAGGGGGGTTGTGCACAACCGAAAGTACCGTACATACATCTTTATGCATACCAAAATAACTACAAATGATTTCGGTTTAGTATGCCCTCATATTCAATGCAAATTCAGTTTGGTTTATGAAGAGGCTCGAGTTGAAAGAAATTTCCGGTTGTGCAATGAAGAGCCTCGACTTGAATGAAATATAACCACGGATTGAATGCTCGGACGTTCACACTAAACACGTATTCAATGTTGGAAGCACAAAAGGGTCGCCAATTTGCAACCTCAAAGAATATGGATCAATCTACAATTAAAACATTACTAAATGGAACTCGTGATAAATAAGCCTTACAACCCATACAACCCATTATCCGCAGACACTCATTGTGGGTAGGCATACAAGTAAAAAAGGACCGTTATCTCTATAATTATGGTCAGAAAACGGAGGACCTAATGCACTATTATTACCGGACGAATTGAAATTGGATGAGACCGCACGATCGTAGTGATGCTTTGTAGGATGTGGGATATAAATGCTCCTTCAGCCGATACTTGAGCATCGATTTCTTGGTGTCCGATGCTAAAGTATGTTGACATCCATCACCATGTGTGAAAACCCGAATAATGCCAACCTCGTAATACAAAAGTTATCAAATGTCCTGTTGTTTGTCAATTTTTCTTACATGCTTTTTATGTGGAAATGTTATCCATCGCACTGCCAAGGCAAATGAGCTCACAATTTCTTGAAGTTAAAAGAGGGTGCTATATATTCGGTCAAAACTTTTGTAGTCATGCAAAACAAAGTAGATTTTCGTATCGGGAAGGACGATACGTTCATGCTTGAGTTTAATGGATCAACAAGCATAAGGAAATCTTGGTTATATCTAAGGGATTTGTTAGGTATCCGTTACAATTGGTTGATTTTGATCATATAAAGCCCACAAAACAAATATCTCATTGGTAATGTGGTGTTTGTTTAGGTATCTTAAAATAAATTGTTTTTAAATATTGTTGCTATAAAAGCTTTTACCTTCGTGATGTCAGAGGTTATGTGACAAATGTGGGTAGGATGAACTACACCAAAACAGGGCCAAAAACCTTGATTTCTACTTGGCGAATCATAGGTTGAAATTTATATTTGTTGCAAAGGATGTTGTGAAATGAAAATTTTTTGCCAATATGTATTAGGAAACTTCTTGTTCTTTTGTTTCGATTCCTTTGTAATCGGGGCCACCCATACGGGTGACCCGGGAGGGTTAAGCGATGTGTTGATTGAGAAGAAGGCGGCGACGTTGGCATGTGTCCTGTTGTGGTGACTTCAACCTCTACAAAGCAATATAACAAGAAGTGGGTTATGGACTATTTACCTTTGCATGTTCAACACTTTTCATTTACACATTTAACCTTTGATATTACCTTCTAGATAAGCTCTATCTATCCGGCTTCATCCACCCAACTCCTAGATTCCGTCGACATTCCTGCGATTAAAGAATTGAATACAGAGATTTGGTGAGAAGCTAATTCTTATTGTTGAATATATCCTAAAACCAGCAAAATTTAACAAATCATACAATTGTTTTTTAGCATAATTGATGCCTCAAAAGGATCTTTGCGGGTAGACAACTCTGAACCAAGAGAAGGATCTATCGAGAATCTTCTTATGTGGGCCCGAAATAAAAGGAATGATGTATGTGTTATTATGCATTCGTCATCTCTATATTATCTTTATAATTCACAACATTTACGAATCTAATTTATACACAGTCTGTCGCTTTCATAATTAAGGCCAAGATTGATAATGTGCGTACTAGAAAGGGATGGAATTTCCCATCGTGCGGGGGAGACAACTGCAGGAAAGGGGCTACTAGAAAGAATGGGAGATTTTGGTGCGAGTCATGCAATAGACGCTTGAATACCGGTAATAAGGTAATGCCATATTTGCATTTTATATTTTGATTGTTTGAATGTATTATATAAAATTGCTCACCTTGACATTTACCATGCGCCAATGTTTCCTTGTGTATCGCCTTGAACTTGGTATCTCTCGATGCTACCGAGCGCATCGTTGTGGTCCTTTTTGATGATGCGTCTGTTGGATTGATCGGTTCCCGCTTCCGCCATTAGTGTCCAATGAGGATGAGGTACAATTATAAATCCCGCTTAATTACACACTATTACATCATTCCCATTACTCACGACTTAATCTGAGGTTCGACGATCATGCAAACTTGCCATCACCTATTTCGACCTCATTGGGACAACACACATGTTTGAAATCAAATCACACGTATTATGAATATGGAACATTCGAGAGTTTTACGTGTTGGGAAGTTGACCCACATAATACATCACCGAACCCACCAACAAGAATCACCGTTGATAATGAAACCACCGTTACATGCTCATCATCCAAGTCACCCGCCGATCGCCAACCTCACTACACCGCCCAAGCACGTAGAGGATAGGAAGCGGAAAGGTATTCAAACCAAAAAACAATACAACATGTATTTGTATAAAGTCACTTCATCGATAGAATTCCATTGTTTGCGGGGTGGTTGTTGATGATTCAACTACGAACATGAACCGCCGGTTAATGATGTACAAGGTGATCGTCGATATTGCAAGTAATACTACATCTTCAACATCCAAACCAACCGCTCAAACGGCTGATAAAGACCAACCATGCAAATGATAATAAAGATGATAGGTCAGCGATCTTAAAACCTTTGGGTGACAACAAAATATCTTTACCCTATCTATCTTACTACTACAGTACATCTAACATAATAATCATGTTCCGTTGTATGCAGTGTTGATATTGATAATTTGGACGCGGTTGTTGAACTGATAACTGTCGACATTGAGCAGGATGGGGATAACAACACCCTGCCCGTCAAGAAGAAACATAGACGGTTAGCACATATTGACTTACACTTTTTTTCCGCTAACCCTTTTACGTTTGCCTGCATAATAACACGTTTCTCCCTATATATTTTGTAAACAGGTTTGTGGTTGAAGAATCTGAATGACCCCATCCAATGAGCGCCCCATCAAGCCTTTATAAAACGAATGCTTTTGACAATAATAATACATTTGATAAAAACTACTCTTGGGATTTTGTTTTACTTTTGTTTTAATTGTTGTTTGGAAGACACAATAATTAGCCGTTCCATTACATTTGGTTTTGTTTTTTTCTGACAACATGTTTTGGTTTGCCATCAAACAAAATATTGTTTGTTTTTGTGCTAAACTCCATTTCAGGTACCTCCAAGATGAACATAATGTGGCTTTGGACAATTTCTACATGAGATCAAATAGCTATGTGTGTTAGTAATGCCAGATGACCATGAAAGCAATTGTGGTTCTTTTGATTTTTTCATCAGACATTGTTACCAAGTGTAATGTTTAATGTACAAGATATTTGTTTAGGTATCTTAAAATTATTAATCCTTTTTCAGTTTCTCCATCGACATGGTTACAGTGTGTAATGTTTCATGAACAAAATAAATATGTGAATGAACCATATATTTATATTAATGAAAATAATATCTATGTCGTTTACTACTTTTCCCTTGTATCCCTTTTTAATCACTCCTATAACCCTTTCATGTGATGAACATGTAACCAAACATCCAATTAATGAATCCTATTTACAGATAATTCTAACTCTCCTATAGTATCCCTATTTTCATTCACTCATATAACCCTTTAAATAATTGATCAACTTAAAGTACACAACGGGTCATCTAAATTCATGAATACATGTGATTGATTCATTGTGAATACTTAATAAATAATTTTTCAAAACCTTGAAATTACCCAAATGTTAGGACGATGTTGTTTTAAATCAAATGATCTGAATATTGAAGATGGTTATCTTTGCTTAATGCAATCACCAAGATTGCCTAAAATCGACTTTATTATATACCTAATGAATTAAATAATGACTGTAACATTATGTTTGGTACGAATTATATGAGTTTGAAACCCTCTTTCTATTTATATGTATTTATACCATCCACTACATATGTTTACTTTACACATACATTATTATTTTATACATGACAAGTGTGATATAAACTTATCTTATAAGGCAATTTTTTAAACATGTTTATTCCTATATTATTTTATAACAATTAAGAGTTTCTTACTTTCTACATATGTTATATAGATGAACCATCCTGAATTTGTGTATTATACATAACAAGTTATTATTTTATATTGGAAAAAAATCAGTCTCATTATTAAAGCAATAATAAGAATCATAAAAACCTGTAGATACTTACCATAGAAACCTCTTCATTGTTCATTACACTTATTGCATCAGTTCACCACTAGAATCCCAAGAGATGCTTTAATATACATCTTGCTTCTATATCTTTCCAAACCTGCAAGGTTATGTGTTGCATAATTGATACATATCATCCAAATACTAAATGAATACAGGTACATTTCAATTTAACAAAATACTATACCTCCCAATTATGTATATGATTAAATCCATATTTGTTTTTCCGTTACAGGGTCAGAAAATGATCATGCTCATGTTCCATCCCTGTCAGACATGTTGCAGAAATCTTTCGTTATTGATTCGAAAACAATTGTCAGTGAAAGTGGAATAACACAAAGCTATTGTGGTTTGCGGCTAAATGAAACTGTCAAATCATTTACAGGTATACACCAGCGCCAAACATTCACTTGCATTATTATAGTGCAACATTGTTGCAACAATTGATACCTGATTCGCGTGTTCACCGTAATTTGTTAGGACAAACATCACGCTCAGGGGGTGATTTACCAGATATGACAGCGAGTCAAATGCCTTATGCTTCAAATCAACCCTTTATGTATAAAAAACGAAGATCAGCAGGTGTTTAACTAACCAAATTACATTTAGCACACAATTGTTTCCGTAATAATGAATAATACCTTAATGTTATTCATACAGGACGCTCTCACAATGCGCAATAAAAAAAAGCACACGAGCCGCACATGCATCTGCAGTAATTTCATATTTAATAATTCATGGCTTATGTTATTTGATTGATAAAATGTTGTTATTCCCAATAAAATTTACCTTTTTGGCAAGGTGTTTCGTTGTTTACCATGATATTGGGCATCCATCATTTGAGTGTCAAAATTGCAAAGCGATTATGTGGTATCAGGAGAGAAGCGATAAATCAAAGAGCGCCTCCAACCCAACTTTTTCCATTTGCTGTCAAGAGGGAAAACTTCTTTTTCCAAGATTTAATGAAACGCCTTCACCTCTTAAAGAGTTTATGGACTATAATAATCCTGCAAGTTTAAGATTCAAAGACCGATCGGTATATAATGGCATGTTTTGTTACACATCTTTTGGAGCAAGAATAGACCATTCAATTAACACGGGCGGGGGTCCATATACCTTTAGAGTAAATGGCCGAGCTATCATCGAATAGGTTCTCTTCTTCCAACACGAAATTCAACCTAAATATGCACAACTATACTTTTTGACACCGGAAATGAAGTGAATAACCGAATGAGAGCTTTTATAGACAAAGATGGGGATCCGTGTTAGATCCAAGTATAGTAGGAGCTTAATTAAAATGTTTGATCAATCAAATTCAATTGCTAAGGCATTTCGAATGGCTCGGGATTGGTGCGAGAACCACAATGCAGCCACCTTTCAACTACGGCTGATAAGTTGACATACTACATCTCGGCAATACAACGCACCAACCGTGGCCGAAATAGCAGCTTTAATTACTAATGACTTTGGTGATGGTATTCCTACAAGAGATATTATTGTAACTAACAGGGATGAAGGTTTGAAACGTATTTCCGAGTTGCATTCAGAATACATGTCACTTCAATATCCATTGTTATTCCCATATGGGGAAGAAGGATTTCATGAAAAGATACCATATTACAACAACATGTCTGTTCGCAAGACCAAAAGGGCTTTTGTCACAATGAAAGAATACTATTCATATATCATACAACAGCGAAATAACCAAGGTACTACACTGCTTAGAGGTGGGCGATTATTCCAACAATACTTGGTGGATTCATATGCGGCTGTTGAAGAACAGAGGCTAAAATGGACCAGAAAAAATCAAGATACGTTACGCGTTGATCTATATCATAATGTTTGTGACGCTGTAACAAGGGGGGATACAAGTGCAGCAGGACTGGGAAAACGAATCGTTCTGCCAAAAAGTTTTATAGGCGGTCCAAGGTATATGATGCAAAACTACCAGGATGCAATGGCTATATGCTTGACGATGGAATCCGCACTGCTCATCACGCTTCATCGCTAATCCAAAATGGCCCGAGATTGCGTAAATGCTAAACACGTCCGGGCCAAAAGTACATGACCGTCCGTATGGCAACACGTGTGTTCAAGATTAAACTTATCGAATCGTTAAACGACCTTACAAAATTCATATTTTGGCAAGTCACGAGGAGGTAAACAAAAATTAACCCATACTTTTAATCATTTACTCTTTTATATATACATTGTGTATTATCTTATGTTTGTTTACGATTATATTTCGAGTTGTGTATGTCATAGAATTTCAAAAGCGGTAGGCCACATGCTCATATCCTATCGTGGCTAGAAGAAGAATTGAAATGCAAAACCCCAACCCAGATAAATGATATAATTACAGCTGAGATACCATGTCGAATCAATGATCCGGATGGGTATAAAGTAGTGACTGAGTTTATGTTACATGGACCTTGCGGTAAAGATGAAAAATGCCCCATGTACAACCGAGGGTAAGTGCTCAAAACATTTTCCTAAACCTTTTGTGGTTGAAACAATTGTTGATAATGATGGTTATGCTATTTATCGCCGGAGGAATAATAACGCTCACCATATAAAAGGGAAATTCAAATACGATAACAGATATGTGGTGCCTCACAACCGTTATCTCCTCATGAAATACCAGGCCCACATTAACGTGGAATGGTGCAACAGATCCAAAGCAATTAAGTACTTATTCAAGTACTTAAATAAAGGTCCCGATAGAGCCACAATTGTTATACAAGAGAATGTAAAAATGATGGTGATACAGAAAATGTACAAGTTTTGGAGGTTGACGAAATAAAGAACTATTTGAATTGTCGTTTTTTAGCTCCATGTGAGGCGGTGTGGCGTTTGTTTTCATACGACATACATTTCTCATATCCGTCTGTTATGAAGCTGAATTACCACTTGCCGAATCAGCACGCAATCACACTACGTGACTCGGAAAGCTTGCCGCCCTAATTCAAAGAGAAGGTATCGACATGACCATGTTCACCGATTGGTTTGAATTAAACAAGCGTGATACAAATGCGAATCAAGATATCGTGTCTTTGAGATACCTACACATTACGTGTGGCATGAGAAAGACAAACTATGGAAAAAACGCAAATTGCAAAAATGCATCGGGCGGATTGTTTACTCGCACCCGGCGTCTGGAGACCGATATTATCTTAGAATGTTGTTGAACATTGCAAGAGGTCCTGATTCTTGGGAAAAACTCATGACTGTTCACGACAAACTATGTTCGACTTTCAAGGAGGCATGTTTTGTGTATGGCCTCTTAAATGATGACACGGAATGGACATATGCTATATCAGAAGCAAGTGTATGGATGTTTGGACCACAGTTACGTGACATATTTGTAACAATTTTAATATTTTGCGATGTTAGCAGACCTTTAAAATTTTGGGAAGAAAATTGGAAGTTTCTATCAGAAGATCTTCTACACAAGAAAAGGAAAATGTTCAATTATCCTGACTTGGAGTTGACGGACGAGCAACTAAAGAACTATTGTTTGATAGAGATCCAAGAGTTATTAAATAGAAATGGTAGATCTTTATCTGAATTCCAAGACCTACCAGCGCCTGACCCAAGGTTACTAACCAACATGGACAATCGTCTCATACGTGAGGTGTTGAATTATGACATGAAGCAGTAAGATTAAACATCGGGAACTTCATTCATTGTTAAATCCGAACAACGTTTAATCTATGAAGAGGTGATTGAATCATCCATGGTAAAAAGGGAATTTTACTCAGTATACGGTCCAAAGCGGGCTCGGAAAGACGTTTTATACAAGAGTATCATCTCAAGATTAAGATCGAACGCATGATAGTGCTCATTTGCATCTTCAGTATAAATTTATACTATGTTTTAAGCAGTTAACTATTTTAAAATGGATAAAATTTGTTCTTGATTAACACTTTCAATTTGGGTAGAATAGCTTCATTGTTACTACCGGTGGGAGAACCAGCAGATAGCCGTTTTGTTATACCGCTTGAATTATTAGAGAACAGACATGCGGCATAAAACAAAATACACATATGGTCGAACTCATACAGAAGTTAAACTTATTATATGGGATGAAGCTCCGATGACTCAAAAATATGCTTTTGAAGCATTGGATAAGACGCTCAAGGATATTTTAGGATATCATGATCCTGACAGTAGGAATCGAATATTTGGAGGAGTGACAGTCTTGCTTGGAGGTGACTTTCGACAAGTTTTGCCAGTTATACCAAAAGGAAGCAGGGCAGACATTGTTCAATCGTGCGTAAACCAATCTGAACTATGGAAGCATTGCAAAGTATTTAGACTTACACGTAGCATGCGTGTCAACGAATATACTGAGAATGGGCAGCTTGATACTCGAAAACAAGATTTCAATAGATGGGTTTTGGCTGTGGGGGATGGAAACGTGCCGGCAAAATGCAAAGAAGGAGAGGACGACCCAAGTTGGATTGACATTCCTGAAATGTTCCTAATTAAATCGTGGGATTGTCCAATAAAACAGATTGTCACAGAGACATACCCTGATTTTACAACGAGGCAAACTGACGATGTGTACCTCAAAGAAAGGGCAATACTAACTCCTCGGAATGATGACCCTGATGACATCAATGAGTACATGTTTAAACAGTTATCGTGGAATCATTACATACAGCAGTGCGGATGAGATTTGCAAAGCATCTACAGATAGCCTAGAACAAAGACGAACACTATCCGATTGAATTTCTTAATTCCTTAAATTTCCCAGATATGCCCCACATGCTCTTCACTTAAAAAGGAATTGCCAATTATGCTATTATGAACATCAATCCAACCAAAGGGTTGTGTAATGGAACAAGGTTGCTCATCATGTATCTAGGCCGCTTTGTTATTCACGCTAAGGTGCTTACAGGTTCAAATATAGGGTATAACGTTGTTATACGGGATTATCTTGACATCAACGCAATCCAGTGGCCATTTATTCTAAAGCGACAATTCCTGTAAGACCATGTTATGCAATGACAATTAACAAAAGTCGTGGTCAATCACTTAATTACGTTGGCCTCTATATGCCTACTCCCGTATTCACCATGGTCGACTTTATGTGGCGCTATCTAGAGTTACCACCGACGGCCTTAAGATACTAATGGTTGAAGACAAGGACCCGAGCTTAAGAATTGCACAGCGTAACATTGTTTTCAAAGAAACATTGAAAGAACCTAACGTAGGAACTATATGCGATGTTCAAACAACAGCTTATTTATTATTACTTGGTTGTTTGCCACAAACACTCATAATGTGCATCACCATGATATTGTTCCAACTCTTAACATGTATTCATACCGCACCACGGTTACTCTTTAATCAAATAACCACAAACCGTAGTAGGCGCGACTTAACTATACGATTTAAAAAAAAAAAAGTACTATGATACACTTAGACTCAAAGTTAAACACACCAAACTGTACTCGGAAAGCCAACCACCTTGAAACACAAATAACCACCAATAATACAAAACCAACTTCTCAATCCTCAATCTACTCATCGCCATAAACTAAGACAAACAGAACGACACCCAATATTAACAAGACTCACCGAGAGATTGGGTGTGACCAGAAAGGTATTCACACCTCTCAAGGAGGCGGATCAAGAAGTTAGTCACACCGTTTGCACCCTCTCGACCAAAGAAAAGTTGATCTTAAAGGAAATAACATAAACTTACCGTGCTATAAAGAAACCAACCACCTTTAAACACAAATAACCACCAATAATTTAACACCAACTTTTCAATCCCTCAGCCTACTCATTGCCAGAAACTAAGACAATAGCTAAAAAACCACAATTAATGGATTAAACAGAACACACACCCAAGATTAACAAGACTCGGTTAAGAGAATTGGGTGTGACCAGAGCAGGTATTCACACCTCTCAAGGAGGCAGATCAAGAAGTTAGTCACACCGTTTGCACCCTCTCGACCAAAGAAAAGTTAATCTTAAAGGAAAGAACGTAAACTTACATCGCTGTAAAGATAAATGCGGAAACGAGGCACAACACTCTTAGTTAAGAGATATTGATTAAAGAATGTGCCAAAATGAATAGCCTCGATCCAAGAGGGTCTCAACACAAACACCTTAATCACCAATAACCCATTTAACCTACACAACGATTACACCAATCACCACAACCTCCTCATCACCACCATAATCTCCATCGCTTTACGCCATTATTATTCCCATCCAGCATAACGCCACCACACACACCCACCATCATTCACCACGCGACACCACTAACCAAGCTAAAACACCCCACCATCATCCTCATTTCCTCGGATGCTTACCGGTTTTAAGTTTAAGTTTCTTCCTCAGATATTACAATTAAAATTGTCACATAAGGAGCTTAAAATCAAGTCAACAAATTTTCTAATAACCAAAACTTAACTATAAACCTTAAAATAACCAAAATTTACTTTGAGAAAATCATACTCATTCTTAACACATAATTGGACTTTCAAAATATTAATTGTAAATGATTTTGAACATTATAAGATTCGTTAAAAACAACAATCCAAAGTGATAAAGAAATTAATGTTCTTTGTTTCAAGATACCATCATCATCCTAAACACTATACATAAAAAACTTCAAACTCTTAGAAATTTCTACCGATAAGTAAAACATATGTTTATTTGTTCAATTTAATCGAAACAAAATAACCCCATATCATTCTTAAATCAATAAACACCATAAACCAAGTAACACTCAATAAATTCAAACATTTAAATATGCACGCTTAATTTGATCATAATGAGATCGAATACCTGAAATATTGGAATCAATCGACAGATAATCAGATCCTTTATCATAACCCTCAAAAAATATATCGATTACTATAAATCTTGATCAATTTGGCCTTAGATTAAAACCCTAAATATGTTATTTAGGCGTTATTGATAGTTTTACCAAGTGTGAGAGATGTGTGAGAGAAAAGTCAACGAGGTTATACTTTACCCTTTTTAATGTATATTAAAACAAATTAATAATAATAAAAATTAAAATACTTAAACATAATCTGATTATAACATAAACATAACTGATCATAGATCAGTTCCTTCCATTAACAAAGTTAAACAACTTACATACCCATCATTGACATAAAACCTAACTTAACCCAACAAACTACATACATCAAAAGACAACAGAAACTACCCAGCATGCCCTAATCTTCATCATCAGAACTTTCAGCTTCATCCAGCTTCTCCAAAAGCTCCTCCTTCTCCAACAAGCTTTGACGACACAAAACAAGCAGTTGAGCCAACAGATCAAGTTTCCTGCGATCCTTCAGTTGTATTTCAAGGATAGCATCATGACCAGTTGCTGCCACGACATTGAAACGAGAAAAAGTGATAGCCGTCTCATTGATTGTCTGCTCCTGTTTGTCAATCATCGCCTTAATCGATCGCTCTCCTCCCCAATCGAGCAATAAAACCTTCCTCCTACGCTTTAGCGTGAGTTATCAGTAGCCTGAAAGCATCAACAAGTTTTCCAGTTTGAGTGAGAGATTTCAATTCATCGAGATTCGGTGTGGTTGACATTTTGATTTTAGAGTTACTGTGGATAGAGTTGTGTGTTAAAATTAGGGTTAGATAGTAATTGATCTTCGATTATATATACAGAAAATTGTGTGGTCATTATAATTAAGGTGGGTATACAAGAATTTGCAAATAAAACAACACAAACAAAATAATTAACGTTAAGTAAATAAGAAGTTGAAAAAAAACAACACAAAGACACCAAGAGGCATTGGATCATTTAATTTGGGTGTTATTGGAGACTTTGAAGTTTCCATGCATAAATGAGAAATGCAAGATTAGGAAGATGTCCAACATTGCAATATAACCCCTCAATTATACATTTGATATAAAACAAACCACGCATACACAATGCATTACAATTAACGTCTTAACCTTAAAATCCATGCTTATAATTTATAAATCTTCGTTAATTAAAAATTTCGTAATAAAGAAAACAAGCAAAAACACTCAAAATTTTAATACCATCAAAGATATCTAAATAAAATTTACTAATTAAACTCATTCATTTTTTAGCATTTGACTCTTCCTCACGAACACCGTCTTTAGCTTCCCAAAACAAAGTAACTATTTTTTCAAGCATTACGATGCCTCTCTGCGTCTTTCTCAAAGCATCGATCGAATCTAAAGCTACGCCACGATGACCTAACGCTTCCATGTTCAAAATCATCGTGTTGTTTTTAGCCATTACACGCCTCAAATGATGACAACAATCAAAAAGTAACTTTGATAATGCATCATCTTCACATGCCTGTTGCACAAACCACAAACGCATACAATCATGCAATTTTGATGATCCTGAAATATTCATCAAATTCTCTAACAACTCAAAATTTGCCATTGAAGAGTACAAATAGTTATATAATTCCTAATAACAAAAGACACAAATAAATAAGAAACAAAACACTTATGTAACTTACTCAAATTAAAATACTACATATGAAAAGACTATGTTAATAAAAACTTTTAATGGAAATAAAGTAATGTAAATACAAAAGTAATTATAACATTATTAGGCATCTAAGTATATATTCCACAAAGATAATATAAACTAAAATAATGATAACATTATTAGCAATCTAAATAATAAATAAAATGCAAATTATCTAACATGTATCTAAATACCATCATATACAACATTATTGGTAAAAACATGAACCCTCAACCACTATACCGGGCATCGCACGGGTTGAATGAAGCCTCGTACTATTTATTTTTTACCCAACTTTCTCAATTACATTAAGTACCAAAAAAGAAAAAAAAAAGGCAATAACGAGCTCTAAATCATTAAAGAATGAGTTTGTATTAAATATTTGAAAAGGTGATTTAAAGATTTTTGGAAACTTAAATGATATTTGGCGAGCAACATTTTAGAGCTTTTTGGGCAATAAGCGGTGAACAATGAGCTTTTTGATTTTTATTGTTCGTTTGGCAAAGGAGCGGTGAGCTTTGCTATTTTAGGAAAGCTCATTTTTCCAATGCTTCTTTAAGAAGTTGCATGAAAGTGAGCGGTGAGTCAGAGCTTCACTACACAACATCGCTTCACTCCTACTTTTACCAAACACACCCATAATAACACAAATTAAAAATGATGAACACGTGAGGGTTTTATCCGCCAATTCCATGACATTTATCCATTGCATGTAAATCTAGTTGAGGGTTCGCAAAGCAAATGGTTAGAATCACTCATAGTCGATGGGCCACTAAGCCTATAAGAATTTACTATTAAGTAAGAAAAGGCTAAAGCACATTAATACAATTTATTTAAAATATTTATCCTACCGCTACAACCACCTCGGATCGTTATTTAAAATTTGGGTAACATGTAATGTTAATCGATCCGTGAAATTAACGCTAACACTTACATGAATAAAGATCGTGATCATGACACAAAAGCCTTAAAAGTTCCCAAACCACGTTTTACTTTAAAAGCTCAATCTCGAAGGTTTAAAGACACGCATGATTTATTCCTAAGCAAATATTCCAATACAAAGTGAACCTCATTTCAAACAAAATAATGTGACCTTTAGAAATTTAAATATCAAATTGTATCTTAACATGTGACTTGTTAATAAAGAAAAACTTTCGTATTACATTTCGGTCTCATGTGTGGTGTCATCACTGAGATTGCAATTTCGACCCATCTACCTAAACATCGAGAATTTAAGACCAGCGGGGTTCTCAAAATCGAGTTTACAGACACTAAAATTCTATGGTTGCAAAACTAAAATCAATTTTACCTATTAGACCCATCCATTTAGCCACTAATTTGGTAAGCCATATGATATGGAAGCACATAAACAACATTTAGGTCCTATTCTTTTAATGGTATATACCTCAAAATGTCTCGATGTATCAATTATCATCATCAATAGCTTTACCTCTCTTCTTTTTCGTGTCAATCAAATAAAACCCACCATTAGTTGCTTTCTTTTTAGTGTATGGTAAAGGAGTATGATTTAACCAAGTAAGCCATGAAAGATAATTAACTTGCACACGAACTTTATGTGATGTAGAGATGCAACTTAAATAAGGAACGTCCAAAACAACCCCTTCATAAGAAATTAAGAACATTTAATTAGAAATGAACCACAATGCAAGAAGATTAGAATTAATAACCTACCCATTGTACAACATCATCCCTTGGTTATGAGGATTCATATGTGGTCCATTTTTCCCTACAAAAACACAATACATCAAGCAGTTGGCGTGCATAAAAAACAAACATAAAACATAAACTACAAATAATGAATTTCATCAATCCATATCATCTACTAACAATTATATTGAAGAATGAAAAAAGAAAAAAACATGTAAAAACTGGTTAATCTTCCTCAAACAGATTCTACCTACAAAATATCTTAAAAAGACGATACCAAAATAAAAATTATAAACTTTAAATTGTTCAAGAAATAGTTGCAATCAAATGAATAGTTGTAACATGTAACTCATAAACCGAAACCCTAAATATATTATAATAAAATTGCTACTTACCAATTCTTCCGTGTCATATAATGATTATGCAAAGGCACATGAATCGGATGATGTCATAATGATTATGATATGATGAAAATGACTTAATCAAAGGTATAAACAAAAGTCATAACTTATTTTAGGATGATTTTTGAATGTGTGGCAATTTTGAAACAGCCAAATATGTTTGAATGGCCAACGCCTGTTAGCGTTATATTTTTGGAGATGATTTGTAGGAACAATCAATTGATTGATTGTGGTGTTAATTGCTCATATGAAACTGCCGATTTGAATGTTAGCGTTATCAAGATCTTCACACAAACAGTTCAAATGACGCTCCTATTTCGAACATATCGAATTAAATGGATTGAAACCGTGTAGAAGAATAAGGGGAGGTGAATGAATATGTGATTAATGGTTTACTAAAATAGACTCAAGAGTGTATAAATGACCGATTAAACAAAATGGTGCATTGTGGGTGTTGTACAAAAAAGTTAAATAAGGAAGGACACATCATTGCAATTAGTTTTATTAGCTTCATATGATGGTATATTATATTAGAATACATAGATTTACAAATCTATATAAAATAAATAAATTAGTAATCGATTAAAAAAAGCACAATATATAAAAACTCACATGCGTCTTGGGTATTATAACTAGTACAAGACATAGTAAAAGAAAAATATATCAAAGAAATTTTGAATTTAACTACATAACCCACTTTTTAGAGAAATTTTTTAAATGAATCATTTTTAGTACTAGTTTACCAATTTCGACTTCTTTTAACTTTTTCTAAAACAATTTTAAATATTATCCATTAGATTGGTTAGTAGATAAGTTTTCACCATACGTGTCTTTAAACTAATTTGAGGCGCATTAACGCGAAATTTGTATTGTTTTTAGGCGGCGTTGTGAGACACAGGTGAGTTTAAATGATGAGGTGAGTGTTGGGCGAGACCTAATCAAGTAGTGGGGCGATTTAAATTTGTGAACTAAGGGGATGGAGAAGTTCTTTAAATTGAATGAAATGAGGCGATGGAGAGGAAGATAAGGAATTAAATGTGGGCGTTTCTTGGGCGATGGATTTATAAATGTGGGGCATTTCAATTTAACTTAGGCTGGTTCCAGTAAGGGGATTCAATCCCTTTACTTTTTACTGCCACGTCAGCTTTCTCTCTCCAATGACGTTCGAGCGATTGGGTGTCCCAAGAACGTGACCTACACTATAAAAATATACCCACAAAATACCTTTTATATTAATAAACACACACAAAACCAAAGTTTATTCGATCGCGATGAGCGACCCTCATCCACAAATAAGGGGATTGATTTTGTGCCACGGTAAGGGGATTGGTGGTGATCGATCGACTATAGTCGATCCACACTCGATCGAGCCTATCTATTGGAGGCAGCCTAAGGAGATAGATGTTTATTGGGGCGTTTTAATTTAACTTGGGCGATGCATTTTTTATTTTGGCATTTTAATTTACCACAAATATATTATGGTTAACGTCAAATCGTCCATTAAACATCAAAAGTTATTGACTTTGACTTTGGTACCATATGTATTAATAATTATCTTTTGGTAACATATGCCTACCATGTCTTATCTCATCTTTTTTTATTGTTTATGTTCATATTTGATGTAAACTATTCATATGTGATAATTATGTTTAGTTGGGCATTTGATTTATTAACTGGGCGAGTTAACCTAGACCTCATACTTTTATAAATGACATAGACCTTAAACTTGAAATAGACACATAAGAATTACATCCAAGCTATTACCTTCAGTAAACATATTAATATACCTTCATAAGCACCACCGTCTAGGATCTTCCTTATTACAATTTTTGTTAATAGGGTGTGCAAAACTCGAGACAAAACAATATATCGAGCCGAACGAGAATACATAGCCCACTCTTTTTCTAATTAACATAAAAATTACTCTCCAATGACTTACATTCAAAGATGTGTAACAAAACCGGATTTAAAAAAAAAAATTAGAAATGGAGTCGTTTAGGTTAGGAATATATGTGGGTTGAATTAGTAGTTCAAAGTTAAAGTTACAAGTACTATAAGCTCGGTTCTTGGTGAGTTGGTTGAATAATCTCAAATTTTAAATTAGATTTCACTTGTGTCGAGTCTAGTTGATTTGCGGATTTCACACCTGTTTGTTGATATAGATCAAATCGATGTAGTTGCTTATTAGTCTTTAGTTTGTGATTCGAACAAATGAAGATGTTATTTATGCTATCATGTCGATATGTTGCCTCATATATCATGTGATGAAGGAGATTTACATCTCATGTTTAACTTAATTAAAAGTTTACAACCGTATATGTAATGAACTACGATACAAAATTGCTACAGCGCACATACTTAATATAGTTGGACATTGATCCTATTATTTCATTAACACCCCATTGTCCATAGGTCACAAAAGAAATATGTACTAAAATCTAGAAGAAATGTTGAAGATGATGACTTTCACCTAATCACAAAAAACAAAATGACCCTAATAATTTGAATCGATATAGTGGGGTTTTCAATTTATAGCGATTTTACATTGCAATGAACAACACTATCGGTGGATATGAGTTAAAGGCGTACATTAGCGGGAGTTGCTAAGCATGCTTACAAGTTAAATGAGTATATAACGGTCAAAAGCCCTCTAGTAATAGTGTTATTGTCTTTGCCTTCATCTATATTTATATTAGTTAAAGATGATAGCTATAAGTATAGACTCTTAGCATGCAATAAAATGATAGAATTTTACACTATCTTTAGTTGTCTTATAAACAAGGTAGAGATGCAGCGTTCGAGGGGATGTTTGCCCAAAGATGAGATTACACATAATAGGTTTAAAGTAAATGCATAATATGTGCTTTTCGTTTGTATATTTGGGAACAATGTGGGAGATTATTTGCCAATATTTTGATCAGGAGATAGTTTGAGATACCTTGCAAAGGATAGTTATACTTATAGCATTGAAGTTTATAATGACACCAAAGGAACATGTTAAGAAAAAAAGCGATGGTTGCAACCATCATGGGTTGCCTTGCGAACATGCGATAACTCGAACTTCTTCAAAGTATTCCCAAGACATGACAACGAATACTACCGACATTGGTGAAAGTGCAATAAGCAAGCTATAAGCATGATAGTTATTATACCAACAAACTTCATAAGTGCATATGTGCACCACACGAGCCGAATGATGGCCTACACCATCATAGATAAGTTCACAAATAGTTTTATTCAAAGGCATTTCGCCATACGAAGCGACAAAGATACATGATTCATGACTAACTCCTACTTCTTTTTACCCTTGCCTTTCAACGCATCGTTGGCAAATCATTTCATACCTATCTCTTCACAAATATGGTTATTGGGAAGGCCAAGAACCTTGATCCCGGCATCAAAAGCTTCTTTAGCAACTGTTTTGGAGTTTTATCCATGACATTAGGCTTTTTAGGCGTGTTTTTGAACTTTAATCCTCCTAGCATCTTCTTTTTAGAGCGACCGGGTAACCAACTTGAAAGTAGCCTTCCATGCCATAGGAAATTCGGGGCCTTCGAGCTTGATTCATTTGGTTGAAGTGTAGATGATTTCAGATAAAAGGAAAAATAAAAGTTAGAATGTGCTCTTTGGATATAAAGATGGAAATAAAAGCAATAAACCTTTTCCCTTGCTGGAATTCATGGCACAATTTGTTTTAGATTATTGTCTGGTGAGCCTATGTTTGGTAGAAAAGTTCTTTATAAATGAGATTTTAGATTAGTGGCTTGTTCATCAAGGGAATCTGTGCAGATAAAGTGATTAAAGTAGACAACACACAGGCTGCAGTTTAGTGTGCAGTGCTGAAATTTGAGATTAGTGGCTTGTTCATGAACCATTTAAAGATGCTTTTAGGTCAGTCTAGGTTCTGTTTTGCCTTGTTTGGGAATCTGTCATTGGAATGATAAGTAATGATATACTGTATCAGTTAGGTTACACTAACTTAGTGCTACAGTTTTTTTCCCTATATAAGGTGGGTTTTTCTGGCTTCACATAGGTGCCTTTGTACCTTGTGAGTTTTTGAAAAATCATTAAGAGAATGGTGTACACCCCAAATTTTGATCACCAAAGAAGCATTTGGTTACGATGAACTCCATCATGCCTTTAAGTTCTGTTTCTCTGAGGAGCAAAGTGAGAATGAGGGTTCATCATGTCGCTGGAGAAATGTGACGATGTTCGCCGTCGCTTGAGAGGAGGACCTGAATCTGGAGGAGGGACGAGGTTGATCCTAATGATGATGTTGCAAATGAGCGGTATTCAATGCTTGGAGGAGGCATGGATGCGGGACCACAGTTCTTATTGCACCGATTCGTGTCCTTGATTTGGCTAGGGAAGCGTATTGAGAAAAGTCGCCATGTGTTTACAATGGAGTTGCATGATTAGGGTAGTATCTTGTGTGTACGTATGATGGCTTGTCGATGGTCTTTATGTTTAATGGTATGGTGGTATGTGTTAGATTAACAAGTCTTTGTTAATCTATCTTTATTATGCCTGTAACTTATATCTAATATGAATAAAAGTTACGTTTGTTTGTGCTTCAATAATTTTGTTGATATATGTCTTGTTATGTGACGGAGAAAAGCAATGATATGGTTGACTCAGTTGTGTTTTATTTGGATAATGTGTGGAGGCAGTTGTCGAGTCTCTTTTATGGGATATTGAATATTTTCTTAGTATAAATTCTTTATGTTTTTTGATGATTGCAAGACTTATATGTGTTGTAAATGATATATGTAAGGTTAGTGAGAATAAGGTGAGAATAAACATTTATTAGTAAAGATGGTTTTACCGAGAATGCACTCATCGACCATGGTTAGTAGCATGAGCAGTTTTCAAGATAGATCACTCACCGCAAAGAACAAAAATCTTGCTATGTGATGAGCTAGCCTTTGTGCAAGAGGCATCCCAACGTTAGCATCCTCGTGTACCTCAAAAATTTGAGCGGTCTCGACTTGTAACCAATGTGGTGACCTTGATTGATGACCATTCATTGACATTCATAGTCTGTTGGATAGTGTGCCTCGAATCTAAAAAAGGAGCACACATCACTAAAATAATACCCAAAGAAACTTAACATGTGATGATAAAACAATTGCACACTCATCAACAACTAATCATCGCCACTTTTTAAATTATAGGATAATGGTATGTATAATAATTCACTTACTATGTTAAGCTACGATCCAATACATCTTCTTTGCCAAATGCTACTTTTCCTTTTGTTCTCACCGTCTTCCTGCAATGAAAAAGTGAGTATAAAGCGTTATCCATATGACACAAGATATATTCATACGTGAAAGTTGTGATGTAATGACACATATCAAATAGCCAATCTGTAGGTTGTTTGTCCACTTGCAATTTAGGTTTGTTAATTAAATGGCATGCCGGATCTAGGATGATCTATAAATTTCACAAATGATCCTAGGTTTGACGTGCCATTCAATTAACAAAGTCGATTAAACTTTAAACTATATTTCACTCCTAAACTATATTTCAAGTGTTAGTAATCAATATGTAATAGGTTGCTTAATTAGGCTTTTATGTTTTGTATTAATGGCAAGGCTTATGTAGAAAGCCCATAAACCTTGGCCCATGTCCATAAGGAAGGAAGGGAACTTGTAGTGTTGCCCTAGTCCCTTCCCCTATAAATACCTTTGTAAACCTTCATTTGAAGGTTGGTTGTTCACTTTACAAGAAATCATACGTATAAACTTTGTTTACTAACGTGTGTATTGTGTTTGTCCCTCCTCCTTCTTATCTATTTCTTACATATTGATGCTTGTGTTACATTATGGTGACCTAACATTGGTATCAATCGCCATCTAGTTGGGTGAAACACTTTTATTTTTGAAGTTTTATCTCTTACGCGTGGGTTTTGAACATAAATTTTCATACGCTTAAAAGCTCTAATTTTTACACTTAAAACTCAAGATTCTTGTGGTTCAAGGTTTATTTAGTGTTAAAGTTTCGGTTTTAGCAAAAGTTTCAAACTTTACATGTGTAGATTAGATGTTGAGCTTGATTTTGTTCGTACTTCTTTCTCAGCGTAAGGGTGTTATTGGTTTTGAATCATCAAGTTTCAAACTTTATTGTTATTTTGGTGATATTGAAGCTATTTCATCATTAAAATCAGGTTTCAAAATACTTTTGAGCATAAAATCATTTTTGGTGCATTTTTAGTACTTTCTACTCGTAACAAAACCATAGTTTTACTCGTAAGCACAAAGTCTCGCCTAAGCGACTAGTTACGCGTAAGCATTTCATCATTTGGTCTTGAGTTGTTGGTTTACTCAATGTTTTCTTGCTTGGATAAGCTGAAAACACTTAATTGGATATCTTTTACCTTTGGTATAAGTGTAAAGGATTTTTAGGTAAAACCTAGTTTTACGCATAAGCTTCATACTTACGCCAGAAACTTCTTTGCCTAAGCATTTCCTACGCTAAGCTTGTCTTACGCCTAAGGAAATATTACGCATAAGGTTACTACTACTAAGTCTTTGGTTTACGCCTAAGCTAAGTTTTTCTCAAGTCTACGCCAGAAGTATCACCACGCCTAAGCTCTTGTCTCTACGCGAAGTTGGGTATTACGCGAAGGTAATTTCTATGCATAAGTTGCTTTCTCGCTTAAGGTTACTTCATCAACAAAGTTTCATTCGACTACAAAGACCCATCAAGAACACAAGTGATTATTTAAAAAAAATCAAATTTTGGGCCCAAATTAATTTTTCGGTCAAAATTGGCAAAACTCAAATTTTCTTACAACATTATAATTTGATTTTGTAGTGAATTTCAAATTTTGGGAGAGAAAATTTTCAAAATTATTTTGGAGGAAATTTTGAAAATCACTATATCGACCTTTCAAGTATCTTGACTTCACAAATCTCCTCACCTTCCATCTCTCGCTTAAAACCTTCATCACCAAACCTTGCTCACGACGATTACGAAGATGCGAGATGCATTTGTGGTATTGAACGAAGGATGGATGGTTATGACTGAGATGTACTCAAAATTTAACAATTCCAAGAGTCAGACTTCATCCGAAATCCATCAATTGTGTAAGATGAAAGAGTTGATGTACAAGGAAGGAATGCTCAAATGGTTGTTAAGAATGTTGTGACCACTTCAAATGTCGTGTCACGGACAATAAGGTTATAGCATTGGGAAAGCGGGATGACAACAACATATCAGGGGAAGATATCATACCCACCTATGACACAGAGCCCAACTTTGACAAAGAACAAATGGTTAAGGAAGATATCTTACCCATCTATGACACAGAGCCGAACTTTGACATAGAACAAATGGTTGAGGTACTATCTACTGTTGATCATATTCTACCTACAATTGAGAAACAACAATCTGAGCAACCTGAATTCAGAAATGAAGGAGAGGTGACCAGTTTGTTGTACAATGTCGCACAACCTGTCTCATGTATACGAGCCCTTACTTGCAAACAATTCAAGCTGAAACGTCAAAACAAACTCTTGAATCGAAAACATTCTTCTCAAAAGACCATTGCTCGGTTTCAAAAGATTTTCAAAACTAGAGGCTCATTGCATCTCTTGAACTTAAAATGCAAAACAATTCTTTAAACTCGAGCCAAATAGTAAATCTTTTAATGAACAAAGTAATCGTGGGATACACTAGCAAAAGAAAATGAGCATTTAAAAGCTCAAATTCAAGCAAAGGGCTTGCACATGTTGCTTTACAAAACAAACTAAGAAGATTAAGCGGAAAGAGTGTGGATACTAAGTTTGCAAACCAACAATCTTGGGGAAATCGTCACAATTGTTAGGAATTGGAAATTCCATGTTAAAGTGTCGGTCACCCCAATTATAGTCTAGCATAAGTTAGCTCGTAGACTTGTAGTTATTTACGTTATTTAGTAGTTAATTAGTTAGTCGAAGGCGTAGAATAGTTTAGAGTAACACCATGGAGGAAGGACGGGTCTTTACCCATCTGTATGCACGATCCACATCAAGCGGAGAGGACGTTATGTTTGTAATTATAATACCCTTCCATCCTTGGAAGGGTGAGCTTCTAATCTAACCTTTCACATTTTGTTCATCAAGTCTCTACCAAGAAACTCCTCTCTACTTTCTCTCTCTAAAATGTCTAATGTATTTTGATCATCCAAGACCACCCGAATCATCATAACACAATAATATTACGATCCTACAATTGGTATCAAAGCCAAGGTTATTGTGTTGTGTTGATTTTTGTGGTTTTGATACATGTTTTAAACTGGTTTGAGTATGATTTGTGGTCGGAATAATTTTTTCGAGTTATGTGGTAAAACAGTTTTAACAAAGTTTTTGTATTCTCTTTGGTCAACAAGTCATCTGGTACATCAAGTTTATATCTGTCTTGTGTTTTTTTTGGTCCAAGTCAGTTACCATATTATTTGTGACTCTTTGTACTAAACTTGTGAAAGTTATGTGGTCAAAATGGGCAAACAATGAAGCATTTTTATGCAGTTTTCTGGGTTTATATGAATATGGTCGGAAAAATGGTCGGAAAACTCATCGGAAATTGTCAAAAGTCTTGTTAGCGTGTTGCCATCTGATATTTGATAGCGAGTTGTGGTTTTTGACAAGTCAAAAGCGACTTAACCTCACAATATGTCCAGGTTCAAAGAAACTCAGGCGACTTGTCATTAACATGTAGCGAGTTGGGTCAATCTACCTAGCGACTTGTATTTACAAGTCGTAGCAACTGTAGGCTATGTAGCAACTTGAGAGTTTTGAAAGAAGTAGAAACTTGTTATTTAACAAGTTAGCGACTTGTGACAATAAAAGGTTAGCGACTTGTGTTTGAAATGTTAAATAAAACCTAGCGACTTGACTCCATGGTAGCGACTTGTCATTATGATGAAAAAAGATGAAGAGTTGTTGACCTTGACCACAAAATACCAAACTACAACAAGACTCAAGAACCTCGGTTTCAATTACAAAACATCATTAGTCCTTATCGTACAACACAAATCGAATTGTAAAGAAGCTACAATAGATTCAACCCCAAACCAATCTCTCATTTATCCTAACCCATCACTACTCAAAACTTCAATCTATTCAAAAACAAATTATGCAAACGATCTCTGATTTCTGTGGGATAATGAGTTCTCTATGACCATTTTTCAGATCCATAACTCCACAAACTTTATCATCATAGATCTCTAATTTTTTTTAATATCCGAACACATCAAATGAGTAATCAAAACATGTAAGTCTTAATCTCCTTTTCGATTCGGTTCAAAATTAATCAAAAGATAAATGTAAAACAAAAAGATCTCAGACTTATTCTCATGATTTTCAATATTTTCATCAAACCTCAAGGGCCTTACACATGAGAACAAAGGCTTTTCATCGATCGGTATTTGTTTTGCAATGACTCACTTTATATTCGAACCATTTAAGAAAAGTTTGAGAAACAATGGGGTTTCTATCCTTTCTTTCGTTCGACTCAACAACAAGAAAATCAAAAACGTTAATTAATCTTACCTTATCGTTGTGGAACCATGTCTCAAAACCTCATGCCAACCCTGTGGCGAGGTCATTCAAATCACCATCTATTAGCCATCCCTGTGGCTTATGATGATATGAGCAACCGAGTGTGATGAAAAGAGGCGTACATGTAAAGGTGGATTACTTTATTTTTGATGTAAGAACGTTTTGTAAAGGAGCTGTTTTTTATCAGGAGTTTAGTTAGGGTTTGATGATAAGTTTGAGTGGGAGGATACTGAGATAAAGAGAGGCGTGTATTTTTTTTGTGAAAAGGATTAGGGTTGCAATGAATTAGGGAAGTGGTATTTTATACCCCGATAATTAGGGTAAACTTCTAATTGGATCGGGTCTTGATTTCGTGGGCTGCAATGGTATAAATGTGACCCACAATGTACATTTTGTTGAAATAACTTGGGCCGAGTATTAATATGCTTGTGAGGGTTATGTTAAACATTATGTTCCCTAATTGGGTGATGCAAATTATTTTGATACATTTGGTTATTTATTTGAGTATGTGTGTAGTATGTCAATGATTAAAACCGGATATGGGCGTGAATTGATATGTTAGAATCAGATTTGTTTATGTTTGGTTTGACTGGGTGGGATTTTTATTTGGATCACTTGGTGTGTTCTGTGTAAAGTCGTTGGACCAGCTTTGAGTTGTATAAGTGATGACTTGGTTTTGGAAAATTGACAGATGGGCTTCTTAAAATAGGAGATTTGGATAATGAGATTTGATGATGAAATCTTATGATGAGATTTGTTGTGGTATGAGGTTTGTTACTTTGGTTTATACACTTTCACGAAGAATACTATTTCACGGCTTAAATTAATGGTTTAACAAAGTTGACCACGGGGTTGTTTGGACGGTATTTCTTATTTGACTTTGAAGTGAGATTTTCCGGGCATGTTTACTTAATTTGTCTTCTTTCTTTCTACCCTTCCACGAAGGCGACTTGTTTGAGCATTTATAGAGGGTGATAAAGACTTGGCTATTTAGTTGCGTTTGTGATTCTTTCTCACTTAACCCACAACGTAGCTATCACTTGATGTCTCACTCGATTGAGAATGTCAAGAGGTTTTGTACATTGGGTACACGTTTCTTGTTCACGAGTTAGTACAAGTTTAAGTAACAAATCTGGGAATTTTACTTCTTGTTCAAGTTTGGTATATCGGTTTACTTCACCATATGGTCACCAATTGTTTGCTTAAATAATTTGAGAATGATGTGTTTACCAAAGTGCTTACTCGATGGGTGATGATTTTGTTGATGTTGAACCGTTGATGAACCGTTGCATGTTCCCTAAAATAGAAATTATCTCAAACCAAAGTTGTCATAACACATTCAAGTCGACATTGTTTACGGTTTTATTCTTGGTTTTGTAAAATCCATGAAGAATCTATTTCTGTTTAAATCATAGATTTGTAAAATCCGTGACAATGGAAAAATCCTGGTAATTATTAAGTGCATTTCCTGATCTATCTTACGATTTATTCTTGGTTTTGTAAAATCCATGAAGAAACTATTTTCGGTTTAAACCATAGAGTTGTAAAATCAGAATGATGGAACCATCCTGGAGAAAAGGAAAGTGTATTTCGGGAACTTTTCTGATGTTGGTGCTACGGTTTCTGCTTCAAAGAAGGGATAAAAGGGTGTTCTTCATGAATTGGGTGTGTGTTGGGGTTGTCTTCATGGCAGTTTGGCTATTACAAGGTTTTACGGGGTTATGTGCTTTTTACCATGGTCGGGATGAAACCATTATCAAAGTTCATTTAAAAGTGAAAGAAGGCTAGATTTGAGCTTTTAATTAGAAGATGTGCCAACGGGGTTAATTCACTATTATTTATTTGAGGTTGAAGTGAAATATCACGGGCGAGTGTAATTAGTATCTGAAGGTATCGGGGATGGTTGGATGATGATTCTTCAAGATCCTTGTTCGAGCTTATTATCAAAAACGAAGACTTGGAAATCTAGTTATTGTTAGGTGACTTTTACCTTTTCTTTTTACCACTTGGGGGAATTGGGCTCTTACCACCACAAAATAACTATCACTTTAAGGAGTTACGTTGTAGTGCTCAATGTCACATTCAATTATGGATTTTCAAGAGGTGATGTACGTCTAATACTTGATGGTTGGTTGGTTGAAGAGTATAGAGTACTTAGAGATTCAAATGGCATGAATTCTCGACACCGCTCTTTATTACACATGTGCAAGTTTAAGTCACGAGTTTGGGTTATTCTACTTCAGGGTCAAATTCATCATATTGGATTTCCTCCATCAGCTGTCACTACAAAGAGCCCTCTTGAATGATAATGGGGTTGATTACATGTTTTGCCAAGAGAGTTGAAAAGAGAGATTTATGGCGCCTGTTCACATCGGTTCGGGCCTCATACTTCAACATTATGACGTATGAACACTTGATTCATGCCTCGTTCTCTAAAGAAAAGAAAAGTGTACGTTTGGTGTGCTTTATCTTGAAAGAAGAGAAATCTTCTTATTATGACCATTCTCATCAACATGCTTCATGCTTTTTCCATGCGCTTGATCATCAAGTGAACCGGACTATCGATAATTACTCTTATTCCACTTGCTCAATATAATGAAGATGGCGACATCATGTGCTAATTTTGCGGAGAGAAGTGTGAATAGAATACATTTAGATGATAATCACTTGTTTAATCAAGAATGGCATCTCCGTATGCAATTCTTGAGGGAGAAAAGTGTGAATTTTTGCATAGTTGATTGATATTTGAGAATATATGGTCAAATGGCTCTAACTCATGTAAGAACCGAGAATCTTCTTATCGGATCATCTTCACATGCGTTTCTTCTAAGAGTCACGGTTGACATCTTCACACGGGTGATATGATTAATGAGAAAGTGCTTCCTGTTAATGCTTCACGTACACATCAACATGATGATTCCGAACAATCTCTACATTCTTGTTTGATGTGATTGGTAGTTTGGTGTTACCATTTAGTGTGTTCGTTGGCTTGGCGATTGCTAATTTCCTTGATGAATATCTTCGTTCTTGTTTGATTGGGAGGATTTTAGTTAAAGGGACTTGCAAGAGGTAAGTTAATCGGGATGCTTTTTGGTGTGATGAAATGTTAACTATCTATTCCCCAATTGGACAATCTTGAAGAAGGTCGAGTCTATAGTCCGTTCTACATTTTCGATGCATGTTAGAAGACTAAAGACGAGTTGCATTTGATTATCTAAAGAATTCTTCTTAATCGGCATTTATCAAAGCAGTTGTTTGTTTATGGGAGAAGCACTAATTGGGGATAGTGATAAGTCGATTCAATCCCAATTAGATTTGCTCATATTCTTTTGCGGTGATTCTCGAGAAACCCAATCTCCGGTTATTCCTCGAGCGTTGATATTGACTATTGTAATATTGCGGTTGCACTATTGAATAATAATCCGCTCTTTGGTATTCCTTTCCCAAATCTTCACGGATTATTGTTCATGAAAAATGATCCGCTCTTTGGTATTCCTTTACCAAATCTTCACGGATTATTGTGCACTCGTAAATCAACCACATGAACATTAAGGAAAATGACTACCTCATCGCTTGAAGACATTTGTAAAACCCTAAAATCTAAAACACGTGAAAAGACTATTTTGCCCCTCTAATTTAAAACTTATAAAATACGTCATGCTCATTAAATGTAATATTAACCTAACTTGTAAATGATTACCAAACCTAAAATGCGAGATCAATTTACACTTACGCCTAAAATAGAAATCACACGCTCATATCGCTTTTGCATGGGAAAATTTTATTTAAATACAAATGCATGCACATTAAGCTTAAAATTTAAAGGTCCCAAATAGTGGTAACTGGAAGTATATACTGCTATTGTGAACCTCATATTACTCATCCAAGTTACAGCCCGTAGCAAATCATTTAGCCCAAACTAAGCTTGGACTTGGCCTTTGATTTCTCTGTTGACTCGTCAAACCCAACTCACAATATATCCCTTCGATTTTTATTTTATTTTATACAACCTTTGCGTCTCAAAATTTCGATACACATAAAACGCAAACCTAAACCCTAGTTTTATCAAGTGATTTGTAATTCTTGCCTCTCCTCCATTCGATACAAGGCAAGCAAAAGGTGATCCGTAGGGGCATTGAACGTGGTATCGCTAAGTTGAAGCTGTGGTGGTCTGTCATGGGGGGTTCTCTCGAGGTCTTTGTCTTCCGTCCGATCGACTAGGGTAACGTATCTCATCCCATCTTGAATTCATTCTTTGCTTCTTGATGCTTGTCGTGTGTTTCGTCTTCGTTTCAAATGCTTATGCACGATGTAAGCTTTGCATGAAATAAGAAATCTTGTCACAGAACGAAGTCATATCAAAACCATTTATATAACAAATTTTATGCATATAAGTCGACCATGATAATCTCTTCATAGCTTTCTTGTTTCTTCTGTCGTGGGTAAGGAGGCATGCATGGATCAACTATAATATCACATAAGTAATAAAAAGGTCACATGAAATCATAAATATAGCATGTCTAAACTGCTCCTATTGACCCACGGTTTCTTGTTTGACCATTCCTTGATTTTGCTATGAGTCGACCCATGTTTATTTTATACTAGTCGAGCCTTTTTAACTGTACAAACAAGAAACAAACCCGAGGTAACTAATAAAAAGGGTCTCGCATTGAGCATGGTTGTGTCTTAAGCATGTTTGAAGTTGAGATGTCATGCGGGGTTACTTTGTGAATGCATGACCTTACGTGAAGTAAATCATATTACAAAAGACATTCTCATATTACAAAAGACATTATGAGATGCATGACCTTTATGTGGTGTTAATGAGTCATTGGTTAGTGTCCTTGCATGTACTTGGCCATGTACATAGACATTCATATTACCAAAGAAAGGGTAGATGCATGCTCTTGTGGAGGCAAGTTCAAGGGTGATCGCGAATTGCTTTGTGAGCCGTTTGGCATTTTGAAAGTGTGTCGGGAAGTTGAGTCGGGGTTAACGATAATGTATATTTACTTGGTCGTAAATGTTAGCCATATGGACCATGAGCAAGCCTAACTATGGGTCGATAAGATATATTGAAGTCAATTTATTTCTTTCATTTAACGATAGCAATTTGTAATCTTTAGTTATTTTGCATTTTAAAACCTTAAACTTTGGTCATGGGGCATGCTAACCTTGAACTTTGCCAAGTTGTCACTTTTGACCCTAACCTTTGAAATCTATCATATTTAACCGCTAACCTTGCTATATTGTCGTATTAAACCTTTAAATCTACCATTTATCGTCATAACCCCTAAGTTTGGCTAATTAATGGTTAAGATTCTAAATGTTGTAATTCGTCCGTCACTAAAAATAAGAATATACTTACAACTATAAGAATGTGAATGCGATTAATCCGTTATAACTTTAATGATGCTAATAAGTATTAAATAAATCATAAATCCGTGTAGATTTGTTGGAGGAGACGCGACGTTGTATCTTCGTGTTCCTACATTCGTTTGCTTTCCTCTCATTTGCATTAAGGTACAGATATTCTGACCTTTTTAGTAAAGGTTTCTCATGATTTCTTTCCTTGTCATATCTCTTATGCTTATTAGGATTTCCTATGCCATTGCTATGATCCCTTCATTATGTGAATCTCTGCTTGTTATGCGAACCTCATATGTTGAATCTTGTTGATGTCGATTTGAATTTAAGATTATGAACTTGATTAGAACATTTGATTATGAACTTCCGCTTATGAATGCATGATATATGACCGAGATATGAACCTTGACTTCGAACATTTGTTATGAACCCTTTCGATTTGTTGATCCGTTGTTTATCCGAAATTTCGCTTAGTGAACCATGAAATATCGATTGGACTTTATGATATGAAACCTCGATATATATATATCTGACCTTTATGATGAATTATGATCCGTGTCATTTATGACAACTGTTTGACCTAAGTTGGTTTGATACCGAACCACTTATTTCACTAGTCATGGGGTTCCATGTCCGTGTCGATGATGCACCTCGACATGACTCTAGGGCAGTAGAGTGATGTTACGCCACGTCCCTTTCCGTTATATGTTTGTTGATAGTATGGCCACTATCTATCATGCTGGGGCGTATGGATGCATCCTAGATCCGATCCATTATCGATATGATTTGTCCGGTGAATGATGTCGTGTGCAATACGCGTCTTCACAAATTCGGGAGCTAGCTACTCCATTTGTTATTGAGGTCTCCCTCATATTATATAAGGTATTCGAGGTCACCCTCCGAATAAGAAAGTTACTCGATATGATATGTTCGGGCTCGTGGTAGATAACTAAATCAGATCTGTTATTTCGGTGTTAGATATTACGTTTATGATTCCATATTTGTCAATGTTTCCATTTACATACCGAATTATTATATGTTTATTGAATGTGTTTATGCTTTGACATGTTTATGTGACTACCGTTTGCCATGCTAGGATATGATTAATATGCTTAAATGTGATTCGCATGTTGTCATCGATTTTATGTTAGTTTATCGTTATGTGACCTTGTTGATCCGTATGATGATTATGCTAGTGTATAATTGATTGTTCTGTAAGTTCATTATGTAATTGTTCGCTAATTCGTGAACTTTGATTATCCGTTGGTGTTCGTGATCCGCTTATGTTTGATCCGCCATGTTTAAATTCGCCTATACTAAAGTTTGATCCGGGAAATGGTTTAACTTATGATATCGACTTGATAACTTGCTAATTGCTATGCTATGTCTTTTGCTTATTTAGTTATAGTTTTCTCTGTGTTTTCTATTTGTATGTGTGATCGCCGTTTGACCGCTATTGTTCCATTGCTACGATATTGGATAAGTGTGTTAAATGTAGATTAGTTGACTTGTGTAAAGGACATGTTTACTTCTAGTAGTTGTTTCGCTAGCTTTCGGTATTTCGTTTGACTTATATGTACTTAAATTGACCGATTCATTAATTGCACATTGATTATGATGTGCTTCGCTTGTGTCATCAATATGCTATGTGTTTGTTCTTATTTGTTGTTTGTTCTTCCTGATTTACGTTTACGTGTTTCCAGAATCCTCGATGATTCATTATCCTCATTCCACGTGACTTGTTATTCGTTTCTTTATTTCATTTCAGATTGCTTTTTGTTTAGTTTTCGTTTTGTTATATCTCATTCACTTGGGCTTTAGTAAGCTCATAGCATTTTCTTTTCATGCGGAGTTTTTAGGTATTCAAGATGAGCTTTTGGGATAGCCGATCCGGGTTTGAGAGTAGAGGCGAGAGCAAAGATTTGACCATAGAGATCTTAGAATTATTTTGGTTATTAAGTTATTTATGTTTTCTTTTGAAAATGTTGTAAAGACTTCCGCTTTTGTATAGTACTTAAAGTTCGGATATGAAACCGTATTTGTGATATCTTTACCCTTGTCGGGTCGGGTGTTACAATTTATGGTATCGAGCTCTAGGTTTTAGGACCTTTAGAGCTTAGGCTATGACCCGTGAGGATGGGTAGACATTAGGTTTCCGCTGCTCGATATCTTCGATTCCTTTTGATGGTCATTCGATTTGTCGTCGATATTCTTTTGCCTTTCTTGAATTGGCCTCCTCTTTTCACATCGAAATTGTTATTTTGTTTTCGCTCATCCGCTTGTCGATCGTTAGATGGAGACTACCCGCGAGCCGAAGAAGATGGTGTCGACCTACATTGCCGCAATCCCTGTCTTTGGAGAGGTTCGTGAAGCGAAGCCACGCCCGACCGCCGTCTTCTTTGGAGACATCGGGATGTCACCGGAGGAAGTTAGACGGACCAACCGTAGGTGCAAAAGACGGAGACAAGATTCAACCGGTTGCTGAGAAGGTTCATCTACTTCATATGATTTGGGCGCGGCTTATGTTAGTCCGATTCGTTTGTCATGCGTTTTGAGGCAGTTTGATATTTTGTTAAGTGATTTTGATCGGTATATCGCTTTTCTTGATTTGTTCGGAACTCAGTTTGAATCGTGAGGTTTTATCGTTTAGCATTACGGTATATCTCGACTTTTCTTTCGGATCGTCGAGAATGAGTCATGAGGAGCCGTTTATGCAAGTTGGTGGCCTCGTTTGTTTGGTAATATGGTAAGTTGTCGATGTGTTATATGTTGCATGAATGTATACACAGTACATTTTGGTATGTTACTTGTTACCTATATGTTATTCGCTTTGTTACGATATTAGTTATGTGGTTTTGTCATGACCCGGACGTAATATGATGATAATAAGGACTTGTTATGTGATGCAAGTATTATGGCCTTTGATCAACGCGATATACCGAGATCATATAATTTGAACTTATTAAAATAATATGACGATACTGGGGAATGCACGTGGTTGAGACGAAAAGAATATGGCTTGTATCCGTTATTTGGCACTCCTCATGTTCGCTTGAAATTTTGTACCTAATTGTGAGATTTTCACGATATCTCATACGTATAAGTTTTGTACGCTTGAACCAAATTGTTATGATTTGTGTGAACTATGGATTGCTATGTTTGCTCTAAGTGTGTACGTCTCCGTGTACCCTTATTGTGGTCATAGGATTTTTCGTGAAGTGTTTGAGGAAATTAGATCCTTTTAGTTTGATTATCTGCGACTAGTGAGATCATTAGGATTCATTCTGTCTATGTATATGTTTGTTCTCATCATTAGAGATCCGAATAAGTTAGGCGTGTTGTTTGATTTTGTGCATCTCATCTCGTTATCCGCCATTACTTTGATAAGTATATGATTATCTGTTATAAGTATTTGATTGCTGAATTGATTTAAAAAGTATAAGTATGAATGTTACGACAAGAATCTGTTTGTTCTAAAATAAGTTTCGCTTGCTCTATTCCTTGAAATTCAAGTCCGATTCGTTTTACTCGTTTCGTCTTGTTCAATTTTCGAGGACGAAAATTTTTCTTTTAGGGAAGAGTTGTAAAACCCTAAAATCTAAAACACGTGAAAAGACTATTTTGCCCCTCTAATTTAAAACTTATAAAATACGTCATGCTCATTAAATGTAATATTAACCTAACTTGTAAATGATTACCAAACCTAAAATGCGAGATCAATTTACACTTCGCCTAAAATAGAAATCACACGCGTATATCGTTTTGCATGGGAAAATTTTATTTAAATACAAATGCATGCACATTAAGCTTAAAATTTAAAGGTCCCAAATAGTGGTAATCTGGAAGTATATCGCTATTGTGAACCTCATATTACTCGTCAAGTTCTGACCCGTAGCAAATCATTTAGCCCAAACTAAGCTTGGACTTGGCCTTTGATTTCTCATGACTCGTCAAACCCAACTCACAATATATCCCTTCGATTTTATTTTATTTTATACAACCTTTGCGTCTCAAAATTTCGATACACATATAAACGCAAACCTAAACCCTAGTTTTATCAAGTGACGGCCGTAATTCTTGCCTCCTCCATTCGATACAAGGCAAGCAAAAGGTGATCCGTAGGGCATGAACGATGGTATCGCTAAGTTGAAGCTGTTGTGGTCTGTGGTGGGTGGGTTCTCGAGGTCTTTGTCTTCCGTCCGATCGACTAGGGTAACGATCTCATCCCATCTTGAATTCATTCTTTGCTTCTTGATGCTTGTCGTGTGTTTCGCCTTAGTTTCAAATGCTTATGCACGATGTAAGCTTTGCATGAAATAAGAAATCTTGTCACGTAACCAAGTCATATCAAAACCATTTATATAACAAATTTTATGCATATAAGTCCACCATGATAATCTCTTCATAGCTTTCTTGTTTCTTCCGTCGTGGGTAAGGAGGCATGCATGGATCAACTATAATATCACATAAGTAATAAAAGGTCACATGAAATCATAAATTATAGATGTCTAAAACTGCTCCTATTGACCCACGGTTTGCTGTTTTGACCATTCCTTGATTTTGCTATGAGTCGACCCATGTTTATTTTATACTAGTCGAGCCTTTTTAACCTGTACAAACAAGAAACAAACCTGAGGTAACTAATAAAAAGGGGTCTCGCATTGAGCATGGTTGTGTCTTAAGCATGTTTGAAGTTGAGATGTCATGCGTGGGTTACTTTGTGAATGCATGACCTTTACGTGAAGTAAATCATATTACAAAAGACATTCTCATATTACAAAAGACATTATGAGATGCATGACCTTTATGTGGGTGTTAATGAGTCATTGGTTGTGTCCTTGCATGTACCGCCATGTACATAGACATTCATTATTACCAAAGAAAAGGGTAGATGCATGCTCTTGGAGGCAAGTTCAAGGGTGATCGCGAATTCGTTTGTGAGCCGTTTGGCATTTTGAAAGTGCGCGGGGAAGTTGAGTCGGGGTTAACGATAATGTATATTTACTTGGTCGTAAATGTTAGCCATATGGACCATGAGCAAGCCTAACTATGGGTCGATAAGATATATTGAAGCCAATTTATTTCTTTCATTTAACGATAGCAATTTGTAATCTTTAGTTATTTTGCATTTTAAAACCTTAAACTTTGGTCATGGGGCATGCTAACCTTGAACTTTGCCAAGTTGTCACTTTTGACCCTAACCTTTGAAATCATCATATTTAACCGCTAACCTTGCTATATTGTCGTATTAAACCTTTAAATCTACCATTTATCGTCTCAGAACCCCTAAGTTTGGCTAATTAATGGTTAAGATTCTAAAATGTTGTAATTCCGTCCGTCACTAAAAAATAAGAATATACTTACAACTATAAGAATGTGAATGCGATTAATCCGTTATAACTTTAATGATGCTAATAAGTATTAAATAAATCATAAATCCGTGTAGATTTGTTGGAGGAGACGCGACGTTGTATCTTCGTGTTCCTACATTGCTTGCTTTCCTCTCATTTGCATTAAGGTGCGATATTCCGACCTTTTTAGTAAAGGTTTCATGATTTCTTTCCTTGTCATATCTCTTATGCTTATTAGGATTTCTATGCCATTGCTATGATCCCTTCGCTTATGTGAATCTCTGCTTTCTCGAACCTCGTATGTTGAATCTTCAGATCTCGATTTGAATTTAAGATTATGAACTTCCGATTAGAACATTTGATTATGAACTTCCGCTTATGAATGCATGATATATGATCGAGATATGAACCTTTGACTTCTCAACATTTGTTATGAACCCTTTCGATTTGTTGATCCGTTGTTTATCTCGAAACTTCGCTTAGTGAACCATGAAATATCCGATTTGGACTTTATGATATGAAACCTCCGATATATATATATCTTGACCTTTATGATGAATTATGATCCGTCATTTATGACAACTGTTTGACCTAAGTTGGTTTGATACCCGAGCCACTATTTCACTAGTCATGGGGTTCCATGTCCGTGTCGTTGATGCACCTCTCGACATGACTCTAGGGCGATGGAGTGATGTTCTCGCCACGCCCCTTCCGTTATATGTTTGTTGATAGTATGGCCACTATCGCCCTGTGGGCGTATGGATGCATCCTAGATCCGATCTGTTATCGATATGATTTGTCGGTGAATGATGTCGGTGTACAATACGCTGCCTTCACAAATTCGGGAGCTATCTACTCCATTTGTTATTGAGGTCTCCCTCATATTATATAAGGTATTCGAGGTCACCCTCCGAATAAGAAAGTTACTTGGATATGATATGTTCTGGCTCGTGTAGATAACTAAATCAGATTCGTTATTTCGTGTTAGATATTCTGCTTATGATTCAGATTTGTCAATGTTTCCATTTACATACCGAATTATTATATGTTTATTGAATGTGTTTATGCTTTGACATGTTTATGTGACTACCGCTTGCCATGCTAGGATATGATTAATATGCTTAAATGTGATTCGTATGTTGTCATCTCGATTTTATGTTAGTTTATCGTTATGTGACCTTGTTGATCCGTATGATGATTATGCTAGTGTATAATTGATTGTTCAGTAAGTTCATTATGTGTAATTGTTCGATTAATTCGTGAACTTTGATTATCCGTTGGTGTTCAGATTCCGCTATGTTTGATCCGCCATGTTTAAATTCGCTATACTAAAGTTTGATCCGGGAAATGGTTTAACTTATGATATCGACTTGATAACTTGCTAATTGCTATGCTATGTCTTTTGCTTATTTAGTTATAGTTTCCCACGTGTTTCTATTTGTATGTGTGACTCTACGTTTGATCGCTATTGTTCACCGCTACGATATTGGATAAGTGTGTTAAATGTAGATTAGTTGACTTGTGTAAAGGACATGTTTCTTCTAGTAGTTGTTTCGCTAGCTTTCGGTATTTCGCTTGACTTATATGTACTTAAATTCTTGATTCATTAATTGCCCGCTGATTATGATGTGCTTCATTTTGTGTCATCAATATGCTATGTGTTTGTTCTTATTTGTTGTTTGTTCTTCCGGATTGTGTCGTGTTTCCATGTAATCCTCATGATTCATTATCCTCATTCACTGTGACTTCGTTATTCGCTTTCTTTATTTCATTTCGTATTTCTTTTTGTTTAGTTTTCGCTTTGTTATATCTCGCTCACCGGCTTTAGTAAGCTCACCGCATTTTCTTTTCATGCGCGGGTTTTAGGTATTTCAAGATGAGCTTTTGGGATAGTTGATCCGGGTTTGAGAGTAGAGTCGAGAGCAAAGATTTGACCATAGAGATCTTAGAATTATTTTGGTTATTAAGTTATTTATGTTTTCTTTTGAAAATGTTGTAAAGACTTCCGCTTTTGTATAGTACTTAAAGTTCGATATGAAACCCAGATTTGTGATATCTTTACCCTTGTCGCGCTTGGGTGTTACAACATTATTGGTGAATCTTCCGGATCGCCTCTATATGTATATCTTTAGGAAGATGGAATTGATGTTGAGGAATCATTTGTTCCGGCTCATTAAGTGGGTCAATGTACATCCGGTTGTACATTTATTCACGTGTTGGACATTTGACACAAGTTGATTACTTGAGTTAATCATTTATCACTTATTTGAGATTGAAGTTGACGCTCACAAAGGCGTGTTCTTATTTGATAACTTGCTCGGGCTTAAGAATTTGAGTTGAAGACTTGGTTTATCTAGTTACCAAGAATCAAGGTGGATGGTTGAAGACCCGTTAACTATCACTATTAGGAGTTACTTTGTTTTAATCTGTCACACGCATATGACGGTGTGGATAATCGCAAGAGGTGTTAATGTCTCATACTTTGTTTGGGTTGTGAGTACTTAGAGATTTGCTTGAAGCATAAATTCTACAACGTTCTTCCATCATTAGGTGCAAGCTTAAGATACGAATGTGGGAATTTGACTTCGGCCAAGTATGGTATATCGGGTTTTCTTCATCGCTGGTCACTTAAATTGTCTACATAAGGGTTGATAAAAATAGTCGAGAGAGTCTTCAAGAAGTTGATTCTCACAAGAGTTCAAGAGTTCTTCTCATAAAGATTTCAAGTATTTGGGCTTATACTATGTTGCCGATTCTCAAGTATCAAAACCGAAGGGGCAAGGAGACAAGCATCTAAACGCGAGTAAACTTGATGAACTTAATTCTTCTAAGTGATTAAAGATATCCCGGAAGACGAATGTCATAACCACGCAGAAACTCAATGTTTATCTCATCGTGGCGTTTAGTGCTCTTATTCCAACTACGTGGGGAAGAGATGTAAGAGAAAGTTTCAAGATAAAGAGGTACACAAGTATGACATATCTGGGAGATAAATGTATAACATGAGGAGAGAGATTGTGTACATTGGGGATGCTCATTGTCTCACTTGAGTGCTTAATCATGATTTAGAGATATAATCACTTATTTTGAGTTGACATCCGAGAGATAATCGCTGATTCGGCCCGCTTCTTCAATGTTATCTGTTATTCTTTCTTTGGAAATGTGTACTTTGGGTTCTTGAGCTTCATACACGATCATAAGGGAAGAAAAATGTGAACATTGGTAGGTTTTCATTCCCCCATGATGTGTATTCTGCAGAGCTCTGGGTATTGGTGTACTTGGGTTCTTGAGCTCATACACGATCATCGTGGAAGAAAATGTGAACATGGGGAGGTGTTTTCATTCCCTCATGATGTGTATTCGGAGAGTTCCCGAGCATTATACAAAGAGACCGATCGCATAAATTCAACTACTTGGGGAATTGTTCTCTTGGCACCTTTTGAATGGATTGCTTGCACTTCAAAGGAAAAGGAATTTGAGAAGATTATTTAAATGTGGGATGATACGTTGTTGTTGTTCTATTTGATGATATAACCTCGAACGAAGAATCCGGTGATTATTCTTAAAAGGAGCAAGCAGGATCGATGATAATGGTGTGCTTCTTTGTACACCGCTAATGGAGGCTTGAAAGAAAGCTTTGAATCCTTTCGCCTAAAGGATTTTCGGTTTGGGGAAGTCGCCAAAGTCTCTGCTTTCAAAGGCTCATGTTCTATCGCTCATTCTCAAGCCCCTGAAGCTTTGTGGTGAATGTTTAAGAGATGATGACTTATCTTCTACAACGGGTCAGCTTTCGATATCCTTATCTCGATTTTCGTCATCATCATCTTCTTAAACTATATCATCTATTCTATCGTAAATATTTATCAAAAGCAAAATACAAAATATAAAACCAAGAAAAACAAAATAGAAAAATATAAAATCTTCAAAACCCATAAAATCGGAAAATTTGAAAAATACCAAAATATGTTTCTCAAGACATGTCTTCCGTATCGATAACATCTCGGTCTTAGAAATTTCATTCAATAATGGCACGGGACCATAGATGAAGTTCGAAAGCAGAGGTGTAAATATTATTTTCCAAAACATGTCTAAAATATGGCTTGTAGTTATTTCTCGACGGTAACCTGCTTAAACCATGGCTTGCTATTATTTCGTGATAGCAACCTGCTCTTCAAGAAAGGAAAGTGTCATGCTAAACCATTTTTCAAAATTCGCACTTATCCTAAAACAAACAAGGAAAGCATGTCGTCAAAATGACTGCTGTTTCTACACAAATATTTTTCTGTCTAAAATTCTTCAGAAAAATATTTGTTGTTTTTCTAAAATTGTGGTAAATGAGTTGCTTGAAAATCAATCTTATTCAGAGTTTTCGAAATAAATTGAACACTCAATCAATGACTTCAGCGCTTTTAAACTTTTCAAAAAATGAGTCATTGATTGAGGGGGATAATGTTTTCAAATATATATCATCTAACGGGCTTTCTTAATTATCCTACGTGCTTAATTAAAAAAAAATGATATTTGCCTATGTCGAAGGACTAGGAATTTAGGATATGATTGTTAGGATTAGATGATTATAGTTTGATGAAACACATTATTCCCATGCCTTTTATGAACCGATTGATATGTTGGATTGACTCTTTTAGTCGATTCTTTGTTTGGTGTTGTCGACCACCATATATCTGCTTTGTATGTTTACTAACGCATGCGTATATCATGGTTCATAAGAATATTCCGATCCGGATCCCACAAAATATGTTGATTGGATGTCGGGAAAGGGTAACTATATCTTGGGTTGACAAATGAAGAAACGAGCTTAATTTGACTTCTATGGAAAGTTGGCATGATAAAGTGCAACGTAAGAGGTCTCATCGCATCGAAGAAATGGTTTCTTCATCATCAAATGAAGAAACGGAGCTTAATTGGACCTCTATGGAGAGTTGGCATAACAAATGCAATGTCAAGTCTCATTGCATCGCAGACGGTTTCTTCCCGCCTTACAAAGAACAACAACAAAAGCGGCTCAACCACCTAACGTATCCTTGTGTGGATAATAGTGATGATACCATTTTCTAAAACTTTGAAAATATTGTTTTGAAAATGGAAATATATTGTTTTGAAAATAAATCGATTCAAAGTTTGAAATCAACCGGACTTTATTTTGTCAAATCTTAAGTGATTTCAAATAAAATATTTTCAAACGATATTTCTTCATAAAAGTTCCAGCTTGTACGTTAAAATGTGGTGATCTAAAGATTTAATGTTATGTCATGGTATGATTTCCTTTAATACTCAAAGATCCGTCAAATGAATTTTTTTCGTTTGTTTGATTGTGAAATTGTTTTATTTTACTTAAAGATCTCTTAAAACAATCATACCGACACTAATAATCTTTAATGTCTTAAATTGGTCTTTATCATCATTTTCAAAATTAAATCTTGCCACGCCTTTCCCAAACTTTTCTAAATGATTTTAATCAATTGGGATCACAAATCTCAATTGGTTTGAAAGTTTTGATCGGGGAGAAATCGTGATTTAAATCTCAAATCTGCTTTTAATGGAATTGGTTTTAGTCCTTCAAAGCACTCCCGCCTCCATGTGCCAAACGATTTCAATATACATAATGCACATGTTGAGGGGAGCATTTATCCAAAAACAAGATGAGTATTTAAACCAGCACATATTCTCCTATGTTTTCTAAACCTAATTAACACTTGAGATCCAAAATCTCAAAGGATTTGATATTTTGATCGGGGAGAATTTGTGATTTAATAATGAAATTTGATAAAAGGTGATTGTTTGATTCAATTGTGCAGTCGCTCTCATATGTGTTAAACGCTTTCGAATCTTGAAGCACATATTGAGGGGAGCATTTCAAAAGAAAATAAACTATTGAGGTACAAAAGCTTTTATGTTATTAACATAAAGTACCTTGATTGAGTTTTCAAATGGTTTCTCTATGGCAAATGTGATCGTGAATGTGCTTCAAAAGAACTCTTTCCTCTATGTGATAAAATGATTTCAAATATCCTATGCACATATTTAGGGGGAGATATTTACCAAGAAAATCAAATGGCTTTTTCTAAGGAAATTGTGATCAAGAATTTATTTCAAAAGAACTCTTGCCTCCATGTGCCAAACAATTTCAAAATCATATGCACATGTTGAGAGGGAGCATTATTAATGATCAAAAACAATTAAGGAACAAAATGTTTTGATTTTATATCACAAGTACCTTGATTGGATTTTCCAAATGATTTTTCAATTGGTTTCGAGAAGGAATGAACTGTACTCAAAAGACCGACCATTTTACTTTATGTATGGAGTTATAAGGATGGTGAGGTTAGGTATTCGTTCTCACGATCCGCCAGAGCCGGGAGGGATCTACCGAGGACAATCCACTAGATAGTGTAGAGTCCTTAGGTATGATGAAAAAGGAGAAAATGAGAATATGGGAAGAGTGTGATCGAGATCCGAGCTAGTACTAGAATAAACCCAACAAGGTTCTAGTAATGAAGTCTCGGTAAGCACCAAGGGGTTACAGAATGAAAAGAATTGAATGAAAAGGGTGAAAATAAATAGCCTCCAATAATTCAACCTTGGCGTAAACCGGTTCAATACATATGCCATCGGTGTTTACTAAGGTAACACGGTATTGAAGACAAGACGTCATGGACCCAAAGGATGCACCGCACTAAACTTCCCAAGCTACTCAAGTTCCTCTTAAAAGGGCTTGTTTCATTCTCACGGGAACCGACATTATCTATCGAATTTTTCTTAGAGATTATTGATATTGAAGAAGGAGACCCTCTCCCTAGTCTCCGGCATAGGAAAACAAATGTGCACAATTGAGTCTAGAGCCAAGAGATCATCCACAATATCTCATTAGGACACAAAGTTAATGAAGACTTGCTGTTTCACACAATGTGGAAAGTAAGAATATATTAAGAGTCCTACGCTTTATCCTTGTGGTATTGCCAGAACATCCGAGTGATATGTAAAAATATTCACGATGAAGATGGAAATCCTTCTAGAGCCAACATCAAACAAGCTCTTGGTGGGTGACATGTGAGATCTTTTCTAAAGATTAAGCTTGTGACAACTGGATAGAAACGATGGGGCGATTCACTCGTGAATCAACCTTGGTCCAGGAAATGAATTGACGAATACTTTTAGAAAAACCGTTCGATGTGCAAATCTTCTTTCTCTAGCACATCGAATGTGTATTCATATTTCAAACTCAAAAGTATCTCTAATTGAAAAAATACTTTTGGAAAACCGCTCGATGTGTAAATCTTTCTTTTCTCTAGCACATCGAATGTGTACTCATTTTCTAATACAAAAGTATTTTCGTTGAAAATTGATCTTCTCATAAAACCTTCGCCTTATTGCAAAACTCTTTCTTTAAGCAATACACGATTGTTTTTCAAATCAATTTTTCATCAATCGGTGAATCTCAATTACGGGTTCACTCACTCCGTGTTGTCTTCTTTGAGACGCTCCGGTTTGAGAACGGCTAGAACAACGCGAAACCCTCACAAGGAGATTCTTAGGAATCCCACCGATCACGCAAGATCTTGTATCGATCAACGGGAACCGTGGGCCGTGTACTCAATTCAACGAAAGTGATCAAAGACACTTTCATGCACTTTATTGCTAATCGTTGTTTGCGGTACATTTGGATCGGCTGCGGTGATCGAAATCGAGGAGTCAATCCAAAGCCGCATGCTCACAAAGATCCACACTTAATTGAAGAAATCATGACTAGTGCATATCTACATAACCTCGGCTCGATATTTTAATACTATGCTTACGCCACGCCACCGCAAATATCATAAACCAAGAAAGCTTCCGCCACTCGATGAAAAGATGTCATGATCCGTAGTGTGAGCATGTCGGTCCAAATGTCACAACATCACATGATGGCAACACAATAAAGGGTGATCCAGAGATTTATCCGTGGCTGATGATCTCAAAGAAAGCTCAAGATCATCAAAGATGTGGATCGATAAAGGCCTCCACTAAAAGTACAAATCAATGTGGACTTTGAAGAATTGCTACTAATGCACAAAGATTGCGAATTGAAGAATTGAAGTCACGAGCTCAAGAACAAAGTCAAGAATAGAATGCTAGGATGCAAAATGTATTTCATGGGGTGACCTCCTTAGGGAGATTGTTAGAATTGAAATTCCATGTTAAAGTGCTCACACCCCAATTATAGTCTAGCATAAGTTAGCTGAGACATGTAGTTATTTACGTTATTTAGTAGTTAATTAGTTAGTCAAGAGCGAGAATAGTTTAAAGTAACACCGTGGAGGAAGGACGGGTCTTACCCACCGTATGCACGATCCACATCCAACGGAGGGGCGTTATGTTTGTAATTATAAATACCCCTTCCATCCTTGGAAGGGGTGGAGCTTTCTAATCTAACCTTTCACATTTTGTTCATCAAGTCTCTAACAAGAAACTCCCTCTCTCTACTTTCTCTCTCTAAAATGTCTAACATGTATTTTGATCATCCAAGACCACCCGAATCATCATAACACAATAATATTACGATCCTACAACAACAACCTATCAGAAACCAATCAGTAGTTAGACAACCAACTGCTTTTAAATCTGAACGATTAACTTCAAAACCACGGTTTGCCTCCCAAGTTGTTGAGAATAATCATTTGTCAAAACCAATCACTTCACATTGCTGGCCTAAGAAAAATGCTTTTGTTTCTGTTATACATGTTTCTGTTAAACCTCAACAAGTAGTTGCACCTGGCCAGTCTAGGATTAGTTCGAAAACAATGTCTAAACCGAGCATCAAAATTCAAAATTCATATGATACAAATGACTTGCACAAGAACTATGATCTAGAAAACGCTAGGAAAAGGGCACTACTCCAAAAGGATGGAATCTTAGGTTTACGACCTCGTGTGATGCCTTCTAGTGTATTGAAGAACACTTGTTGTAGTAGCAAACCAAAACCTAAGAATACTCAACAAATAGTTAGAAATAAACCCGTTGATCTAAAAGAAAATTTTCAGAAACCTAATAGGTGGATCAATATAGGACGCAGACTCTTCCCAAAAGAAGCTTCAACATCCCCTAGATCTAACCTTAGATGGATACCAACGGGTATAGTTTTCAAAACTGTTGGTATTAGGTGGATTCTACAAGCAAGATACTAAGTAGTTGCACCAAAACATGTGTGACATCCATCCCTGAGGTAGGAAAGGAACTCATCAAAATAACATGTTCAGTGTCAAGAAGATTATTGACACTACATCTTTATGCTTTTAACATCCGGAACCCGCCACAGCTGGGATCCATGTTTTTCTATCTTGCCCTCCTATTTCTTTTGCTGTGTACAACAACAATGGCTTCTAAGTAACACGCACTTAGGACCCGCTTTCTCACCGTCGAAAATTTAATGATCCATCACCGCTCCACCATTGTACTTAATCTTCAAGAATTAGAAACAATGCTTGCTCCTCTCGGGTTAAAGATTCTCAAAAAATTGCGCTTCAGATGTATCGAATGTTTCACGCACAACCCGATAATACTCTAATTTATATACATCGAATCTACAACAACAACCGCTATCGTAGATGCACCTCCAATCGAATCTCCGATAATGTGAAGATCAAACTGCTTTAACAATGACATAACCGATGATCAACATAATGAATGAGAAGTTTTATCGCTAGCTGATTCTCTCGAGATATTTATGGTACTTCACACTTGTTCGATTAATTGGACATACATGGTTTCGCTGTCTCCTTATACATGGTTTTGCTGTCTCTAATTCATCATCAACATACGTGGTGTATGATTCTGATTCATTGAAAACATCGGGGGGAAGATAGTGTAGGTGTTCATTATTTCCTTGATGTCGTTTGCGAAAACCTTATCTCTTCTTGGATTTCTAGAATTAGGAGGAAGAAATGAGACGATATGTGGTTCAAACGTCTCACTTTGGTGTTATCATCTCACTTTCTCGTGGTTATCGTGTGTGAAGTTACCTAAATATGATGATATGATGCCTCACACAATCATCATTTTATCGAGAAATTGCATACTATTGTGTAATTATTATTCCGATAGACCGCAACATCTGTGGGAAGTCGTTTATTTCGCCTTCGTGGTTTGTTTGGTGTGAAGCATCTACATACGTGAGAAGATCTTGTTGATTTCTTGTATGTTACCCCGGATTTTCCGCAATAAGTCGACGACATTGTGTGGTTTGTCGCCATCTACAAATTACGTCACAGCATCGAAAACTTCAATAGCTTTAGAAGAAATGTCGACTTCATCAATGTTTCAAATCGCTAAAGACAGCTTGTCACTTTTAGGGAAGTCGATTCGAAACTTCTTCATAATGGCTTCGAGCAAACAGCTTGGAACCCGGACATAATCGCTAAACTTCCTCCAAAGCCCATCATCAACGAACCAAGCATTCACCATTACACGTCAAATGGAACAAATTATTTGCTCCTCTCGTTTAGTGATGATATTGATCAACATGCTCCGATGTAACAAATGTTTCCGCTTCTCAACCTTATAATACCCAACCCTCGATACACCAAACAACAACAATCAACAGTTACACCTCAATTGATTCTACAACAACAACCGAACAAACCGCATCCAATGACGCCGAACCATTGATGATCTTCCAACCAAGAAGTACCTACACCGCATATTATGATCCAAATGCGTTCTTCAACCCTTTTGCTAATGAAACCGCCATTCGATGTTGCGAATCATCTACAAGCCATTTGAATCCTCCTAATCGCACAATGTATATCAACATCAACCTCCACATATAGTTGGAGTAAAGACTATCCTCTTGTGAACATCATTGAAACCCAATCAACCAACAGAATTAGACAACGCCTTCGACTAACGGTGAACATTGCATTTATGCACTTACCGCTTCCCAACACGAACCCAAAACATTAAAGAAGCAAATGACTTATGACAACCTGGATTGAATCAATGCAAGAAGAACTTAATCGCTTTAAACTCCTTGAAGTATGGGAATTGGTTGAAAACCAACAGTGTCTATGTTATAAGTCTTAAATGGATTTGGAAACAAGTTGATGTCAAGGTACGGTTATCACAAATAAGTCACGCCTCGTGGCTAAGGGTTATAGAAAGAAGAGGGATTAACTTCGAGGAATCATTCGCACCGCTTGCTGACTTGAGGTCGACGGAGTTTTCTCATCACAGCTCACATGAACATCATGGTTCATCGATGGATGTCAAACCGCTTTTGAATGGTAAATCAAGGAAACGGTGTATGTTAGTCACCAAGGATTTGTTGATCCGTAGTTCCCAATCACGCCTAAAAACCGAACAAGGCTCTCACGGTCTCAAACAAGCCCCTCAAGCGGGTACGATGAGTTGTCATCCTTTCTCCTATCTCATAATTTTGTTAAAGGATCGGTCGACCTCGTTAATACAAATATCGCCATTAAACGTTATTTATATTTTGATCTTTGCCTAAGTTTTGTTAACTATAAAAGTAAATTTAATTTATAAAAGCTTAAAGCTTGTCAAGTTTATTAGATATTAAAACAAGCTTTCTCAAACAATATATTCATCATTCAAGCATTTACATTTATGATTAGTAATATCTTGATATGACTCTAATCATTATGTATGATAGTAGTTTGTAGAATGTGTTAGGTTCTTAAACCAAACACTACTTAAGCATTTGCATATTTCTATTAATAGTAATACAACATTTTGACATCATATTACATCATGGAGATCATTGAAGATTCCATTAGATATTTTGTGAAGATTTGTACTCTTCATATCTTGCACAATCTTACTTAGATAGAGTTGACTTTAAGCAAGATTTGATATCTTGACCGCCGATCAAGCGGTACTAATTGGGTACACTCATGGAACCCTTTTGGGGTCCATGTCCGTGATCGCCTCCCTGTCAAATTGGCTATAAATAGCAATGCCAAGCCAAGTAGTTTCTCATCCCTTTCTAACATACTCTCATACATATCTTCTCTAACCTTTCTAACTCGCCTATATCATATTAGTGATCTCTTTGTAGCAAAGAAGATCAAGTCATATTCAAGCTTCAACGAGAAGTTGGAAGTCTTGTTTGTTTAGTGTTGTATGATCTAGTGTTGATCCATACTCATTGTTGTATCAAACCATCATAATCTTATGAGTGTGAGTGGTTAGTATTTTAGTCCTCAAAATACATTGTGTGCGGGAGTAGTTGTACCCTTGAAAGAACTCGACATCTAGCTTAGTGTCGGAAATAGTGTGCGAAGTGTAAAGGTTTTCTCCGCGGTGAAAGGAGCTTGTTGACTAGTGAAGTTAAACTCGAAAAGTGAGACTGGGAGTGGAGTAGGGCAAGGAAAAGAGTCCTTGTAGGCCGAACCACTATAAACAACTTGTTGTGGTTTGATCATTTCTTTCCTTACTTACTTATTACATATTGCTTGCATATTTCATTAACATACTTAAGATCAATATCAATTGATCTTTCAATAAGTTTCAAAACAAAGTTTTTAATCTAGAACTATTCAACCCCCTTCTAGTTTTCTACAATTGGTACCGAGCCTCGTTGCTCAAGAATTTCTAAAATAACTTGTATTTTATAAACTTGAAACCATCCATGGATTCTGAAAACTTTAAAGAAGGGCACCTATGCAAAGACCACCACTTTTTGAAACCAATGGATTTATCTATTGGAAAACCGCTTTGAAACATATGTAAAATCAAAAGATATAGATCTTTGGTTTATTATTGTCAAAGGAGATTTTAGTTCTACAACAAAGGATATTTCCGCTGATGAACAAAAGAAATTAGTTGCTAAAATAATGAAGCTAAAATGATGCTTTATAATGCTTTACCTAGAAAAGAATATGAAAGAATTTTCATGTGTGAAACCAAAGATATTTGGGAATCTTTAATTGTTACACATCAAGGTAATTCACAAGTCAAGGATAACAAAATTGATCTTCTTGTTCAACAATATGAACAATTTGTTATCCCCAAGATGAAACCATTGATTGTGGGTTTGCTCGCTTTTAACACTATCATTACATCACTTAAAGCACTTGATGAATCTTTTCGTAGTAAGAACTTTGTCGAAATTTCTAGAGCACTCATCCAAATGGAGAGCTAAAGTGACCGCTATTGAAGAATCAAAAGATCTCTCAATAATGTCACTAGACGAGCTAATTGGCAACCTCAAAGTTCACGAAATGATAATGGAGAAAGATTCGAGATCATCAAAGGAAGAAAGGAGAAGATCAAATCCGCTGTTTTAAAGCAAAGACTAATCAAGCGATGATGGTGAATCTTGTCTGATAGTGAAGATGAGGAGTATGCCATGGTCGCTAGAGATTTCAAGAAGTTCTTTAGAAGAAGAGGAAAGTTTGTAAGACAACCTCGAGAAGAAAAGAAGCCATTCCAAAAGATCGGGATGATAAGAAGATTAAAGGTGAAAGAAAGTGTTTTAGATGTGGTGATGCAAGTCATCTTATAGAGAATGTCCCAAGCCACCTAAAAGCAAAACTCAACGAGCTTTTGTAAGTGGTGCTTGGAGCGATAGTGAAGACGATGAAGAATCAAGCAAGGAAGAGATCGCCTAATGGCACATGAGTCAAATGAGGTACTTTCCGACTCTTCTTATTCTTCTATAGATGATGACACCTTGCAAAAACAATATAATCAATTGTGTGAGCTAAGTCTAAAATCATAACTAAAAATAATTTTTAAAACCAAAAGGAGTTTTTGGAAAATGAGGTATATGAGTTAAAAGAAAAAGCAAAACGTCTTGAAAAAGGAAAAGCAAATGACGATGATTGTAAATCATGTCAAGAGCTTAATCTTGAAATAGAAAATAACTCTAAGTTTAAAAGGTTTAACAAAAACATCGCTCTTGCCGATGAAATAGTTAAAATCCATAAAACACCAGGAGTGTTAGGAATTAGAAATTCCCGGTATTAAAGAGTCGGTCACCTCAAGTATATGTAATCGTTAGAAAGCTCGTAGTCGTAGTTCTTTTAAGTTAAGTAGTAATTTAGTTAAGTAACACCGTGAGGACTGGACGGTCTTTACCCATCGTATGCCCGATCCATGCCCAAAGTGTGGCGTAGTTATGTAAGACTATAAATACTCTACCTTCCAAGGTAGAGAGTGGAGCTCATAATAATATCTTTCACTTTCTCTCACTAAGTTCCCTAAACCTCTAACTTTCTCTCTCTAGAATTTCACCTTATTCGCCACCTTGTGTTATGGTTTGATGTATGTGAAAAGTTATATCTTACAATTGGTATCAAGAGCCATGGTTAGATCATATCTTGCACATCTTTGGATTTATAGTGGTTTTTAGTGGTTTTGAGTTTGAAAGTTTAGTGGTTTTTGCATCATTTGGTTGATTTCTTGTGTTAAAGTTTGAATTTTGTTGGTACTTTTATGTTTAGAATCATCAAAAGTGTTTAGGTTTTCATTTGGTGTTTGAATCATCTTGGTTGGGTTGTTTTGGACTGAAAAGAAGGTTATTTGGTTTTTCAAGCCAGCGAATTAGCTCTCTGACTTGTTTTCTTGGTAGCGACTTACGCTTATAAAATCTAGCGAGTTAGACGGTAGCTAGTTAAAGTACAAGTAGTGGCATCTCCACTACGGTTAGCGACTGTGGTAGCGAATTAGTCTCAGAGCGAGTTGCTCTTTAGCGACTTGCATATCTAGCGACTCTGTGTAGCTAATTACCCACAAATTTGGCTAATAATTAGTCTCAGAGCTAGTTACTTAGCAACTTGCTTTTCCTTGGCTTACTTGGAACCCTAGCGACTTAGACGCAGCGAGTTAAGGGTTAGCGACTTAGTGCACCAATTTCAGCGATTTAGTGCATTAGTTGGTAATGAAGTTAGACGTTATCATCTAGCCACTCGAGTGATTGTTTACGCTTTCTTGATTTAGTAAAACCCGTGAAAGAATCTATTTCCGCTTAATCATAGAGTTATAAAATCCCGTATAACTGTTAACATGTCTACCAACGCTCCCACCGTCATCTCCACTGTTGTCGAGGATGTTCAAGCAAATGGCTCGACACTGCCCACCAATGCTTGATGTAATCGACTACGATTCTTGGGCTCAACGAATCGATTGTATTGCCTTGAAAGGAAAATGGTGTCAACATTCTCAAATCCATTGATGAAGGACCATATCGGGTTGAGACGACTAGAGACATACTTGATACTAATGAAGATGGTACTCGCTCACGGAATGGATGTACCTAAGATGTACAATGAGCTTGATAATGAGGAGAAAAGAGATTCGGCGTATATCGTGGCTTCAAACATTGTTCTTCAAGGTCTTCCTAAAGACATCTACAAGTCGATCAATCATAACACCGATGCAAAGGCAATTTGGGATAACGCTAAGATGCTTCTCTCGTGTCGTAATTAACTATGGAAGATGTGAGAATCCCAACTCTATGACTAATTTGAGCACTTCAAGATGAAACCAGATGAGAGTGTTTATGAGTACTATGTGAGATTTCATAAGTTAGTGAATGACATGAGGAACATCGAATGACTATGCCTAATATTCAATGAACTCAAAGTTTGTGAACAACATGAACCCGAATGGCACAAGTTTGTCACATCCGTGAAACTCACTAAAGGATCAGCATACAAACTATGAGCAACTCTATGCCTTCCTCCTTCGTAATGAGAGACATGCCATGTTTGAAAAGTTGATTCTCAATCGCTCAAAACCAACCAGTAGGAGACAAGTTCGCCTAATGACTCAACAATTTTCTACTCAAACATTGGAATCACAACCAAAGCATCACAAGTCATACCCTTGTAATGGTAATCACAAACTCATCCCCGATCCTCAAGACAAACAAGTCGATGTCGATGCAAACATGGGTAACATCATTAATCAACTTGCTCTTCTCATTAGTCAAAACATGAATTCTCCCACAAACCAACAACAACCTCGAACCGCATCTAACCCACATAATCAAGCTATCATAAAGATGGAAGGATCGTGGTACAACCGCCTCAGAAAGACAAGATGAACAGGGAAGGGTGGTAGAGGATATGCGGCAACCGTAATCGAGGAAGAAATGGTAACCAAGGTCAAGCTAAGACAATCAAATGCTACAACCGTGGTGGTGAAGGACACATTGCAAGGAACCGCACATCTCCAAAGCGCCTACGCACGCCGATTACTTCGTAGATAAGATGTTGTTGGCACAAGCTCAGACAATGGTGCCGCGTTGGATGAAGAGGAATTGCTTTCTTGCCGAGGGCAATGCCAAGACCTATGATGCGATGATGAGCAAACTGCTCAGAGATAGGTCACAATCATCGAACGCCTTTCAAGTCGCCGACCGTGATGCATACGATTCTCGATGTAGATGATGGACCCACCGCACACACAATCTTTATGGCTAGCATCTCTCCAATGGCTTCTCCCAAGATCTCGCCTTCACCACAAACCGGCCCATCCAAGGACAAACTCATCTCTCGAGGTATTAAAGCTATATGATGATGTTGATGTGCAATGATGCATGACAAAGTACAACCAACCAAACTTTTGAATCAAATATTGAAAATACGGTAATATCAATATTGTCCCATATGATCAATACGTGAAACAAAGTGAAAGTGAAGTTGTAATTTAGTGATGCATCTTCTCCGCAACAACAATGACTATGTCTTTGATGAATTCAATGATGTGCCCCTGATGATTCCATTATCTCTCAACTAAATGCCTATAAGGAACGTGGCCATTTATGAACAACGCAAAATTTGAGTTGACCACCGTGAAGGTGGAAATGGATGACCAAGTGCTGCATAAGAATTAGAAAAGTAATTTTAGAGAAGAAGTATTGAAACAAGAACTAAATTTTGCAAGAAAAACTTTCTAAAACAAATAAGCAAAAACAAGAACTTCAAGAAATGTGAAAATGCTTAAGCAAGAATTTAATGCAAAAGAATCAAAGCTCTTGAGAGATTTTTCTAATCGAAAACTTTGAAAACAAACTTGAAAACAAGTTGTACATACAAGGAAACACCATTCAGATCGCTCATGATCACTAAGCATAGAGTTCTAAGCGATAAGCATAGTGTTCCCCTTGTAGAGGAACCAAATCCAGAGGTAATCAAAAAGGCTAGAAATGCTCATAAGGTGATTTATGATGGTAATGAAATTCTAAGCCTAGGCGTAAACCTAGTTGCGCTGAGTGCACCGAGAAGATAAGAAATCGATGAAGTCACTAGGAAAGGATGAACAAAAACTAGATGACCCCAAATGCAAAGAGAAGAACATAAATATCACCCTCATGATTATAAGAAGGAAAACTGGATTGCATTAAACAAGTTTAAGCCTCGAGACTTTGTTGACCTTTAACAAGTCTTCTCGAAAATGGATTTAGATGTAAGAAAGCCGAAAAATATTGTAGAAACGAATCCTCCCTTAGAAAATGCCTAAAGCTACCGTGGTATCCTCCTAACACACCAATGCATCTTGTTCCTAGAACAATTGCCACTAAAAGCAATATCTTAATTAGCCAATACGCTATTTTCAACTATTTGTTGATTTTGAGAAAACTTGCAAGAAAAGGATCACACCCATCGCATAACTCAAGGTGAAAGGGTTTTGAACAAATGAAAGAATGCTATTTAACCGAGGTCATGCCCTTCTTTAAACTTTTAAAGGATCACTTTGAGAGTCTTAAAAGGGGATAGAAACCGACATTGCGGAATGGAAAAGGAATTTGATGCAATAATAGTTGAAATTAGCGACATGAAGCGGCATTAAAATATAATGAGATCGAGAGGAAGAATCGCATACATTGAATGAGAATCTTATTATCGAATGTGTTGCTCAAGATGTCTTTTTCACCGCTCAAATTGCTCTATTAATGCTTCCAAATTTCATGAACTATCTCGGGCTCTGAAAGTCTCCCATGATCGTGTCATTGAGCTTGAAAAACTAATTCTAAACTTAATGAGAAATTGAACCGATGATCATGACAATTTGGTTAAACATTTTTCTAAACTAGAAGTCGAGTATTTTAATCTACAACTAAAATATCAACATCTCAAAGAAATGTCAAACTTCAAATTTCAAGACATCTTCGATGTTCCGTAGTTTGATGCGCTTTTTCAAATAAACAAACGAGATGAAATGTATTCATGCTCAGTAACACGATCGTAAAACCGAAGTCCAAATATCTCAATTAAAGGGTCAAACGAACAATATGACAGTTCCCAAATGCCTCCTTCTTTAGATTCTCGTAATTTCAAACGTTTCATCTTCAAAACCTAGTAAATGCTTTACAAAAGGAAAACGAAGTTTCCTAGAAGAAATGAAAAGATTAAACGTCATTTCAATGAGTTGTTTCAATCAATAAAAGTCACCCGTAACAAAAACAACGAACAAACAACTTCATTGCAAAAGGAAATTGAGAATCAAGAGTCGTGTGTGGAAAATGCCAATGATCAATGCGAGAATGTTGTACCTAAGGTTCACTCGTAATAAATCGCTTTATCTCATGACATATATCCCCTCACCTGGTGAACAACAAACTTGCTATTCAAACATATTTCTCATCCCTTAAGGATTGCTTAGAATGCTCATGAGATTGTTGAAGAGGATAAGCTAGAGAAACCTCATGATAATGCAATTGACATGCATGCTTATATGCCAAACGATCTCAAGAAATCTTAGAATGTTTGATCACAATATGCCCAAAGACATTAGGTGAGAGAGTTAACCCTTGATTCCATGCTCAATGCCTAAGGCCAAACATGACATGCACTCGATTCCCAATGGTTTCGAATGTGAGGAGTAGTACCAGCGAGTAGTTCAGATTTTAGATCCGCAATACTAGGAAAGTAAACTCAAATGTGCCTTCTAGGGTACTAATCTCGCACTTATGTTAAGAAAGTGAACCTTAGTGCACTGCGATGTAGTTCGATCCCAAAGACATCTAAATGTGGTAAAAGTAGTAAAACAAACTAATGTTCCCATTCCCTCTACAGAGTAATCAGTGACATTAAAGCGGAGCAGTCAAAGTCTCAAGACAATACAAGGAATGATAGACCTCTCAAGCCAAGAATGTGCACCGAAGAGAGTAGAAGAACAATCTAGGAACCTTAAGTTTGAATCGAATAAAACGAATCGTGTTGATTCTAGTATTAGCCATAGGCGCATCGTAATTAATTCAATTCGATACTATTTGCAAACCTTGTAATCGATGATTGCTTGAATTCGCTTCTAATCATGAATGTGATGTTAATGTTCGCCTAATGATGTTAATTGTCCAGCTAATGTTGTTAATGCTAAAATTCATGCTAAAAGGCTAAAAGGCAAAAGCGAAAGAGAGTTAGAAAACAATGAAACCCACAGGAAGAACATTCAGCAGTAATAGGCTTTATTGGATACCGTTGGTCATAAGACTAATCGACAATGCCCACTAGAAAATGGATGCCTCACCGTAGAACTATTCCCTTAAAGTGGTCACATCAGAATAGGATCAATACGTACACTAGTATTGCATCTATTCACAATGATTCCACTACTTCACCGTCTCGACATGAATGCTTCTATTTCGATGGGTGGTCCAACTGTTACTACTAACCAAATGGAACCCATTCTCGCATGGGGATCCCAAATATCCAGCTTATCCATTCTTGTCTCGTGGTTCAACCGCAGACGCTCAAATCGCCTCGTGGTACCGGACTCAGTCGCTCCAAGCATATGACCGAGACCCGGCACGGCTCATGAACTTCGTGCGAGCAAATTCATCGGATCGCCGACGGTAATGATCATTTCAAGCATATGGGTTATGGAGATTATGTTGTTGGTGATAGTGTCATCTCCGTAGTGTATTATGTGGAAGGTTTAGGTCATAACTGCTCGTTGGTCAATTGTGATTCGATCTAGAAGTAGCCTTCGTAAAACATACCGCTTTGTTAGAGATCTTAATGGAAAGGAACTCTGAAAGGAACTCGTGGCTCAAACCTTTACACTATCTCTATCGATGACATGATGAGAGCTTCACCAACTGCTTGTTATCAAAGGCTTCTAAAACAAAGTCATGGTTATGGCATCGCTGCTCAATCACTTGAACTTCACCATCAACGATCTTCCAAAGGACTTAGTTGTAGGTTTACCTAGACTAAAGTATGAAAAGGATCATCTTTGTTCAAAGATGTCAATTGGGAAAAGCAAGAAGTATGCCCATAAACCCAAACCTACTAACTCTGTCACGTGTTCTTCATATGATTCATATGGATTTATGTGACCAATGAGGTGCGAATATCTTTGGGAAGAAATATGTGTTAGTTGTGGTTGATGATTATTCTAGATTCACCGGGTCAAGTTCTTAAGGACAAAGGATGAAACTCCCGATATCATCATCAAACTCATCAAATGTACCATGTTAGACTAAACAAAACCGCCGTAATTATCGTAATGTATAATGGAACCGAGTTTGTCAACAAACAACCGAAAGTGAATTCTATGAGCGTTGGAATCGCCCATCAAAGAAGTGTTCCACGAACCCTCAATGTAATCGGTGTAGTTGAAAGACCAAATCGCACTCTTGTTGAAGTCGGGCAGAACAATGCCGATCTACTCAAAGGTTCCAATGTTTCTCGGGTCAAGCAATTGCCATCGCATGTTACACACAAAATCGCTCCCCGATTCACACCATTCATGGAAAACCCATATGAACTTGTCCACAATGTAAAACCTAATCTATCTTTCCTTCGCATTTGGTGCCTTGTGCTATCCAACTAATGAAGGTCAAGACTTGGGCAAACTTAGGGCTAAAGTCGACATTGGAGTATTTGTAGGATATGCACCAAACAAAAGGGATACCGAATCTACAACAAAAGAACCCGAAATATCATGGAAACAATTCAGCGCTACGCTTGATGAGCTGACCGGTCAAATGGCTCCCTCGGACACCCCAACCAGACCCGCACTTCATAACAATTCTATTGGTTCATCCCTTGTTCCAAACTCCTCTCAAGAAACACCATATGTACCTCCATCCAAGATGATGTAAAGAAATTGTTTGATCCAATGTTTGATGAACTGTATGAGTCTCACTACTAATGAGGAACCGATCCCTACAACAGAGGATGCTCGATTCCAGTTGAATGAAGTCAATCCATCGCCTAATATCTCGTAAGTCAAGAAGCACCGCCGATCCTTCAAGATCATCAACAAATCATCATTCTTCAAATGTACATCATGGAAATGTTTCGCATCAATGATGAAGTTAATCCCTTTGCAACTCCAGAAGATGCTCCATTTGAAAACATATTTGCTACTCCCGAATCATCGCCAGTAACCATCTTCTTCGTGAGACATCGACTCGGCTACCTCGCCTCAACAAATGCCACATGAACACCCTCGAAAATGGACTCACGATCATCCATTAGACAACATCATTGGTAATCCTCCGCCCTCAGTATCAACCCTAAGCAACTCGCAACCGATGCCTTATGGTGCTTCTTCAACTCCGTACATCTAAGATCGAACAAAAGATGTTAAAACCACTATGAATGAAGATAGTCGGTTCAATGCTATGCAAGATGAAATTCATGAGTTTGATCGACTTGATGTACGGGAGTTAGTACCGCTCTGCATCGTAAGCGATTATAGCTTAAATGGATCTTCAAAGCAAAACTTGATGAGCATGGTGATGTGTCAAGAACAAGGCTCGATTAGTTGCTAAAGGATATCGCCAAGAGGAGGGTATAGACTTTGAAGAATCTTTTGCTCCGCTTGTTCGAATCGAGGCCATCGTGATCTTTCGGCTAATGTCGCTAGCAAGAACATGGTGGTTTATCGATGGATGTAAAGACGGCATTTCTAAACGGAGATCTTAAAGAAGTCGCTCACGCCACCCAACCCAAGGATTTGTGAATCAAGAGCATCCTACTCGCGCCACCGCTTAAGAAGGCTCTTTACGTGCTTAAAGCAAGCCCAAGGGCATGGTATGATACATCGCCTAAGTTTCTTCTATCAACCGGATTCATCAAAGGAGCAATGATCCTACATTGTTCACCGTGAAGTCGTGCAAACATTTGATTCATGTTCAAATTTATGTTGATGATATTATTTTTGCCTCGACCGACCCAATGGAATGTGATCGTCAAATGAAATGAGTTCAAAGTTTCAAATGTCAATGATGGGACAAATGTCATTTTTCTAGATTACAAATTTCACAAAGTCCGTGAGGCATTTTCATTAATCAATCTAAATATGCAATGTAGATTTTAAAGAAATTTGGATTTGATTCAAGTGACCGTTGACACCCCCATGATCGACCGAACCAAACTAGATGAGGACCTCTCAGGATCATGATTGACCAAACTAAATATAGGAGTATGATTGGATCCCCGATGTATCTCACCGCTAGTAGACCGTACATCTTGTTCTCTCAGATGCATGTGTGTTAGATACAGTGCTAAGCCTACTAAAAAGCACCTGAAGCGCTTAAACGGGTCTTCGGTATCTCCAAGGAACCATCAATATGGGACTATGGTACCCGGGACACCCCCAGATGTCACTAACGGCCTATGCAGATGCCGATCATGCAGTGTTGTCAAGATACACGCCAAGTACGCCAGAGGTGCTGGGCTTTGGGTGATAAGCTTGTGAGTTGGTCTTCAAAGAAGCAAATGAGTACTTCTATTTCTCTACAGAGTCGAATACATAGCCATGTCATCTTGTTGTGCTCAAATCTTATGGATGAGATCTCAATTATCCGACTATGGCTTTGAATTCAACAAAATCCCTCTCGCATCGTGATAATAAAAGTGCTATTGCCTCTCATGCAACAACGCTCAACACTCTAGAGCAAAGCATATCGACATTCGACATCATTTCATCGTGAAAGGTGGAAAAAGTGTGGTGGAACTATATTTTGTGAGGTCTCAATATCGCTAGCGGACATCTTCACCAAAGCTCTTCCAAGAGAACGTTTGGTTTATTCTTCCACGCCTTGGTTTGAAAAGTCTTCACCGAATCTCTCAAACGCCTTCGAGGAAGACTAGGAGTAAAGGTCTATCTTCATCTATTTTCTCAGAATATTTTTTGAAAAACAAAATACAAAATTATAAAACCTTCAAAAATCAAATAGAAAATTTTAAATCTTTCAAAATCCATAAAAAAAAAAAAAAAAAAAAAAAAAAAATATTGTCATTTTGTCATGTTTCTCCTGCTCGATAATATCTACTGATTTTGTGTTGTCATTCAAAGAATGACACGGGTCTTTAGATGTTGTTCAATTTTAAAAAAAAAAAAAAAAAAAAAAATCAAAAAATATTTTTTGGGAGAAAGAGAAATGGTTTATTGTCATTTTCAGCATAACCCGCTTTAAAGAAAGAACAGAGCCATGTTTAACCATGTTTTCAAATCCTATGCTCGATTCTATAAACCCTATCTCATTGAAAACCAAATGCTTTGCAAAATAACTCGGATTCTATTTTGATAATCATCGTGACTTATTTGTCAGGCTCTATCTCTCAATCAACAACCTACGCCATTGATCGAGGGGGAGAATGATTTCAATTAAATTAAAAAGTTATTTGGCATCGATTGTTTTCATAAGATACACATGCATGTTTTATAAATGGAGTTTAAAGTCTCAAAATCCGATCCGTATCGCTTAAAACACTTTCACAATCTAGTCACAATTCTCCTTAAAAGCTTTCAAAATCAATTTAATCTATACGAGATCACAAATTTCAAATGATTTGATAATTGTGATCGGGGAGAATGCGTGATTTAAATTGGAGTTAAACCGATAATTAGGTAAATGGTTACAATAGATGTACATGCTATCCCGCCCACATGTGACAAACGATTTCAATTTTTCAATGCACATGTCGAGGGGAGCATCTATCTTAAAACCTTTGATTTAAAACGTGATCATTTATCCCATCATGTGTGTTCCCTCTAGTATGTGCAAAACTCTTTTCAAACCTCGAGGCATATATCGAGGGGAGCAATTTATGGAAACCTCATCCTTCCCGTAAATACCATATTTACTTGATCCGGCTGAGGAAGCGATGTTGATATCTTTAGAAATGGTAATCAAAAGAAGTAAATTTTTCTCTTGCCTCCGTATGCAAAACATTTTCAATACTTGATGCACATGTTGAGGGGAGTCTCGTTCTAAAAATATCAAAAACAATTCGTGTACAAAAAGCTTTGATAATATATCACAAGTATTTGAATTGATTTTCAAATGGTTTTCAATTGATCCATTGGCGATGAACAATACCAAATAGACCGACCAACTTTACTTCATGTATGGTGATATAAGGATGATAAGGTTAGGTATGTGTTCCATGATCCGCCTGAATCCGAGGGATCTACCTCAGGACAATCCACTAGTTAGTGTAGAAGTCCTTAGGTATGATGTTAAAAGGAGAAAATGAGATACGGGAAGAGTCACGGACTAAGACCGAGCTAGTACCGGAATAAACCCAACAAGGTTCTAGCTATGAAGTCTCGTAAGCATCAAGGGGTTGAAGAATTAAAAGAATTGAATGAAAATAAAGTGAAAACAAATAGCCCTCCTTTAATTCAACCTTAGCGTAAACCGGGTTCAATTCATATGCTACCGATGGTAACATCAGATTGAAGACAAGACGTCATGGACCCGCTGACGCACCGCACTTCAACTTTCCAAACCACTCAAGTTCCTCTTAAAAGGGCTTGTTTCATTCTCACGGGAACCGACATTATCTATCGACTTTCTCTTAGAGATGGTTGATATTGAAGAAGGAGACCCTCTCCTAGTCTCCGTTATAGGATCCAAATATGCACAAATCGAGTCTAGAGCCACGAGATCATCAATAAATCTCATTAGGACACTTTCAATGAAGACTCTGCTTCACACATGTGGAAAGAGAGATTATAACTTGAGTCCCACGATTATCCTTGTGGTATTGCTGTAACATCCGAGTGATATGTTTACATATTCACAATGAAGATGGAAAGCCTTCTCGAGCCAACATCTAACAAGCTCTCGGTAGGTGGCATGTGAGATCTATTTTATAGATCAAACCATGTGACAACCGAATGTAAACAATGGGCTATCTAATCTCTTGAATCAAACCCGGTTCGAAGTTAGGATCGACGGATACCTTTGAAAACCGGTCTTTGTGCTTATAAACTTTTTCTTTAGCACATCGATCAGTACTCATTTTCAAACCAAAAGGTATTTTTATGATTGATAATTGATTTTCAATAAAACCTTCGCTAGTGCAAAAAACAATTTCTATTGAAAGCAACACCATTGTTTTCAAATCTCTTTTCATCAATGTGGACTTAATATTCACCGTTCACTCACTCCGTGTTGTCTTCTTCGAGATGTTCCGGTTGAGAACAATAGAACAAAACGAGAAACCCCGTCAAGGAGATTCTTAGGAATCCCACCGATCACGTGCAAGATTTGTATCGATCAACGGGAACCGGGTCGTGTACTTCAATTCATCGAAAGTGATCAAAGACACTTTCGGCGATGTTGCTAATCGTCAGGTATGCAGTATCGACGCTATGTACCGATCGTAATGAAGCGGTCAATCCACACCGCATGCTCACTTAACACATTCATCTCTAAAGAAATCATGATTAGTGCA